>CM061259.1:74442500-74777500 GCA_030848825.1 Tadarida brasiliensis
ATATAACCCTGGTAAACATATATGCACCCTATATAGGAGCACCAAACATATTAAAAACTTCGGAAGAATTTCAAGGAAGAGATCGACAACAATATAATCATAGTAGAGGACTTTAACACCCCACTGACATCATTGGATAGATCTTCTAGACAAAATTTGACAAGGACACAGATGCCCTAAATGATGCACTAGATCAGCTGAATTTAATTGATGTTTACAGAACATTTCACCCCAAAGCTGCAGAATATACATTTCTCTCAAGTGCACAAGTGATATGTTCAAAGACAGACCACATGTTAGGACACAAACTAAGTCTCTACAAGTTCAAGAAAATTTAAATTATATCAAGCATCTTCTCGTATCACAATGGCATAAAACTAGAAATCAATTACAATAAAAACATTCAAACACATAGAAGCTAAATAGCATGATATTAAACAATGAATGAGTTACCAATGAGATCAAGAAAGAAAAATTTAAAAATTTCTGGAAACTAATGAAATTGAACATAAAACAACACAAAATCTATGGGACACAGCAAAAGCAGTCCTGAGAGGGAAGTTCATAGCACTACAGGCCTACCTCAGGAAACAAGAAAATTTTCTAATAAATTATCTAACTTTACAACTTAAAGATTAGAAACAGAAAAAAAAAAAAGAAAGAATAACCAAGAGTTAGTAGAAGGAAGGAAATAATAAAGATCGGAATGGCAATAAATAATATAGAGACTAAAAAAATAATAATAATACAAAAGGTCAATGGAACCAAGAGCTAATTCTTTGAAAAGATAAACAAGATTGATAAACCTCTATCCAGACTGAACAAGAAACAAAGAGAGAGGACCCAAACAAATAAAATCAGAAATGAAAGATGTGAAGTAACAACTGACACCACAGAAATAAAAAATATTGTAAGAAAATATTACAAACAACTATATGCCAACAAATGGACAACCTGGGAAAAATGAAAAATTTTCTAAAAACATACAATCTTCTAAAACTGAATCAAGAAGAATCAGAAAACCTGAACAGACCAATAACAACTAATGAAATTGAAGCAATAAAAACAAACAAACAAACAAAAAAAAAAAAACTTCCCAGCAAACAAAAGTCTTGGACCAGATGGCTTCACAGGAGAGTTTTACCAAATATTCCAAGAACTAACACCTTATATCCTCAAAACATTCCAAAAAATGTAAGAGGAAGAAAGACTTCCAAACTCTTTTTATGAGGCCAGAATTATCCTAATCCCCAAGCCAGATAATGATACTACCAAGAAAGAAAACTATATTCACATATCCCTGATAAAAATAGATGTAAAAATTCTTTTTTTTTTTTTTTAGGCAGTCATATTTATTTTATTTTATTTTTTTATTTATTTTTTTATTAATTTATTTTTGTTACAGATGTTTCTCCTTTTTTCCCCATTGACACCCTCCTCCCCATCCCCCCACCCTGTCCCCAGCTTTGTTGTCCATGTCCATCACTTACGCATACATGCGCATAAGTTCTGTGGTTTATCTCTTCCCTCCCTCCCCACCCCCTCTTCTGAGGGGTGTCAGTTTATACCCTACTTCTACATCTCTGGGTCTACCCTGTTCCTCAGACTGTTATGTTCATTATATTCCACAAATAAGTGAGATCATGTGATATTTGTCTTTCTCTGCTTGGCTTGTTTTGCTTAGGATAATACTCTCGAGGTCCCTCCACGTCGTCTCAAAGGATAAGAGATCTTTCTTTCTTACAGCTGCATAGTACTCCATTGTGTATATATACCACAGCTTTTTTATCCATTCATCCACTGATGGACACTTGGGCTGTTTCCAGATCTTAGCTATTGTAAATAGTGCTGCTATGAACATGGGGGTACATGTATTTTTTCTGATTGGTGTTTCAGGCTTCTTAGGGTATATTCCTAGAAGTGGGATCACTGGGTCAAATGGCAATTCAATTTTTAATTTTTTGAGGTAACACCATAGTGTTTTCCACAGTGGCTGCACCAGTCTGCATTCCCACCAGCAGTATACTAGAGTCCCCTTTTCTCCACACCCTCTCCAACACTTGTTGTTTGATGATTTGTTGATGGCGGAATTTCCTTTATCTTTTCAAAGAAACAACTCTTGATTTCATTGATCTTCCCTATTGTCTTTCTGGTTTCTATTTCATTTATTTCTGCTCAAATCTTTCTTATTTCCTCCCTTCTACTAAGTTTGGGTTTTGTTTGTACTTCTCTTTCTAGTCCTTGAGTTGTAAAGTTAAGTTGTTTATTTGATATTTTTCTTGGTTCTTGATGTAGGCATTGATCTATATAAACTTCCCTCTCAGTAAGGCTTTTGCTGCATCCCATATGTTTTGGTATGTTGTATTTCTATTTTAATTTGTCTCAAAGTTTTTTAAATTTCCTTTTTGAAATATTTTTTGACTCATCGGTTTCTCAGCAGCATGTTTTTTATCTCCTTATACTTGTGAATTTTCCATTTTTCTTCTTGTAATTGATTTCTAGTTTCATATCACTGTGGTTAGAAAATATGTTTAATATGATGTCAATCTTCTTAAATTAACTAAGACTTGTTTTCTGACTTAACATATTATATATCCTGGAGAATATTCCACATGCACTCAGGAAGAACGTGTATTCTGTTTCTTTTGAATGAAATGTTTTGTAAATGTCTGTTAAGTACATTTGGTCTAATGTATCATTTATGGCCTATGTATCCTTATTGATTTTCTGTCTCTCTAATGACCTTTCCGTTGACAATAATTGGGTATTAATTTACCTACTGTTATTGTATTGCTGTCTATTTCACTCTTTAGGTTAATATTTGCTTTATATATTTAAGTGGTCCCATGTTGGGTGCATAAATATTTACACATGCTCCTGTTGGATTGACCACTTTAATATTATGTAATGACATCCTCTGTCTCATATAGTTTTTTGTTTAAAGTCTATATTGTCCCATATAAGTATAGCCACCCAGCTTTATTTGAGTTTCCATTTACATGGAAGTTTTTTTCAAAACTTTCACTTTCTTTTTTTTTTAACTTATTGTTATTGTTGAATATTTACAGATGTCCCCCCTTCTTCTCCCATTCACCCCCCTTCTGCCTTCCTCATACTATTGTCTGTAAGTTCTTTGGTTTATCTCTTCCCTCCCCCTACCCCCTTCATCAATCTAAGAACCACTTTGTACTTAATCCCTTCACCTTTTTAACCTATTCCCACAAACTCCCTCCTGTCTGGCAACCAAAAAAAAGTTCTCTGTATCTACGAGTCTGTTTCTGTTCTGCTTATTCATTTGGTTTATAGACTCAATTGTTTATAGATGTGCATTTATTGCCATTTTATTGTTCATGTTTTTATCTTCTTCAAAAAGACCCTTCAGTATTTCATACAATACTGGTTTCATGATGATAAACTCCTTTAGCTTCTTCTTGTCTAGAAAACTCTTTATATGTCCATCGATTCTAAATGATAGCTTTCCAGGATAATGTAATCTTGGTTGTAGGTCCTTGCTTTTCATCACTTTGAATATCTCTTGCCACTCCCTTCTGGCCTGCAAAATTTCTTTTGAGAAATCAACTGACCGTCTAATGGGAGCTCCCTTGTAGGTAACTAACTGCTTTTCTCTTGCTGCTTTTAAGATTCTCTCTTTGTCTTTAACCATTTGCATTTTGATTATAGTGTGGGCCTCTTTGGGTTCATCTTGTTTAGGACCCTCTGTGGTTCCTGGACTTGTATGTCTATTACCTTCACCAAGTTAGGGAAGTTTTCTGTCATTATTTTTCAAATAGGTTTTCAATTTCTTGTTCTTTCTCTTCTCCTTCTGACACCCCCTTGATGCGAATGTTGGCACACTTGAAGTTGTCCCAAGACTCCTTTATTTTTAATTCTTTTTTCTGATTGTTTTGTTTGTTTGTTTGTTTGCTTCCTTATATTCCAAATTGATGGTTTGCTTCTTGACTTTTCTTACTTTACTATTGATTCCCTGTAAATTATTCTTTATTTCAGTTAATGCATCTTTCATTTCTGACTGGTCCTTTATTATGCTCTTGAGGTCCTCACTAAGTTTCTTGAGCATCCTTATAACCTGTGTTTTGAATTCTGCATCTGTTAGATTGCTTATCTCCATTTTTTTTTTTTTTTTTTTTTTTTTTAGTTCTTTTCCTGGAGTTTTGCTCTGTTCTTTCATTTAGGACATGTTTCTTTGTCTCCTCATTTTGGCTGCCTCCCTATGTTTGTTTCTATGTATTAGGCAGAGTTGCTATGTCTCTTAGGCTTCATAGGGTGGTCTATTGTAGTAGATGTCCTGTAGGATCCAGTGGCACAGCCTCCTTGATCACTGCAGCTGGGCCCTTGAGGTGCACCCCTCATGTGGACTGTACACCCTTCTGTTGTATTTGAGTCTTGATTGCTATTGGCACATCAATGGGAGGTATTTACTCAGGCTGATCAGCTGAACTGGCTGTGCCCACTGACCACTGACATCTGGCCACCTTGGAGGATCAGCTGTGCAGGGGCCCACCACACGGAGCAGGTCTTACTTCAGCAGAATTCTTGTACCCCCTGAGTCTACTCCTTGAATGTGTTGTTTGTGGAGTTAGTTGGGTTGTGGTGCTTTGAGGTGTTCTGAAGCTGTCCACTGGGTGTTTTGGCTCTGGAGCAAGGTCAGTCACTGCCTGTGTTCTACCTGGGGCCACCCGGCATAAGCTACAAAGCAATTTGCAGATGGAGCTTCTTGTGCTGGGCTTGGAGGTGCCCAGGCAAAGCCAAGTTATGAACCAAGTCTGGCTGCTTCTAGTGCCAGGCCTGGGGCCACTTAGTGAGAGGTATGGGACTTGCTGAGACCAGAATTTAGGAAAATCTGAAGCAGGAACCAAGACATGCCAATTCTTATGGCAGAACCACTGGAAACATCTTGGGTATGCCCAAAAGTTGGGTGGGTGAGGGTCTCATGGAATCACCAGGGCAGGGCAAAGAGTGTGAGCCAGGTTGCTGGAATCCCAGATATGGCACCTGTCTGCCAGCCCTGTGGGGGAAGGGATGACCAAAGGATGAATAGCCTCCACCAGCACAGCTGTCCATCTGTCCCTGAGAAAGCTGCCTCTCCAGCTCTCACCCCAATGTCATATAACCCAGTTCTTCCTCATAAGTCTCTGGTGCCTTTCAAGCTGCCTCCCCCATGCTGGAGCTTGGAGGGAGTGAGTCTGAGTAAGTCCTTGGATGGACCCTTTAAGAGGAATTGCCTAGGACTCGAGCAGCCTCAGCCTCCCTCAGCCTCAATTCCCACTGGTTTTTACAGCCAAAAGTTAAGGGGACTTCTCTTCCTGGCACTGGAACCCTGAGCTGAGGGACCTGGTGTGGGATAGGGACACCTCACCCCTCAGGAAGGACCTTCACAGCCGAGGTATCCTTCCTGGTATTTTATCCACCACATGTGGGTGTTAGACCAGCCCATCTGTACCCCCACCCCTCCTACCAGTCTCGATGTGGCTTCTTTATTTTGTAGTTGTAGGATTTCCATTCAGCTCAATTTCAGGAGGTTCTGAATGATGGTTATGTTGTAGTTTAGTTATAATTTTGATGTGGTTGTGGGAGGAGATGAGTACCATGTTTACCTACACTGCTATCTTCCAAAACTTTCACTTTGACTCTCTGTGTGTTATATCTGAAGTGAGTCTCTTGTAGACAGCATACAGATGGGTCTTGTTTTTTTTCTTTATTATTGAGAGTTTTACAGATGTGTCCCCCCTTCCCCCCTTCCACCGTTGCCTCCTTCCTTCTCAGTTCCCACCCCATCCTAGGCTTTCACCACCCTATTGTCTGTGTCTGTGGGTAATGCATGTATGCATATAAATTCTTCGGTTAATCTCTTCCTGCCCCTCTCCCCTTCCCTCTGAGACTTGTCAGTCTGTTCCATGTTTCCATGCCTCAAGTTTTATTTTATTCATCAAATTATTTTGGTCATTAGTTTCCACATATAAGTAAGATCATATGATACTTGTCTTTCTCTGACTGGCTTATTTCACTTAGCATAATACTCTCCAGGTCCCTCCAGTATGTCTCAAAGGGTAAGAGATCCTTCTTTTTTAGAGCTTCATAGTATTCCATTCTGTAAATGTACCACAGCTTAAATACAGGCAGTCCTTTGTTGTGGGTGGTGCAGGCCCTGCCCCTTAGGAGTGGAGCTAGGCACTCACTTTCTAGCTCAATGACACCCTGCCAGAGCTCTTGAACAGAGGCTACAAGGGGGTCTTATCAGATTTCCACTTCTGAGTTGTGATCCCTTTACCCTGCTAGGCTGTACCTCTGCCAGAAGATGCAGGTGGGGCTTGGAAGAATAGATCAAGGCCTCCCCCTCTGGTTGAGGTGGTGCCAGCTCTTGGGAAAGGGGAGAGCTTGTTGCCCCCTGTTATCCCTGTAGCTCACTGCCAGAGGCCCTGATGGAGGCCTCTGAGGGGTTACTCCAAGTGTCCTAATTCTGATTTGCATTTCCTTCCCATTGTGGGACTACACTTGGCTGGTAGTGCCTGCAGTTTTGGGGAATGCAAATCCAGGTAGTCCTTTGTTGGGGGTGGCACAGGCCCTGAGCCAGGGCGTTAGCTGCTGGCTTTCTAGCTTGGCAGCACCCCGCCAGAGATCCTGAAGGGAAGCTTTCAATTGCATGCCTCCACCTGGCACCACAGCTACCTGCTGCCTGAGGCCCTGACCAGGGCACCTTCCATTGGGGATGGCACCTGCCTAACCTGTAGGAGGAGGCAAAAATTGGCTCTTCTTCTCAAGCCACTCAGTTCAATGTTTGTCTGAGATTGTCTATAGTTTCTCCAGAAAAAAAAAAAATGCACCTCAGGTCTTTTTTGGATACAGCCAGCAGTTCTTTATGCCTGATTCAAGCTTGGCAGGATGGAGTCACCAGTATTTGACAGACAGGGTTAGCTCACTTTCTCCAGCTGGTGCTGTAAGAATAGAAGTGCTGGACCTGGGAGATGGCATCTGAGGGCAGTGTGGGATGTTGGTTCAGGACTGGGACCTCAGAAGCCTACCTTCCAGATATCTGGCACTATGCCACCCTGATCTTCTCCTCATGAGTCTCCTTCCCTCTACCAGCACCCCAGGTGAGTGCCCAAGAGCAAGTCCCTGTGTGTTGACCCTTTAAGAGATCACCTGGGATTCAAACAGACTCTCTCCTCTTCCCAATGGACAAAGTCCCTGGTTATTTTTGCTGCTTAATGTTATGCAGGCTCTTCTTGCAGGCCCTGGTGTTCTGGGTTTGGGGTCCCAGTGTGGAATTTAGACCCCACTTTCCTCCAGATAGGGCGGGGGCCTTTAACAGCCACAATATTTCTCCAGCTTCACAGCCGCTGCCCCTGGGTACAGTGACCAGCCCTTTCCATGTCTCTGCCCTTCTTACCAGCCTCTGTGTAGCTTCTCTTTTTTCAATCCTTGGATATAATACTCCTGTTCAGGTGTCCTTCTGTTATTAATTCAGGTTAATTGTTCTAAATTTTTGCTGTAACTCCCTTTGGTACAAGGAAAAGGTATGTGTTGCTTTCACCTATTCTGCCACCATCTTCCAGGTCAGATGGGTCTTGTTTTTTCATTCATGCAACTACTTTATCTTTTAATTGGATAATTTAAGTATTTTTACACTTAAAGTAATTTTTGATAGGTATGTACTTATTGTCATTTTCTTAATTATTTTCTGGCTGTTCTGTACTTTTCCTTTCTTCTCTTGCTCTATTCCTTGTGACTTGCTGATTTTCTATGGTGGATTGTTTAGATTCCTTTCTCTTTAAATTTTATGTATCTACTACAGGTCTTAGCTTTGAAGTTACCATTGGGGCTTACATATAACAATTTATATTTATAGCAGTGTATTTTTTTTATTAATTTACTTTTGTTACAGATGTTTCTCCTTTTTCCCCCATTGACACCTTCCTCCCCCTCCCTCCCTGCCCCGTCCCCAGTTTTGTTGTCCATGTCCATTGGTTATGAGTACATGCGTACAAGTTCTGTGGTTCATCGCTCCCCTCCCCCACCCCCTCTTCTGGCAATTATCAGTCTGTACCCTACTTCCACGTCTCTGGGACCACCCTGTTCCTCAGACTGTTATGTTCATTATATTCCAGGAATAAGTGAGATCATATGATATTTGTCTTTCTCTGCTTGGCTTGTTTCACTTAGGATAATAGTTTCCAGGTCCTCCCATGTCATCTCAAAGGATAAAGAGATTTTTCTTTCTTACAGCTGCATAGTACTCCATTGTGTATATGTACTATAGCTTTTTTATCCATTCGTCTACTGATGGACACTTGAGCTGTTTCCAGATCTTAGCTATTGTAAATAGCGCTATAGCAGTGTATTTTAAATTGATAATTTAAATTTGAGTTGTTACTCAGATTTTTACTCTTCCCACACAAACACTTTTTGTTTTTGATGTCACAATTTACATCTTTTTATCTGTTTTTTCCTTAACAAATTATTGTAATTATAATTATTTTACTACTTTTGTTTTTTAAACTTCATACTAGCTTTATGTTATTAATTCACCACCTTTACAACAATATATTAACCTGAATTTCAATATTGATTTACCTTTACCCATTAGATGTAGTATACTTTCATATGTTTTCCTGTTACTCGTTAATACAATTTTGTTTCAGCTTAAACAAGTCCCTTTACATTTCTTGTAAGGCTGGTGTAGTGGTGATGAATCTTTTAGCTTTTGCTTGTCTGGAAAACTATGTCTTCTTCAATTCTGAATAACAACTTTGTAGTATAGAATATTCTTGGTTGGAAGATTTTTTTTCTTTCAGCACTTAATATAGTGTGCCATTCCCTTCTGATCTGCAAAATTTCTGCTGAAAATCTGCTGATCGTCTTATGGAAGTTCCCTTATACATAGCAAGTTTCTTTTCTTTTGCAGCTTTTAAAATTCTCTCCTTGTCTTTAACTTTTGATGTATTAATTCTACTGTGTCTTGGCATGGATCTCTGGGTTCCTCTTTTTTGGAATTCTCTCAAAATAGACTTTAAATAAGAGTGTTTCCCAGATCTGAATGTCTGTTTCTTTCCCAGGGTTAGGGATGTTTTCAGCCATTATTTCTTCAAATAAGCTTTCTTCACCTTTCTCTCTCTCTCTCTTTTCTCCTTCTGGGGCACCTATTATGCAAATGTTTGTCTGATTGATGTTTTCCCATAAGTCCCTTAAGCAATCTTCACTTTTTTTTTTCTTGTTGTTGCTCTAATTGGGTGAGTTCTAATGCCCTGTCCTGTGGGACCACAGTATAAATACTGCTGGTGACCAGAGCGGGGTGACCTAGAAGCGTCCCCTGGGAAGCAGTCACAAAACTGTGTTGTCAGATGAGTGTACAACCTCCTTTCCAGGAGGATCCAGTAATCATGACTGAAGTAGGTGTGGAGTACAAAGATGGCATTCATCCCTGGTAAGCTCCTCAGATATGTGCCAAACCAGAAGCCTGTCCTCTAGGACAAATAAATAGGCACTTTTCAGAGAAAGACTGGAGGTTTATTTTAGCCTGCTGTCTTCACAGTGTCCTATTGGTGGTAGCCAGTCAACAACTGCCTCTCAGATTGTTATAGTCGTGTGAGATCCAAGGATCCAAGCCCTGCTTTTTTCCATATCCAGGTGATCAAGTGTGTCTCCTGGGTGGTAGCTGCAAAATCCATGGCACAAGACATAAAAACTGGGCACCAGGTGTATTTACAGGTTCCTCTCCAGAACATATTGACTCTCTGGAGTTTAGAAGAGGAAGAGCACAAAGATGACACCCACCAACGAAAAGAGAAAAAGAAAAAAAAGATATGCCAGCCACTACAGTGAGGTAGATGGAGAGTGCAAAGATGGTGTCTGCTGGCCTCATCTCTGAAGGGTACTCCAACAGACTTCTAGTTGTGTGTTAAATTAGATCCTTGATCCTCAGACCAACACTTTATGGTAAACAAATAAGCCCCTTTCATAGATGTCTGGGCATATTTAAATAGCTGCTTCTGTAGTGGGCCCTGGGGTTAGTGATTTTGCATACAAGCCCTTTAAAAGACATTTCTCTTATTGCTATAGCCTCATGGAACTCATATATACTAGCCCCATGGCTTTGAAGGCTAATGTTTTTGGTGCTTGTCACTCAGGTGCAGGTGTTACAGATTGGAGTGCCTAATATGACAAACTCTGGATTTTGAGTTTCTTCCTTCACTCTCAAGGGAGAAGCTCCAGATTTTGAGTTCCCTCCAGATTGTGAGCCACCAAACTGAGAATAGGTTTATTACAAAAGTATGTCTCAGCCTTTCTTATTGGCTTTGATATAAGTTTCTTCTTGGTCACCCAAAGTGTAGGAGTTGCTCAGATAGTTTTTGTGTTTTTTTTAAAGGAAATTTTTCCACATGTTGTAGATTCTGTGTGTCCATGTAAGAAGATGAGTCAAAATCTTCCTACATTACCATCTACCCTGGCAATACTGATTTTTATTTTCTTTCTTCTGATAGCTTTAATTTCAGTTTGCTCTTTTTCCAGTTCTTTAAGCTAGGTTATTGTTTTGAGATCTTTCTTTTTTTTAATATACGCATTTACAGATGTAAATTTCCCTCTGAGCATTTCTTTCTCTGTGTCCCATATGTTGGTATGGTGTGTTTTCATTTTCATTTGTCTCAAGGTATTTATAACTTCCCTGTGATTTCTTCTTTGACCCATTAGCGGTTTAAGAGTATGCTGTTTAGGTCAAAGCTCACGTGGAGGAAGTGGGGCAGAGGCTAGGCCTGGGGCAGAGGCTGGGCTGGGTGCAGGCAAAGGAAGCTGCCAGTGATTTCTCCTGCAGTAGCTTCCACTGCTCAGCTGTAGGGTATGCCTTGACCCTTCCTCTTTGGGCAGGCTTGACAGCATGTGCATGGTCAGTGTCCTAGGACCTGAGACTCCAGGGCCTTGACTGGACAGGCCACAGATCTTCCACCCCTGCCCTGAGTGTGGGTCCACAGGACCTGGGACACTACCAAGCATGGGTGCCCCAGAATCGGAAGAACTGCCCTGCATGGCCACTTTGTCTTCTGCAGCCAAGTGACAATTATTAAAGACAAAGTTTTTATTTTTTTAATGGCATTAAATAATTTTAAATCAAATACAATTTGACATTCTGGCAAAAATGTTAGTTTGAGTTCCACAAATGCAGAATTAAGAGACTTTACAGACCAGAATCTCAGTCCAAAAAAAGGCCCAGAACTGGCGCACAAAATGGCCACCTTTAGACAACATTGGAGCAGGATCCAACAAGCTTCACAAACAAAAGGGAGATCACAGCAGGCACTAAACTCTGCTGAGATGAACTCCACTTATCTTTATATTTTTGTATTCATTTATTTATTTATTTTTCTTCTTTTCTTTTTTATTCATATCTCATTATTATTATTACTTTTCTTACTCTATTATTCCCTTTTCTTATTCTCTTTGTTTCTTTTCCCTTTTTGTTTTATTTTTCTTCTTCTATTTTTTGTTTACTTATTCTTTTCTCCTCCTTCTTTCTTTTCATATTTTTTTCTTTCTTTTTCTTCTCAACTTTTTTCTTTTTTACTTTTTTTTATTCCTTTTGTTGTTGTTTTTGTGCTTGTTGGTGTTTTTGTCTTTTGTTTGTTTGTTTGTTTTTGTATTGTTCTGTCTGCATCTGAACAACAGCTTGCATGCCTTGATTAGAGTAGTGCCTCACAGTCAGCAAGCCTGAGGGTAGATCCCACCCACAAATGAGCGAACAATAATAAAGACAATTTACAGCAGGAGGGACCACATAGCCAACACAAGGTACATCCCTAGAGCACACAGCTCAAGAGAACGAGGAGACTGCACCAATGGATCACAGAACATCTACTACATAAGACAACCCAATAAAGACTGAAAGTCATAGCAGTACTATCTAATACATAGAAACAAAATCAGAGTGACAGCTAAAATTGGAGGATAGAGAAACAAGCCCCAGATGAAAGAACAGGAGGAATCTTCAGAAAAAGAGCTAAATGAAATGGATTTAAGCAACTTATCACATATAGATTTCAGAGTAACAGTTATAAGGATTATCAAGGAACTTAGTGAAAATTACAAGAAACTGCATAGGAACTATATCAGCATGAAAGGGACATAGAAACTATGAATAAGAACCAGTTGTAAATGAAGAATACAATATCTAACATCAAGAATACCCTGAAAGGACCCTGGCCAGGTGGAAGAATTGGCTGGAGTCCTGTCCCATACACCAAAATATTGCAGTCGTGATTCTCAGTAAAAGCACACACTTAGGTTGCAGGTTTAATCTCTGTTTGGGGCACCTATGAAAGGGAGGTAACCAATAGATGTTTATATTACTCTCTGTCTTCCTTTCTCTCTCTCTGAAAATAAATAAAACATACCATTGGGTGAGGATTATTTGTAAAAAAAAAAAAGGATACACTGGAAGTAATTTAAAGTAGGTTGGATGAAACATATTATCAAATCAATCCTTTGGAATACAAGGTAGAAAAAAATAATCAGAGCAGCAAAAATAATACGAATAGTTTAAGGAAACTGGGATAACATGAAACATAACAAAAGCTGTATTATAGGGGTACCAGAAGGAGAAGAAAGTGAGCAAAGCATAGAAAACGTGTGAAGAAATAATGACAGAAAACTTCAATAACCAGGTGAAAGAAAAAAGACACACAAGTTCAGAAAGCACAGAGAGCCTCAATCAGGTTGAACACAGAGAGACCCACAACAAGACACATCATAATGAAAATGGCAAAGGTTACAGACAGAGAATCTTAAAGGCAGCAAGAGAGAAATAGTTAGTTACCTAAAAAAGAATTCCCATGAATTCTGATGATTATTTCAATAGAAACACTTCATGACAGAAGGGATTGGAATGAAGTATAAAAAGTAATGAAAAGCAAGGACCTTCAATTAAGACTGCCCTATCCATTCAATGCAATCCCCATCAAAATACCAATGACATATTTCACAGAACTAGAACAAACACTCCAAAAGTTTGTATGGAACCAAAAAAGACCCTGAATAGCTACAGCAATCTTGAAAAAGAAGAACAAAGTAGGAGGGATCACATTACCAGATTTCAGGTTATACTACAAAGCCACTGTAATCAAAACAGCCTGGTACTGGCACAAGAAAAGGCAGATAGACCAATAGAACAAAATAGAGAACTCAGAAATTGACTCAAGACAATATGCTCAATTAATATTTGACAAAGGTGGCAACAGCATACAGTGGAGTAAAGACAGTCTCTTCAATAAATGGTGTTGGGAAAACTGGACAGTTACTTGCAAAAAAATGAAGCTAGACCACCAACTTACACCATACACAAGAATAAACTCAAAATGGATAAAAGACTTAAATGTGACTCATGAATTCATAAC
Organism: Tadarida brasiliensis; assembly: GCA_030848825.1. Lineage (NCBI taxonomy): Eukaryota > Metazoa > Chordata > Mammalia > Chiroptera > Molossidae > Tadarida > Tadarida brasiliensis. The sequence continues at coordinate 74,455,901 of CM061259.1, forward strand.
AATTCCAGAAGAAAATGCAGGCAACAAAATTTTAGACATCATACACAGCAGAATTTTCACTGGTCTAACACCTAAGGCAAGAGAAAAAAAGGAAAAAATGAACACATGAGACTGCATCAAACTAAAAAGCTTCTATGAGACTTCCGGTCAAGATGGCGGCGTAGGTAGATGCAGTATCGCATCCTCCCACAACCACATCAAAGTTACAACTAAACTACAGAACAACCATCATTCAAAACCACCTGAAATCAAGCTGAATGGAAGTCTGACAACTACGAAATTAAAGAAGAAGCCGCATCGAGACTGGTAGGAGGGCAGAGGCATGACAGGCTGGTCCCACACCCACGTGTGGTGGATAAAAATTAGGAGGACACCTCAGCTGGGAAGGTCCTCCCTGAGGACTGAGGGGTCCCCGTCCCACACCAGGCGCCCAGCTCAGGGTTCCAGTGTCAGGAAGAGAAGTCCCCATCACTTCTGGCTGGAGAAACCAGCGGGAACTGAGGCTGAGGCGGCTGGAGCCCCCGGCAGCTCCTCTTAAAGGGCCCGCGCACGGACTTACTCGGACTCGCTCCCTCCGGGCTCCAGCATGGGGGAGGCAGCCTGAAAGGCACCAGAGTCATATGGGGAAGAACTGAGCTGTTTGGCATTGGCGCGAGGGCTGGAGAGGCAGCTTTCTCCTGCACAGACCTGGACAGACGTGCTATCAGAGGCTTTTGTTCCTTAGGTGAGGCCTTCCCTGGGGCGGTAGACACCGCCATTTCTGGGACTCCAGCAACCTGGCTCACACTATTTGCCCCACCCCGGTGATTCCCTGAGGCCCCGCCCCACCCAACTTCCAGGCCCACCCAAGCTGTTGCCAGTTGCTTTACCATAGGATTGGCCTGTCTTGGAGCCTGCTTCAGCTTTTCCTAAATTCTTTCAAACAAGCAGCATCTGGTCTCAGCTAGCCCCACACCTCTCGCTAAGTAATACATACAAACAAACACAGGGAGGCAGCCAAAAAGAGGAGACAAAGAAACAGGTCCCAAATGAAAGAACAGAAAAAACTCCAGGAAAAGAACTAACTGAAATGGAGTTAAGCAACCTAACAGATGCAGAGTTCAAAATACTGCTTATAAGGATGCTCAATGGACTTAGTGAGAACCACGGTGAACTTAGTGAGGGCCTCAAGAGCATAAAAAGGGACCAGTCAGAAATGATGGATACACAGTTAGAAATGAAGGAGGCACTAACTGAAATAAAGAATAGTTTAGGACTTCCGGTCAAGATGGCGGCCTAGGTGGACACGGAATCGCGTCCTCCCACAACCACATCAAAGTTACAACTAAATCACAGAATAACTATCACTTAAAGACCTCATGAAATCAAGCTGAATGGAAGCCCTGCAACTATGAAATTAAAGAAGCAGTAGAATGGAGACGGCATACTGCCCTCCAGGACCCTCCTTGTCGCCTGAAAGGAAACGAGATCCTGCAGCCAGGGGCGCCTGTGGAAGCTGAGCGACCCCCCACCACGGAGGAACCCAGGCGGAGTGAGGGAGCCGGGCGACACCCCCAATACGGAGGAGCCCAGGCAGAGCGGGGGTGCCGGGCGACCCCCCCCACCACGGAGGAGCCCAGGCGGAGCGGGGGTGCCGGGCGACCCCCCCACCACGGAGGAGCCCAGGCGGAGCGGGGGTGCCGGGCGACCCCCCCGCCATGGAGGAGCCCAGGCAGAGCGGGGGTGCCGGGCGACCCCCCGCCACGGGGGAACCCAGGTGGAGCGGGGAAGCCGGGCGACCCCCCGCCACGGGGGAACCCAGGCAGAGCAGGGAAGCCGGGCGACCCCCCCGCCACGGGGGAACCCAGGCGGGGTGGGTCGGCGACCCCTGCACCAACGGGGGGGCCCAGGCGGGGCGACGGAGCCGAGCGACCCCCACACCAACGGAGGAAGCCGGCAACACACAGGAGAACTGAGCAAACTGAACAACGAAATTGACCCAGAGACATGGAGGTGGAGTATGGGATGACGGGCCTCAGAGGAGGGGGGGGCGGGGGAAAGAGATAAATCACAGAGCCTATGTGCATGGGTGCACAACCAATGGACATGGGAACAGGGATGGGGAGGAGGAGAAGGGGAGGGGGAGGAGGGTGTCAATGGGGGAAAAAAAGGAAAAACATCTGTAACAAAAACAAATTAATAATAAAATAAATTATAAAAAAATAATAATAAATAAATAAAAAATAAAAAGCTTCTGTGCAGCAAAAGAAACAACCATCAAAGCGGAAAGGGATCCCACTATATGGGAGACCATAATCGCCAATGATACATCAGATAAGGGGTTAATTTCCAAAGTATATAGAGTGCTCATTCAAGTCAACAAAAGGAAGACAAAGAACCCAATTAAAAAATGGGCAGAGGACCTAAATAGACACCTCTCCAAACAGGACATACCAATGGCCAAGAGACATATGAAAAAATGCTCATTGTCACTAGTTATCAGAGAGATGCAAATTAAAACAACTGTAAGGTATCACCTCACACCTGCCAGAATGGCTGCCATTAACAAATCATCAAACAACAAGTGCTGGCGAGGGTGTGGAGAAAAGGGGACTCTAGTACACTGCTGGTGGGAATGCAGACTGGTGCAGCCACTGTGGAAAACACTATGGTGTTACCTCAAAAAGTTAAAAATTTAACTGCCATTTGACCCAGTGATCCCACTTCTAGGAATATACCCTAAGAAGGCCAAAACACCAATCAGAAAGAAAATATGTACCCCTATGTTCATAGAAGCACTATTTACAATAGCTAAGATCTGGAAACAGCCCAAGTGTCCATCAGTACACGAATGGATAAAAAAGCCCTGGCCGGTTTGGCTCAGCGGTTAGAGCGTCGGCCTGCAGTCCAGTCCAGAGAGACCCGGGTTCGGTTCCCGCTAAGGGCATGTACCTCGGTTGCAGTTTGTCCCCCGCCCTGGTTGGTTGTGTGGGTGGCAGCCACTCGATGTGTCCCTTTCACGTCGATGTTTCCCTCTCTCTCTCTCTCTCTCTCTCTTCCTCTCTCTCCGTCCCACTCTATCTGAACAAAAAATGAAAAAAAAAACAACTGTGGTATATATACACCATGGAGTACTATGCAGCTATAAGAAAGAAAGATCTTTTATCCTTTGAGACGACATAGAGGGACCTGGAGAGTATTATCTTAAGCAAAAGAAGCCAAGCAGAGAAAGACAAATATCACATGATCTCACTTATTTGTGGAATATAATGAACAAAACAGTCTGAGGAACAGGGTAGACCCAGAGACATGGATGTAGGGTGCAGACTGACAACCCTCAGAATAGGGGGTGGGGGAGGGAAGAGATAAACCACAGAAGTTATATGCATGTACGCATAACTGATGGACATGGACAACAATGCTGGGGATGGGGTGGGGGGATGAGGAGGAGGATGTCAGTGGGGGAAAAAGGAGAAACATCTATAACAAAAACAAAAATAAAAAAATAAAAATAAATAAAATGTTTAATTTCAAAAAAAAAGACTACCCTATCCAGCTAGGCTAATATTTGGAGTTGAAGGCAAAATAAAGAGCTTCCCAAACCAAAAAAAGAAGAAGAATGAGTTCATTACCACTAGCAGCATTGAAAAAAAAAAAATTAAAGGGACTACTTTAAGAAGAAAAAGAAATAGAGAGAGAAGAACATAGGTACAAAAAAAAAATGGCAATAAAATAGTACCTATCAATCCTAGAAAATGGTGGTAAAGTGAATGGAAGCTACACAGACCATATCCCAGAACCAGACTGGGATTACAACTAAAATAAAGACAAATCATCAGAAAAAAAACAACTGAAAACCACCTGGAGAGAACCCTTATAACTAGGGATGGAAAGAGAATAACAAATCGAGCCTGGTAGGAACTGCGGAGGCATGGCAGGATGGGCTGGGAGCCCATGGACAGCAGCTGAGGGCTATGTTAACTGTAAGCAATTCCCTCTGAGAAGTCAGGGGTTAAAACCCCAAGATGGCTGCACAGCACAGAGTGGCAGGACAGGGAAAGGAGAATGCAAAACACCTGGCTGAGATCACCAGAGCTGAGGCTTTGTTCAGCAAGGAGAGGCACAGGCAAAAAAGGCAGTTCCCTGAAGGGCCAGAGCACTAAAGCAGCTACAGCCACTCACTTTGGGCTCCCGTAGAGGGAGGGTGGACTCGACTGGAACTGTGTGAATAGAGTCTGGGGCTTCTGGCTCAGGAGAGAGCTGAAAAGGAGGACACCAGCAGTTTTGTACTGAATCACTCCCTCATAGGACAGTAGACACCTTACTCAAAGAGCCCCTTTCGAGAGCCCAGAGGTGAAGCAATGGCCCCTTCCTCAGGAATGTAATGCCACCAAGCCAGACCAGAGAAATGCAAAGTGAGGCTAATTAACAGCTAGAAATTGCCAGCAAGCAATTGCCCACATGCTGATAATCCTCTTACCCTGTACACCTGAGGGATTTTTCATTAAGCTGAGAGGTACAACCCAAGGCTCATCAAGTAACTGAGACTAGTAGCCTTCAGGCAAAAGCAAGAGGATAACTGAACCTTCCCATGGCCTGCAAATCAACCCAGGAAAGTAAGACTTGACAGTGGTGTTTAATGTGGGTCCTCCAATACTTATCCAAATCCAGGAGAGGGAGCCATAATCAGTGGAACACTAACACTGACAGGGAAAATTTGGCAGGCTCCAAAACCCACTGAAACAGCCAAAATGGTGAAACAAAGAAACAAATCCCAAATGAAAGAACAAGAGAATTCTACAGAAGAAGAGATAAATGAAATGGATTTAAGAAAGATATCAGAGGCAGAGTTCAGAGTAATGATTAAGAGGAAGCTCAACAGCATGAGTAAAGAGCTCAACAGTATGAGTAAAGATATAGAAACATTAAAAAGCAACCAACTGGAAATGAAACCACCAAGCAGAAATGAAGAATGACATAGCAGAAATAAATAACACATTGGAAGGAATAACCAGCAGAGTAAAGGAAGCCAAAGACTGGATCAGTGAATTAGAAGACAGGGTAGAAAAAAATCACACAATCAAAGAACCAAAAAGAAAAAAACAATTTAAAAACAGGAAGACAGCTTAAGAGAACTGTGGGGCAATATCAAATGTAACAACATCTGCATCATAGCAGTTCCAGAAAAAAAAGAAAATGGGTAAGGGTCAGAGAATATATTTGAAGAAATAATGACAGAAGACTTCCCTAACTTGGTGATGGAAAAAGGCATACAAGTTCAAGAAGCACAGAGAGCCCCAAGAGACCCACACCAAAAAACATAATAATTAAAATACCAAAAATTAAAGACAAAGAGAGAATCCTAAAGGCAGCAGGAGATAAGCAACAGGTTACTTGCAAAGGAACCCCCATAAGGTGATCAGTTGATTTCTCAACAGAAACACTCCAAGCCAGAAGCGAATAGCACGAAGTAAACAAGGTAATGAAAAACAAGGATCTGAATCCAAGATTACTCTATCCAGCAAGGCTATCATTCAAAATACAACATGAAATAAAGAGCTTCCCAGACAAAAAAAAAAGGCTAAGAGAATATATTAGCACCAAACCAGCACTGCAAGAATTGTTAAAAGGACTGCTATAATAACCAGAAGAAATAAGAAGAAAAACATAACCATAATAAACAAAAATGCCAATAAATAAGTACATATCAATAATAATCTTAAATGTAAAAGGATTAAATACTCAATCAAAAGACACAGAGTAGCTGAATGGATAAGAAAGCATGACTCATATACATGTTGTTTACAAGAGACCTACCACAAAACAAAAGACTCACATAGGTTGAAAGTGAATGGATGGGAAAAAATCGTCCAAGCAAACATAAAGGAAAAAAAAAAGCTGGGGTAGCAATGCCATTATGCAATAAAATAGACTTCAAAATGAAGGCCATAATTAGAGACAAAGAAGGCCAGTACATAATATTGAAAGGATCTGTCCAAAAGAGGATATAACATTGATAAACATATATGCACCCAATATAGGTGCACCAAAATATATTAAAATACTTCTGGAGGACTTCAAAGGAGAAATCAATAGCAATACAGTCATAGCAGGGGACTTCACCACCCTGCTGACATCACTGGATAGATCCTCTAGACAAAATATTAACAATGAAACAGAGACTCTAAATGATGCACTAGATCAAAATGATTTAATAGATATCTACAGAGAATTACACCCCAAAACTGCCGAATTCACATTCTTCTCACGTGCACATGGGACATTCTCAAAAAATAGACCTCATGTTGGGACACGAACTAAGTCTCTATGAGTTCAAGAAGATTGAAATCATATCAAGTGTCTTCTCAGATCACAATGGTATGAAAATAGAAATAAATTACAATAAAAATACTAAAACATTCAAACACATGGAGGCTAAATAGCATGTTATTAAACAATGGATGGGTTACCAGGGAGATCAAGGAAGAAATTGAAAACTACCTGGAAACCAATGAAAATGAACACACAACAACACGAAATCTATGAGATGCAGTGAAAGCAGGCCTACCTCAAGAAAAACTCCTCATTGACTATTTAACCCTACAACATAAAGAACTACAAAGTAAAAAAAAAGAAAAGAAAAACCCAGAGTAAGTAGAAGGAAAGAAATAGTAAATGTCAGAGCAGAAATAAATGACATAGAGACTAAAAAAAATTCAAAAGATCAATGAAACAAAGAGGTTGTTCTTTAAAAAGATAAACAACATTGATGGACCCCTAGCCAGATTCCCCAAAACCAGAGAGAGAGGACCCAAATAAACAAAATCAGAAAAGAAAGAGGAGAAATAACAACTGACACCGCAGAAATACAATGGATCATTAAAAAATACTTTGAACAATTATATGCCAACTAATTGGACAATCTAGGCAAAATGGACAAATTTCTAGAATTACACAGTCTCCCAAACCTGAACCAGGAAGAGACAGAACACTTGAACAGACCAATAACAACTAAGGAATTGAAGATGTAATCAAGAAACTCACAGCAAACAAAAGCCCAGGCCTGGATGACTTCATGGGGGAGTTTTACTGAACATTCAATGAAGAACTAACACCGATTCTCCTCATTATTCCGAAAAATTCAAGAAGAAGGAAGACTTCCAAACTCGTTTTATGAGGACAGCATAATTCTAATTCCAAAACTGGATAAAGACATTACCAAGAAAGAAAACTACAGGCCAATATCCCTGATAAACATAGATGCCAAAATCCTTAACAAAATATTAGCAAATCGAATCCAGCAATACATTAAAATTGTTTTCACCATGACTATGTGGGATTCATCCCAGGGATGCAAGGCTGGTACAATATTCACAAATCAATAAATGTGATACACCACATAAACAAAATGAAAGATAAAAAACATATCATCACATCAATAGACTCTGAAAAAGCATTCAACAAAATCCAGCACCCATTTCTGATAAAAATATCTAGCAATGTAGGAATATAGCGATTATATCTCAATATAATAAAGGCCACACATGAAAAACCTACAGCCAACATCATACTCAATAGGCCAAAACTATAAGTATTCCTCTTAAGGTCAGGAACAAGACAGGGATGCCCACTTTCACCACTCTTATTTAACACAGTACTGGAAGTCTTAGCCACAGGAATTAACCAAGAAGAAAAAATAAAAGGGATCCAAATTAGAGAGCAGGAAGTGACACTGTCATTATTGGCATATAGAAAACCCTAAAGACCCCATCAAAAATTTACTACATTTAATAAATGAATTTAACAAAGTAGCAGGATGCAAAATTCACATCAAGAAATTGACGGCATTGTTGTACACTAAAAAATGAACTCATGGAAAGAGAAACTAAAAAAACAATCCCATTTACCATTGCAGCAAAATTAACATACCTAGAAATAAACTTAAACAAAGAAGGACCTGTTCGCAGAAAGCTACAGGATATTGAAAAAAAAAAAAAAAAAAGAAACAGAGGAAGATATAAAAAAGTGGAAGCATATACCTTGTTCATGGATTGGGAGAATTAACATCATTAAAATGTCCATACTACCCAAAGCAACCTATAGATGCAATGCAATCTCCATTAAAATACCACGGACATATTGCACAGAACTAGAACAAATACTCCAAAAGTTTATATGGAACCAAAAAAGACCCTGAATAATCCCAGCAATCTTGAAAAAGAACAACAAAGTAGGAGGGATCACAATACCGGATATCAGGTCATACTACAAAGCCACTGTAATCAAAGCAGCCTGGTACTGGCACAAGAACAGGCATACAGATCAATGGAACAGAACAGAGAACCCAGAAATGGATCCAAGACATTATGCTCAATTAATATTTGACAAAGGTGGCAAGAGCATACAATGGAGTAGACAGCCTCTTTAATAAATGGTGTTGGGAAAATTAGACAGCTACATGCAAAAAATGAAACTAGACCACCAAATTACACCGTACACAAGAATAAACTCAAAATAGATAAAAGACTTAAATGTGACTCGTGAATCCATAAAAATCCTAGAAGAAAATGTAGGCAACAAAATTTCAGCCATCACATGCAGCAGAATTGTCACTGATACAACGCCTAAGGGAAGAAAAATAAAGGAAAAAATTCATACATAGGACTTCATCAAACTCAAAAGCTTCTGCACAGCAAAGGAAACAACCATCAAATGGAAAGGGAACCCACTATATGGGAGAGATAATTACCAATGATACATCAGATAAGGGATTAATTTCCAAAATATATAGAGTACTCATACAACTCAACAAAAGGAAGACAAAGAATCCTATTAAGAAATGGGCAGAGGACCTAAATAGACACCTCTCCAAACAGGACATACCAATGGCCAAGAGACATATGAAAAAATGCTCATTGTCACTAGTTATCAGAGAGATGCAAATTAAAACAACTGTAAGGTATCACCTCACACCTGCCAGAATGGCCGCCATTAACAAATCATCAAACAACAAGTGCTGGTGAGGGTGTGGAGAAAAGGAGACTCTAGTACACTGCTGGTGGGGATGCAGACTGGAGCAGCCACTATGGAAAACAATATGGAGCTTCCTCAGAAAATTAAAAATTGAACTGCCATTTGACCCAGTGATCCCACTTCTAGGAATATACCCTAAGAAGCCTGAAACACCAATCAGAAAGAACATATGTACCCCTATGTTCATAGCAGCACTAATTACAGTTGCTAAGATCTGGAAACAGCCCAACTGTCCATCAATAGATGAGTGGATAAAAAAAGCTGTGGTACATACACACAATGGAGTACTATGCAGCTGTAAGAAAGAAAGATCTCTTACCCTTTGAAAAGACATGGAGGGACCTCGAGAGTATTATCCTAAGCGAAACAAACCAAGCAGAGAAAGACAAATATCACATAATCTCACTCACTTGTGGAATATAATAAACATAACAGTCTGAGGAACAGGGTAGACCCAGAGATGTGAAAGTAGGGTACAGACTGACAACCCTCAGAAGAGGAGGTGGGAGGGGGAGGGAAGAGATAAACCACAGAACTTACATGCATGTATGCATAACTGATGGACATGGACAACAAAGCTGGGGAAGGGGTGGAGGGATGGGGAGGAGGGTGTCAATGGGGAAAAAAGGAGAAACATCTGTAACAAAAATAAATTTAAAAAAAAAGAAAAGAAAAGATATGGAGGGACCTGGAGAGTATTATGCTAAGTGAAATAAGCCAATCAGAGAAAAACAAATATCACATGATCTCACTTATTTGTGGATATTATGAACAAAATAAGCTGATAAACAAAACAGACCCAGAGACATGGAAGTAGGGAATAGACCAACAAACAAACCTCAGAGGGACAGAAGGTGGGAGGGTTGGAAGAGATAAAGCAAAGAACTTATATGCATATATACATAATCAATGGACACAGACAATAATTCTGTGAAGGTGATGGGGGGAATGGGAGTGGAGAGGAGGGTGTAATTGGGAGGGAAAGGAGAAACATCTGTATCAATAATTTAATTAATTAATTAATTAATTAATTAATTAATTAAAATCAGCCATTTGACTGGTTTCTGCCAAGACCTTTCACACAGTCCCTTATTTTATTTTATTTTTTAAATTCTCATCCAAGAATATTTTTCCACTGGACAGAGTGGGAGGGAGCGAGAAACATAGATGTTAGATATACACACTGACTGGTTGTCTCTTGCAAGAGACCGACCAGAGCCAGGGACCAAACGGCAGCTGAGGTATGTGCCCTTGATCAGAATCGAACCCTGGACTGTTTGGTCCCCCGGCCAACGCTCTAACCGCTGAGCAAAACCGACCAGGGCCAACCCCATTATTTTAAATAGTTGCTGTAATTACTTAGACTGGCCGTCTCTGAGTAAAAGTAAATGGCTCTTTTAAAGCCACTATGGAAAACACTATGGTGTTACCTCAAAAAATTAAAAATTGAATTACCATTTGACCCAGTGATCCCACTCCTAGGAATATACCCTAAGAAGCTTGAAACACCAATCAGAAAGAATACATGTACCCCCATGTTCATAGCAGCGCTATTTACAATACCTAAGATCTGGAAACAGCTCAAGTGTCCATCAGTGGACGAATGGATAAAAAAATTATGGTACATATACACAATGGAGTACTATGCAGCTGTAAGAAAGAAAGATCTCTTATCCTTTGAGAGGACATTGGAGGACCTGGAAACTATTATCCTAAGCAAAACAAGCCAAGCAGAGGAAGACAAATATCATATGATCTCACTTATTTGTGGAATATAATGAACATAACAGTCTGAGGAACAGGGTAGTCCCAGAGACGTGGAAGTAGGGTACAGACTGACATTTGCCAGGAGAGGGGGTGGGGGAGGGAAGCGATGAACCACAGAACTTGTACGCATGTACTCATAACTAATGGACATGGACAACAAAACTGGGGACGGGGCGGGAAGGGAGGGGGAGGAAGGTGTCAATGGGGGAAAAAGGAGAAACATCTGTAACAAAAGTAAATTAATAAAAAAAACTGATATGCAAAAATAAAAAATAAAGTGAAGACATGGTTCTTCACTCAGTGTTCTAAAAAAATAAAATAAATAAAAAAATAAAGTCATCTGAAGTTTCTTAGAAGTGGTTCTGGACAACTACCCAAAAGTATGTTTATATAAGCTTCTTCGGTTTATTTCTTCTTTTTCTTGCGGGGGGGTGGGGGAGCAGAATTTCTTAAAGTCTACCCTGTACCACCTCCTCGGCTTGTTTGCTTTGGTTTAAAATTCCATACAAAAAAAATGTTCCTGAGGCTGCTGGGACGTTATCGACACTGCAAAGAGACACCTAAATTGAACCTATCAATCAGATAGTCTGGTCCAGAGTTCTAAAGAGCTGGATTAGGGTTTCAGATTCTTCGGAGGCGTGGGTTAGAATACCACCGCCGCCAAACTACTGCAGCATCTTCTATCCTCTAAGTATTTTTTCCGATGGGTCACAAAAAAAGGATTATGTGAAATTGAAGTCGAGCGGGAGGTTCCGCCCTTACTTGGCGTTTAGAACTCAGTTTAGGGCTGCAGCTGCAGAGTGGCCGGGCTCTGTGCGGTCTCCTGCGCACCAGTGTCCTTGACCAAAACTGAGGTGGCTTAAGGTCTTTACGGGTGAGGGTGAGCTGAGGCTGGAAATCAGCGGTATGATGCTGTTCTCCCTGGAGGACCGCACATCTCTGTATCCAGGGGGAGATGATGACATGATGTCCTGGATTGTCTAATAGGGTTCCAAATTTACCGCAATGTAACAAATTTCAAATAGTAGGGAGACAGACGGAGTGTTTATAAAGCCTATTTTCGCCGGGTGGACTTTTCGCGTGTTAGGCAAATGTGATAACTACACTACAGAAACCCACAAGAGGTGGATACGCAGTTCCAGTATTAATCGCTAGGAAAGCCTACCGCGGATATGGTGTTCCTGCTTCTATAAGAGTGAAAGGACTAGCCCCACTATCGATTGCATCACACGCGAGAGATTCTGCACTCAATCTTTCACGGCCACTCTAGGTTCTAGGGCGCTTTCGTCACTCTTCTACATGCTTTTCTTCCGGATACCCAGCTCTCCCGGAACTTGATGATTCCCACGGCTCGTCCAGAACCAAAACAGTCCATATAACAAGAAATATTATTTTAACAAAACAGAACGGGCTCGTCCGGGATTTGAACCCGGGACCTCTCGCACCCAAAGCGAGAATCATACCCCTAGACCAACGAGCCACCTGTCAGTTCCACTTGCCATTCAGTACTTAGTCTCATTCTCTGTGGCGTTATGTCACTGCCAGGAAAGTGGATTTTTATTTCCAGTATATTGAAACCATTCGAATTTCAGAGTCTCCCATGTTTATCCTATCCTTCTCATCCATCTCCACATCCACGGTTAACTCTCAGCTGCACATACCTCGCGCAGAGCGAACGCTCATTCCCGCCCGGCCCCTCTGTGATGTCCTGGAATCCGAATGAGCGCCTGATTGCTAGGGCTACTCAGGTAGCAGGAAGGGGCATCCTTTTGCTTTTGGGAACTGGAAGCCCCCTGCCCTAATAAGGCGCACCTCTGGAGGCCCAGGGACGGGACGCAGAGGCTGGGAGAGCCGGTGGGCTCCTGGAGTGAACTGGGAGCCCGGTGTCGGGCTCGGAGGGGACGCGGGACGGACTAGGTCCTCAGCCCCGACAGGCGAGATGAAAACCGGGGTAGCCTCTTCATGTGCGCTGCCTGGTAAAGGGAAGGGTACTTTTCTTTATAATTTTGTGAAAATATTTCTAAAAACAACACATACTTATTTGTAACGTGTTCAGGAAATGTAGGGCAGTGTAAGGCAGAAATTAGATGACCGTGAACCTCGCTCCCGGAGGCTGGCACCAGTGCGCGCGCGCGCGCGCGCGCACCCGTGGCGCCCAGGCTAGTGCCCCGGCACTCTGCCCTCCAGGGACTGCCCTGGAACAGCCATCCTTACCCAGAGAACCAGGGGCTGTGAGGGCTCTCTCCTCATCCCTCGTCTAGGACCTGCTCTTCCCAAAGGACTTTAATTGCACTGGTTGTTTAGGAGTAAAACAGTGATTCTGAATCCCTTCTGTAAAAAGTACAAAATCCACTCAGAGCTGGCCCAAAGGTTTATTTTTGTGCTGCCAACTAGTTGTTACAAAACAGCGTGGGAGACGCTAGTTGGTTAACCTACTCCTAGGGAAAAGGTGATCATTTTTTTCCATCGCCACTCTTCGCGCTCTTACTCAGACCTCTGAGCTGACAATTTCCTCGCTGTTCCTCCTCTGGGCCTCTTCTTAGGGACCGTGATGCCTGCGCGCCCCTTCCCACCTGGCGTGGTCTGCGCCGGTCCTGCACTGGCTAAAAGTTAGGTGGGCGCTCCTCTGCTGTTCGCGACCGTGCGACCTCCGGGTCACTATCGCCTCCGTGTTGTAAGCATTCGCTTCTCTTCTCAATGGAATTATTTTTAAAAAGTGCAAACAAACGTCCACATCCGGACCTAAAGGCTATAAATTTGTCACATTCGTTTCCACTCATTTTTTTTTTAACAATTCAGGTTTTTATTTTAAACAAACAAAAAACCATACAACTAATATATGCTGACCGTCTAACTTTGATTTATTTATTTATGCTGTTAAGGAAATCAAGTGCACAAATGAACCTAAATCCCCAGTGAACAATGGAGGGGGTCGCTGCCCGATGGGCAGAACCAGGCCGGCTGGGAGTTTCAGGCGCCCACCTGCCAGGGCTTTCGCTGGCACCACCCGCCCCGGAGGCCTAGGCGGAGGCAGAGGCGACCATGCCCAGCCCCACCACCCCAGACTGCTGTAGCCCTCTCTCCAGCCAGAATGGACCCTCAGAAAGGCCCTGAGCGAGTCGCAGCCCCCTGTGGGGATGCCGCGGACTCCCGGCAGCGTTCTAACGCCGCTGGGGGTTAAAAAGCAGAACCAGGGCCCTGGCTGGTTGGTTAAGTTGGTTGGAGCGTCCTCTCCTTCAGGTACACCAAAAAGGTTGTGGGTTCCATTGCCTGTCAGGCACATACCTAGGTTGCAGGTTCCATCCCGGCGCAGGGCGGGTGTGAGAGGCAACCGATCAGTGTTTCTCGTGTTTCTCATCTCTCTCTCTCTCTCTCTCCTCCTTCCTCTCTCTCTAAAATCAATAAAACATATCCTTAGGTGGGAATTAAAAAAGAAAGAAAACAGAACCGAGCCGGTGCACTAGAGGAGAGAACGCAACTCACGGAAACCTGTGTAGATTCTGGAGAAGGCGGTGAATGGAGTAGGTGGGGTGCATGGAGGAGGGGGCACCAGCTTCCCTCCCCGACTTTGGCACCCGGGGCTCCCGGGATTCGTTGACCCCTATGTGCCTGCTGTACCGGAAGGCCACCTCACTACAGAAGCCAGATTGTGAGGCCAATGGCGAGTTATGCCACAGCTTTTAGTCGTCCTCCCAGCTAAAACCGTAGGTTCCTAGGGGGCGGGACGGGGCGTTAACAGGTGGTCTCTACGCAACTAAGAAGGAAGAATGAGAGACGAGGGCGAGCCCCTGCCCCCATCCCGGAGGGGTACGGAAAGACTCTCCACGAACTCGCCCGGAGCGCGCGCAGAAGGAATCGAAAGAGGGACCACGGAGGAGAAGTGGAGCGGGGCCAGTGGAATCTGTGATCACAAGGATAAGGACGACGCAGTAAGTTTGGCTCTTCAAGAGAAAAGCGACCTTAGGGAGGGGCGGTTGGGCGGGTGACACCAATAGGTCAAAGAACAAGAAGCTTCACTAGGGTCCGGCCTCCCAGAAAGGCGGAATCAATGAAAAGGGTGGGGAAAGTCCAAGCGAGATTTGAGCTCGCGATCCCTGCTTTATTGGACCAGCGCTCTAGCCCCTGAGCTAGGGGGCAGCCAAACTGCTGAATCACTGTAAATCTATTATCTGCCTGCGAATAGTACGTGCGGCAACAGCCTCCGGGCAGCCGCAGATAACTACAAGGAGAAACTAAGCGACGAGAGGTGGGGCCAGCGTCCCTCGGCCCTGGAGGGACCGTATGTGTCCGTATGTGTTGGTGGGGCAGGGGGAGCTGCAAATCCTGGGAGAGAGCCCCACCGGTAGAAGGCCAGAGTTTCCCGTGCAGGCTGAGACTGTGAGGGCGGGGCCTCCGGTGGGCGGGGCTGTGAAGAGGTCCCGCGTGTTCCAGGCTTCCACCCAGCCAGGATGAGTACTGGTTGAGGGGAGGGTTGTTCGGTTTATTGTGTGAGAGAATTGAACTCCTAGGTCAGGGCTGTGAGGAAGAAGTTAGGGGAAGAATATTAATAGGCCTGTCCTGAGGAGAATCCATTTCCGGGGGGTTGGTAAGGTAGGTTGGGCCATGAGCGAGCACTACGGATCAGGGGTGGGAATCAGGAGGGCAGAGCCTAAGAGACTGGTGGAGAAATCAGAATGTCTGAGTGTGAGGAAGTGCTGGGCCAAGGACTGGGGCCCCTAGCCCCTACCGCATCCTTAGGCAAATTAGGTAAAGACAGGCAATCCTTAGGACTCTTGGCGAGCAGGTTCTGTCAGGGCCCCCAAAAGGAGTTGAGAGCAGGGAGAGAGGGTGAGAGCCCAGGTGAGGGACAGGAGCTCTAGCCCAGCAATGGTCAGAAAGTGGCAGCTGTAGGTAGGTAGTGGACATTGGCCTGGTTGCCCATCCTGCCCTATGGTCCCTGCAAGGCCAGATGGCTTAGATCACAGGATAACCAGGCCAAAAGCAAGACCCTCGGTGACCTCCAGTCTGTATACTGAGGAGCTGTGTGACAGTCTTGTGGCAAGGACCTGGATTCTCACAGCTCTGCAGCTAGCAAGGATCTGGGACTAATGGTTGGGGTCAGAAGGGCCCAAGTTAGGCCACTCATTGTTCTCAGAGGCCCAGAGATCTCAGATATCTTATGATGCCCAAAGGATGGGAGAGGAAAATGCACATATGCACACATACTCTCAAAGTCACCACACTACACTGGTGACCAAGAGAGAACATCTCTCTCAGCCTCCACATGCAGTTATTATTTAACTGTTGTTACATCTCTTCAGATATATAGATATCTATATAGTTATTCTACACACTCTGATAGACACACAAACACAAAGGCTGAAAATATACACACAGACAGCAGTCCCCAGACCTGTCCCTATAGGGCCTCTATCAGCCACCCTATCTTCTGTGACCTGTAACATGTGTTACAATACTTATACACAGTTTCTAGATGACATAAAGGGTATTTGTGATACTCAATTCAGAAGCCATACAATCCCAGATAACATTAGGGCTTGAAGATAACATTCAGCAACTTAATTAGCAAATGAAAATTAGAAATGGGTTTTAGTCCTAGAAATTAGTGGTATTCAAATATCTTGGTTGGCTACAGTGTTCTAGAGCTACACTCTGTGTGTATGAAGAGGGCATAGGATTCACCTTCTAGAATGCTGCTGTAGGCTAGACTCTTAAATGGTCCTATCTCCAGCCTGTAGGACACTGGATTCTGACTGCCTGTTGTTGTGTGCACTGGGTCTGCCTCTAGAACAGTGCCATGCCTACCCTACTTTGTATGCAAAGTGTGCTTGAAGCATCTCAAGGCACAGAGTACAGAAGTTCATGACTCTTGCAGACCAGACTATTTGACTATCACCATCCCTGCATCTGTCTAAACAACCTGGACAGGACAGAATTAGGTCTGAAACTGGCTTTCATCTAGCTAAGCAACCCATTAGTGGGGTTGGAAACTTATGGCCATCATCTAAATATGGGGTGGTTAACATTTAACAAGGAGTCAATAATAAGGTCTGACCTAATTGACCTAGGTCAGTTTCAATACCTAAACCCTATGCATGTGCTCATAACATGCCCTCTCTAAAATCCACACACCCTGTTGCCCCCACAATCTGATATAAACACATGTGTGCACATTTCTCACACACAGAAGCACACATGCTCAATTCTTCTGGCAGAAATCCTTGCTCATACTTGTGCTCTTGCACTCAGACTGGGTAAATCAAGAATGAGCTAAGCCACCATAGAAATGAACTCATAGTGTGTATTTCCATCTCCATCCCCCTTCCCTGGGGAGCACTAAGCAAAGAACAGCCCACCACTACCCTCCCAGAAGCCTAACCTTACAGAAGCTGGGGAACAATTAGCCAGGGTGATAACAGCCACCAGGGCACAGGCTGAGTTAGCCTTGACACCAGGGTCCTCTGCTGTTGGCATACATTTGGCAAGTTCCAGAAAGAATCTGTCAGGGGCATGTTTGTGCTCTGCATTTCCATGACACTGTTAGTTGCATCTGTAAAATTGTGAGTACTCTCTTGTGTTTCAAAATTCCAGAACCTTTGGTCTCCTTACCCAGGGAGACTGTACTTTGGCACTTGAGAGAGGTTTAGGCATCTCTGAGAACACGTGGCTGTCACTGTGGCTGAGGATGTACATATCACTGTGTATCATCAGTTTATGGGTGTTAGAGGGTAGCCATGCCTATATACTGTTGTCTGGGGCTTTTCCCTCATGTACATGTCAAGGGTCTCCCAGTTCTGGCCCAGACTGTCCTCTGAGCTGGGAGCACAGTGCTCCTTCCTGAGTAGATGATTTGGTTAGGCCAGCTGGACTCAGGTCTTTGAAGGCAGAGCTGGCAGCTCACAAGGCAGAAAAGAAGTGATCATGAACCTGTATGGCCTGGCTCCAAATATGCCCCTTGCAACTGAGGACAACACAGGACCAGGGCTTGATGATGTTCCAGGGAGCCAGAGGTTCTGCTGAGTCTGAGCTGTAAGCCCCAGTAAGAGGAAGCACCCCTATCAACAGCTGGGTTCCTGTCCTTATCCCCCTCTACCTCCTCACAGCTGGTACCAAATCCACATGCCAGGAGCAACAGGTAGGGGACAGGCCCTGGGGATCCAAAGCATCTCTTCTTCTGCTCATTTGAACACAGAATGCTTTCCACAGTCTCATGCTTCTAATGCTTGGTCTCCAGAAGCCTCTCTAAGGCATCCTGGGGCAGGAAGAGTGAAGGGCAGACCCAAAGTGACCATGAGGTTCCCTTTCCCATGGGCAGTGAGGAGAAGTTGTTCTTGACTGACCCATTCCCTCTGGGAGGCTGAGCACTGTCCCTCAGGGCCAGATTCGCAAGTAGGTGCCAGTGGAGCAGACAGAGAAAAGGGGGAACACACGCTCTTGGAAGTTGACACGGAAGGTGTAGAGGTGACGCATGTCCTCCGTGGCGTAGAAGGACACGGCCCCCACTTCCAGGTCCAACGCCACCCTCACGCGGGACAGGTGGCCACAGCTGAGGGGAGTCCGCTCAGGGCTGGTGACGGCCCAGTACTGCCCGCTGTTGAGCTGCAGTGCCCAGACGCCCTCCTCGGGAGTAAAGGGTGTGAGGCCTTTGCGGCGCACGCTCTCTCGGGCCACGCCGAAGGCCCAACCATCCTGGGAGCCCACTTCTACCTCCCAGTGGTGCCGCCCAGAGGAGAAGCCACAGGACGCCAGGACTCGTGTGTTGGTATCAAAGCGACGCGGGTGGTTGGGCAGGTCCTGGGCCCGCTGCCCAAGGCGCACGCTCTTAAGATCCAGAGAGAGGATGAGGCGGGGGTTGGCCGTGTCTGGGTCCAAGGTCAGCTCCACTGCAGTGGGGGAGGCAGGGAGAGACAGTCCTTGCAGGCCCCTTGCATAGCCCCCGCCCCTTATTCCTGCCCGCACCCCCCTAACAAGTATATACTGAAATCAAACTGTCAAATACTTAGACACTGGAAAGAATCATCAATTTTTCTAATTATGATGATGGTTTTTAAATCTCTTTATCCCTGGCTGGTGTGGCTCAGTTGGTTGAGCATGGTCCCATGCACCCAGAGGTCCTGGATCAGGGCACATGCCCAGGTTGCAGGCTCCTGCAGGAGGCAGCGATCAAAATGTTTATCTCTCTCTCCCCCTCTCTCCCCCCCTTTCTCTTTCCCTCCCTCCCTCCCTCCTCCTTCTTTTCCTTCCTCTCTCTCACCCTCCCTTCCTCTCTCTATAAAATAAATATAAGCATATTTTTAAAGCCTATCTCTTTAGAGATCAAATACTGAGATATTTATGGAAATGATATGATCTGTGATTTGCTTCAAAATAATCCAGTGGGAAGACATAGGTAGGGATGTTAGTGATAACTGCTGAGGGTGTATGATGAGTACTTAATATTTGTTATGCTCATCTCTCTACTTTAGTATATGTTTGAAATTTTCCATAATAAAAAGCTCAAATATGCACACTTGTAAGTACTATAGTGTTCCAGACCTGTGCTAGGCCCTGGAAATCCCAGCCCTCCTGCAGCTTCCTTTCTTGGGGGGAGGGGAATAGACACAATAAATGCTTTTTTTTTAATAATAAATAATATAGAAGAGGGATCAGGACAGCAGGCTGTGATTTCAACTAGAAAGTCCAGGGAAGGCCTCACTGAAAAGGCACATTTAAGCAAAGACATATAGAAGGTGAGGAAACCAGAGAGGTGGCTGTCTGGTGAAGCATGGTCCAGGCCCAGGTAAGTGTGTGATTGGTGTATTCCAGGAGCAGCACAGAGTTACCAGGGGAAAGTATGCAGTAAGGCCAGATCCCCTGGGGCCTGGAAGATCACTGTGAGAACTCCAGCCTTTACTGAGTGAGAGGGGCCAATGCAGAATTCTGAGCAGAGGAGGGACATAGTCTGACCCAGCTGGTTTAGATTCTTCCCAGGCAAAGTGTAACTTAGCCCTCCCCTCCCTGTGGGGTTGGATCCCACTCACCCCAGAGCTCTGCAGGAGTAAGAACCACCTCCCTTGTCCTCAGTTTCCTCCTGCTTCCCCTTACCCCTGCACACAACCCCAATCCCCAGAAGAGGTCTCAGTAAGTTTGGGAGTGGGGACAGGGGAGAGAGAGACTAGTTTAGGTGACACACAAGCCTTTCCCATCCTAAGTATCCTGAGATACAGGGCACTCCTGCTCTGGACCATAAGCCTACAGGCCCCACTGTGGCCTGAAAGAGTCAGTGCTATGAGGTAATGACAAGGGGAAAAGGGGAGTAGATGGCAGAGTCACTGAGGTGGGCAGGCAGAAGGAACCAACCATGAACAAAGCCCAGAGAGACAGTCACCAGCAGGAAGTGAATTCTCTATGTGGCCAAATAATAGGCACTCACTACCACCACAACGATTGTACCTTTCTCCTCTTTCTCCAGCTCTCCACGAAGATCCTCTGAGGAGGAGAAACAAAGCAGGGTGTGCATGAATGACACAGGAGATTGTCTGACAATGACAGTGACACCACCTCCTCTGACATTTATGGCCCTACTGACTCACTTATTCCCCCAGATAGGCCAGAGGCACTGGGCCCAGCACAGGGGTGGGGAGAGGCAGTATTCAGGCTTTCCCTGTCCATCCCCTCCCTCTTTTGCCTGGAGCTAGTCAGACCTGCGATCTCCTTCCTCATCCCTCTTTCTGCCCCCAGTGCCCCTCTATCTTGTCTGTCCCAGTGGAAGCTTTGTGCCCTGAGGGGGCCTGAAAAATTAGTCAGCAAACACCTTAGCCCTGGTTTTCTCACACAGCTTCTGGAAAGGCACATCTGAGGACCCCAAACCACCAAAACCACACCACTGTCACTGGCATCTCATGGCCCAGACCTACATATGGGCCCTACCTTTGAACTTCTTGAGCAGTCCCTTTAAGACAAAGGTCTTGAGAGAAACATTCCAGACTTTATTCTTCATCTCAGATGAGACTGTGCTTGGCTTGGGGGCAGGCACATTGCTGCACCTGCAGGACAAGGAGGAAGGCCCACCAGCACTGTCCCACTCCCACAATTAGGATAAGTGAGGTCCTCTTGGTGGGTAGAGGTATAAAAAGGAGAGCCTGATCTCATGCCAACACCCACAACCAGGCACAGGGACTTCTGCCTCAGAAGGTACCCAGATAAGGCAGTGGAGAATTGGGAGGTGAGAAGTTGTGGGTGGGGAATAGAGAGCACACAGCAGAAAAGAAGAACCAGCTTAGAGGGCCCCAAGGAACTGTTAGGTCCACTCACCTGCTTAGTGTACTTTTGAATTCCTGGAAAGAAAGATGAAAGAAAACCAAAACATCAGGTAACCTCCATTCACCTTTGAAAAAATAAAACTGCCCCCTGCCCTGCTTCCAGAGGAATAGTCAGTAAGCAAGTATACCACACCCCACTGCCTGCATGGGCCCAGGTGCCGAGGGCTTCCCACTGTGGCTGGCATCTGGGTATCTCATCAACATGATGGATTCCTTGACCCTGCCCACAGCTCTCAAATGCTCGTCATTACAGAGTCATCACTGGAGCCATGTGCTGGAGCCCACCATTGCGTCTGCTCTTGACACCACCAAATAAGTCATAGCCTTTATACAGTGACTGCTCATTCAGACCAGTGTCTTTTAAATGACTGTTTTTGACCCACTGTGACTTGTGAATTTTATTTAGGAGACTGTGACTTTTTTTTTAAGAAATAAAATAGAGCCCGGCCTGTGTGGCTCACTGGTTGAGCATCAACCCATGCACCAAGAGGTCGCTGGTTCGATTCTCAGCAGGGCACATGGCCAGGTTATGGGCCCAATCCCCAGTGGGGGGCATGCAAGAGGCGGCTAACTGATGTTCTCTCTCATCAATGTTTCTATCTCTCTCTCCCTCTCCCTTCCTCTCTCTCTAAAATCAATAAAGAAAAAAAAATTTAAAAAAAACAACAACAAGAAATAAAATAGAATAGAAAACATCTAAGTGCATCACATTAGTAAAGGTGTTATTTCCTGAGACTTTTGTCTCCAGTTTGTACATACTGGAATATGGGGTAAAATATATTATTGTTATTCACAGGAAAGTTTTATCATATCCCTTTAGACCTCTAATCCCAGGAAAATCAGGGGACTTCTCTCCAGTCCCCTTTGGCTCCAGATTGTGTGAATCTACTAAAGTCACATGATCTGTCTCTGTTCTCACTGCCTTCACAATGCCTTAGGATAAATGACTCAAAGCCCTGGGGAGCCAGACTCACCTGGAGAAAGTCAAGGTCAGGCTTTCGAGCTGTCTCCTGGATCTGGCTAGTGAGCTTGGATAGCTGGGCAATCTCATCCCCGAGTTGGGTCAGGTTCTCATTCTGTTTTTGTGTCACCTCCCGGGACAGCTCCTCCAGGCGGCCCAGGAGCCGGCCCTCCTGCTCCACCAGGAAGGCCCGTAGTGCCTGAAACTCTGCCCCCACCTTCTCTCGCTCAGCTGCCATCTGCTTCTGTCTCAGGAGAGGAGAAGTTGCAGAGGTGAGAGACACGGGCATCAAAACTTGGCATGTGGACAGATACCTTGAGCCATCCCACAGGGCAGGGTTCCATCTGCCTCACTGCTCAGTGGTCAGAGGCTCACTCACACATGCATACCGTGCAGTCTCTAATTTAAGTATCCCCATTCTAAGAACACAGCAGCTTCAACACATGCTCTCACTTCCCCTGTCACAGATGTGCCCATGTGCCTGTACCTGGGCTCTCCCACCAATGTAGGGCAACTTCAAACTCGCCTGAGAACTACTCAGGGCTGCAGTTTTCCTCATCTGAAAAGTGGGAACAACAAATAAGTGCCTCCTGGGGCCACTCTAAATATTAAACTGAGGTCACTCTTTCTTCCCCAAACACATTTATTATGTGTTACATACAAGAAAACAGGGCCTAAATGGAGTTGCTTATGCTAAGCCCCACCTCACTAAACAGACTTCATTATAGTTTCACAGTTATCCCAGAAATGTAATCTTAAACCAGCCAATCAGGAATTGCCTTTGTTCAGTAACCTGCCATCCCTATAGGGAAAGTAACCTTGCAATAACCAACTCGTTTTGTGTGTTTGTTTCTTTGTTTTTTTGCCTTGTAGAACTTCCTTGTTCCTGCTACCTCTGCTTATAAAATCTCTTGCCTTGGCCTAGTAGGGTAGCTTAGTTGGTTAGAGCATTGTCCTGATACACCAAGGTTGTGAGTTCAATACCAATCAGGGCACACACAGAAATCAACCAATGAATGCATAAATAAGTGGAACAACAAATCTCTCTCTCTCCCTCCCTCTATTTAAAATCAATACATAAAAATTAAAAAAAAAATTTTTTGCCTTATACCGCTCTTTGGGACTCCTTTCTATCTGCTAGATTAGATGCTGCCCAATTCATCAATCACTGAATAAAGCCAATAAGATCTTTAAAATATACTCAGATGAATTTAGTTTTTAACATTCATCACCCCTCCAGCTTTCACTCCTCATTTTACTTCATTTTAAAGTCATTTTAAAATTGACTTTAGAAAGGGAGAAGAAGGGGGAGAGAGAAACATCAATTTGTTCTATTTATTTTTGTTGATTCTTGTACGTGCCCTGACCAGAGATGAACCCACAACCTTGGTGTATCAGGATGATGTTCTAACCAACTTAGGTACCTGGCCAGGGCCTTTACTTCATTTTAAAGAGCACCATTTCTGCTTAGCAATTATGAAAGTAACACATGCTCATAACATAAAATCTGGGAGTTGCAGAAAAGGAAGAGGGAAAGAAAATCAATGCCAGTAGCAACACACCCATATGGCACAAGTGAGAATATGCTGTGCAGGCTTCATATTTATTATTTCCATTCCCATTATCCACAAGATTTCCACTCCTGTGTTTTCAGACACAGGCTCATGAGGCGTGAGAAGGATCCCATTCCTCCAGGACAAGCTGTCACAGTTCCTCTTCTTTAAAAACTCTAAGGGAGGAAAGGATGGCTGGAAGAGGAGACTATGAGTGGATTTCGAATTCAGGAGACCTGGGTTCAGGCTATGGCTCCCCCAGAACCTTCATCATCGGGACACTGGGCAAGCTGGCAGCTGCAGCATGGAGCGCTTACAGGTGTAAACTCACTCAATGCTGATAACAACCCAATGATGTGGGTGCACTCTCATCCCATTTTACAAATGAGGAGAGAGACAGAGAAGCACATCACCAGTAAGTGGGGAGCCAGGATTCTAACCCAGGGAGTCTGACTCCAGGATCTGAATTTCTTGCAACTGTATCATATGGCCTCCCAAGGAAATAACACAAGTGGAACAATATTAACCAAAATACTCAAAATCAGGGTTTACCCATCTCTGAGCTATTGACATTTGGGACCAGATAATTCTTTATTGTGGAGGGCTGTCCTGTGCATTAATCAGCACTCTGGTCTTCACCACTAAATGCCTGTAGCACTCCTGTGCCAGTGTTGACAACAAGAAATATCTCCAGACTTCCGGTCAAGATGGTGGCACAGGTAAACACGGTACTCGCCTCCTCCCACAACCACATCAAAATTATAACTACACTACAGAACACATACCTTCAGAACTGCCTGAAATCAAGCTGAATGGAAGTCCTACAACCATGAAATTAAAGAAGCTGCCACATCGAGACTGGTAGGAGGGGCGGAGATGCGTATTGGGCTGGTCTCACACCCACGTGTGGCAGATAAAAAACAGGAGGAGACCTCAGCTGTGAAGGTCCTCCCTGAGGAGTGAGGGGTCCCCATCCCACACCAGGAGCCCAGCTCAGGGTTCCAGTGCCAGGAAGAGAAGTCCCCATAACTTCTGGCTGGAAAAACCAGCAGGAACTGAGGCCGAGGGAAGCTGAGGCTGCTAGATCCCCAGGCAGTTCCTCTTAAAGGGCCCAGGCATGGACTTACTCAGACTCACTCCTTCTGGGCTCCAACATTGGGAAGGCAGCTTGAAAGGCACCAGAGACATATGGGGAAGAACTGAGTTATTTGGCATCAGGATGAGGACTGGAGAGGCAGCTTTCTCCGGGACAGACATGCTGGTAGAGGCCGTTGTTCCTTTGGTGAGCCCTTCTCCCACAGGGCAGGGAGAGGACCGCCATATCTGAGACTCCAGCAACCTGGGCTCACACTGTTTACCCCGCCCTGGTGATTCCCTGAGGCCCTGGCCCACCCAAGTTGTTTCCAGTGGCTTTACCATAGGATTGATCTGCTTTGGCTCCTGCTTCAGATTTTCCTAAATTCTCTCAAACAAGCAGTATCTGATCTCAGTGAGCCCCATACCTCTCATTAAGTGGCCCCAGGCCTGGCACTGGAAGCAGCCAGTCTTGGTTCACAGCTTGGCTTTGCCTGGGCACCTCCAAGCACAGCACAAGAAGCAGCCATCAGCAGATCGCTTTGTAGCTTATGCCTGGTAGAACACAGGCAGAGACTGACCTTGCCCCAGAGCCAGCACACCCAGTGGACAGCTTCAGACCATGTCGAAGCACCACCACCCAACCACCTCCACAAATGACACACTCAAGGAGTGGACTCAGTGAGTACCAGAGCCCTGCCGAAGTAAGTCTTGCTCCGTGTGGTGGGCCCTGCACAGCTGATCATCCAAGGTAGCCAGAGGTCAGTGGTTAGGGGGCACAGCCAGTCCTTGCAGCTGATCAGCCTGAGTAAAACCCTCCCACTGGTGTACCAACAGCAATCAAGACTCAATTACAACAGAGGGTGTAAAGTCCACACGAGGGGTGCACCTCAAGGGCCCAGCTGGGGTGATCAGGGAGGTGGTACCACTGGACCCTACAGGACACCTACTACAACAGGCCACCCTAGGAAGCCTAGGAGAACATAGCAACTCTACTTAATACATAGAAACAAACACTGGGAGGCAGCCAAAATGAGGAGACAAAGAAACATGTTCCAAATGAAAGAACAGAACAAAATTCCAGGAAAGGAACTAAATAAAATGGAGATAAGCAATCTAACAGATGCAGAGTTCAAAACACTGCTTATAAGGATGCTCAATGAACTTAGTGAGGGCCTCAAGAGCATAATAAAGGACCAGTCAGAAATGAAGGATGCACTAACTGAAATAAAGAATAATTTACAGGGAATCAATAGTAAAGTAGGTGAAGCCAAGAAGCAAACCATCAATTCTGGAATATAAGGAAGCAAAAAACACACAATCAGAACAGCAAAAAGAAAAAAGAATCCAAAAAAATGAGGATAGTATAAGGAGCCTGTGGGACAACTTCAAGTGTACCAACATTCGCATCATGTGAGTGCCAGAAGGAGAAGAGACAGGGCAAGAAATTGAAAACCTATCTGAAAAAATAATGACATAAAACTTTCCTCTCTTGATGAAGGATACAGACATACAAGTCCAGGAAGCACAGAGGGTCCCAAACAAGATGAACCCAAACAGGACCACACCAAGAAACATCATCATCAAAATGCAAAAGGTTATAGACAAAGAGAGAATCTTAAAAGCAGCAAGAGAAAAGCAGTTACCTAAAATGGAGCTCCCATAAGGCTGTCAGCCCATTTCTCAAAAGATACTCTGCAGGCCAAAAGGGAGTGGCAAGAAATATTAAAAATGATGAAAAGCAAGGACCTACAACCAAGATTACTCTATCCTACAAAGCTTTCATTTAGAATCGATGGCCATATAAAGAGTTTCCCAGACAAGAAAAAGCTAAAGGAGTTCATCACCACCAAACCAGTATTATATGAAATGTTGACAGGTCTTCTTGAAGAAGATAAAAAATATATATAAACAATAAAATGGCAAGAAATACATATCTATCAACAATTAAATCTACAAACAAAATGAGCAAGCAGAACAGAGACAGACTCATAGATACAGAGAACTTTTTGTTGTTTGCCAGATGGGAGGGGAGTTGAATGAAAAAGATGAAGGGATTAGGAAGTACAAATTGGTTGTTTGACTGATGAACCTCAAAGGGAAGGGGGAAGGTGGGTGGGAAGAGAGAAACCAAAGAACTTATATGCATATACGCATTCCCAATAGACACAGATAGTAGTGTGGGGAAAGCAGGAGGGGGTGGGATTAGGAGGAGTGGTCAAGGGGGGGGGGCGGGGGGAAGACTGACATGTGTAATACATTCAACAATAAAGATAAGTTTAAAAAATAATAAAATAAAATAAAACAAAATAAAATGGAAAGAAAGAAATATTTCCAGATATTGCCAAATGTCCCCTGGGGGCCAAAATTGTCCCAGTTGAGAACCCCTGAAAAGGTAAGAGCATTTTCACTTTTTTTTTTATCCTCACCCAAGGACATTTTTGTATGTATCTTCAGACAGAGCGGGAGGGAGAGAGGGAGGAAGAGAGAGAGAGAAACTTCCACGTGAGAGAGACACATCGAGTGGCTGCCACCCACACGGCCAACCGGGGTTGGCGCAGGGGACAAACTGCAACCGAGGTAGGTGCCCTTAGCAGGAACCCAACCTGAGATTCTCCAGTCCAAAGGCCGAAGCTCTAACCCAGTGGTTCTCAACCTTCCTAATGCCATGACCCTTTAATATAGTTCCTCATGTTGTATGTGGGGGTATCTGCATGTAGGCAGACCCGCCTGGAGATGGATAGAGGAGCGGTGTCTCAGTTCCTAAGACCATCGGAAATATGTGTTTTCCGATGGTCTTAGGCGACCCCTGTGAAAGGGTCATTCGACCCCTAAAGGGGTCACGACTCACAGAGTCTAACCGCTGAGCCAGACTGGCCAGGGCAAGAGCATTTTCAAATAAAAGTATTCATTCTCTTTGTTGTCATGCAGCAAGAGTTGTCCTCTACCTCTATTGTCTTATTAAGCAGGTAATATTTTGTAATTCTAAAGAATGTGGGGGCTAGAGGGGTGGTGGATTGGCAGGGGACAGAGTAGAAGGTGCTAAGCAGTGTCATGGTGGGTGAGGTCAGAGATCATGAAGCTGCCCACACTGTGGGATGCCCTCTGGGTCATGGATGGAAGAACCACATGCTTACTCCTTTCTCCAGAAGGAGGGTGGGAGTCTGGAAATGAGGGTTGAGCTCTTCCTTGGGGTGGGTAGTGAATGATCAAATGGGAAGGCTGGGATGCACACTGGAGGCAGGTGCACCGGGTGCAGTTGACGGTCAGGAAGGGAGCGTCTGAACTCAGGATCTTCTCCTCCATACCACCACCTCCCCACCTTGAGGATAGGAGGATCCTCCAGTTCCTTTTTCTCCAATTCCCAACCCAGAACTGAATGGCCATGTCCTAACAGACCCTCATAGATCCTTCCATTCTTTTAACACCCATTTGTTGAGCTAAGAATTGAGTTTTCTTACCCACCAGGGGGCGATGGGCATACTGGACTGGGCAGCAGGGGCTGCTGGAAACCCATGGCCAGACTTCCTGTCCTTAGCAGCTCTGACACCCAGTGAGCCCCCTTTCCCCTAGCCTAGTTTCAAGACCCAAAAAACTCTAAAAAATGGGGGGTAAAAAGAGTTTTTTCATAACTCTTTTGGTGGCAAAAAATGCCCTGGGCTAACATGAGGCTATTTACTGTATTTATGTTTTCACTTAGTATGAATATTCATGTTTCTCTGCAGAAATATTATTACATTCAGTTAGGAGATGCTCCAAGGCCCTAATTTGGAGTGTTATGTAATATTAAAATGACTATACATCCTGATTCACTAGGACAGTTCCAGTTTAATCCAGCTGTTCTAGAAGGTTTACTTTAGCACTTCCTTTCACTTCCATAAAGCTCTGGTTATATAATATACGGTCACCTTTTATAATATGCATCCTATTATCTTTCCAAAATCCACCTCTGCTATTCCAAAGGCACACACTCCAACACCACACACCAAAACAATGTCAGGGTGGTGGGTGGCCCTCTGTTGTTGAGGGGAGGGGGGCTCACCAGGAGCTCCTTGCTCTCCTTCTCTTCGGTGGAACGAAACACCTCATAATCTTCCAGATCATTCTTCAAGACCTTCAGCCTGGACTCCAGGAGCTCCTGCGGGAGAGTGAGAAGGGAGACTTTGGGTGGAGAGGATTCTCGAACCCCACACCAGTGCCTTCCTGGAGCCATCCAGAAGAAAGCGAGGGCCCTGCTCATTGAGGAGGAGACCTGTTATTCATCTCTGGACAGGATGAATACAGCCTGCGCTGACTTCACAAAGGGGTACAAGGCATCTTTAGAGTGACGGCAAAAGCCCAAGACCATCAGCGCACAAATTCAGGCTGAAACACAAGCCCCTCCAACCCCTTGCAGCTCAACCCACCTTGTCTTCTCTGCTCTCCTCCCCACCATCAGAAATCTCTCTGTGTGACGGGATGGAAGAGTGTAGGGAGCAAAGAAATACGGACTATGTGTCCCAGGCCTCCACTCACACTTCAGCTGAGGCCCCAGCAAGGAGGCAGGAAAGAAAGGATCCCAAAATCAACAGCTCTGACACAGCCCTGACGGTTCT
This sequence comes from Tadarida brasiliensis, assembly GCA_030848825.1. Classification (NCBI taxonomy): domain Eukaryota; kingdom Metazoa; phylum Chordata; class Mammalia; order Chiroptera; family Molossidae; genus Tadarida; species Tadarida brasiliensis. Next base: position 74,485,164 of record CM061259.1, read on the forward strand.
CTGCTTGCTCTACTCAACCCTGGGGCCACACACCCTTCCCCAACCTCTTGGGAAGGTCTTTCCACTCGAGGAAAGAGCCGAGAGTGGGGGAGCGGATGTGTGGGTATGCCCAAGTCGCCGCTAGAGGACCGAGACGGACAGAAAGAAAATCGCCAAGTCTGTGGGACATCGCCCAGGAGGTCCAGTCTGGAGCGCAGAGGGAAACGCAAGGGGGTTAGGGGGTATTGGTATTGTGGGGGTGACAGGAGAATAGCCATGTTCAGCCCCGGGGCCAGTGCTGAGCAGGAGAAAAGAGGCAAGGGCTCACCTAAGCCTCCAGTCTGCTGTCTGACTGTCGTCTGCACTGCGTGCTCGGGAAGGCAGGACAGGGACCTGGGAACGTGGGTACCTGAAGAGGTGGGTCCGGCGCTCACCTTAGCCTCCTGCACAGCCTCATCGAGCGGTAACACGACGTGTTCCCGGTGCTCGCGGGAGCGGTCGCACACCACGCAAATGGCGCGTCCGTCGTCCTGGCAGTAGAGCTTGAGCTGTTCGCCGTGCTGCGAGCACCCAGCCACCGCCGCCTCCGGGGTTCCGTTGTCGCCGGTTGCGGCGGTGGGCAGGCTGAAGCGCCTCAGCAGTGCGGCCACCGCGGCCAGCTGCCGGTTGGGCCTCAGCTGGCCCGGGCGCGCGGGCTCGCGGCACTGCGGACAGGGCAGCCAGCGGGGAACGCCGGTGGACCCCGCGCCTGGGCGCTCCCAGCAGCGCGCGATGCAGGAGCGGCAGAAACTGTGGCCGCACTCGACGGATACCGGCTCTCGGAAGAGCTCCAGGCAGATGGAACACGTCGCCTCGCCCTGCAGTTCTACCGCGAGTGCCAGGGCCTCGGCCCCGGAGCCCGGGCCGGTTCGCGGCCCCACCGCGGCCATGCGCGTCCTCAGTGCACCCAAGTCGGGCGGCGCTGTTGAAGCAGGGAGCCAATAGTACGCCGCTGGGAGCACGGCGGCGGGGGCGGGTCTCCCCGCGCCCACTGGGAGGAAGGGCGTAGCTAACACTGGTTGGCAGAGACTGGCACTGGGGCGCTCCGGCCTGGAAAACCCGCCAGGAAGGTGCGAGTTGAGGGTGGGCCGGGCAGCTCAGCGAGGGCATCCAAATAAGGGCCACGGCCCTGCGCCCCGCTTCTGGACCTCTCAGCCCCTGGCCTTGGCTCCTCGGTCCCGCGGCGCCCTCTCTCCGTCGCCCCGCTCCCTCAGCCCCTCCGCAGGCAGGTCCAGGCCGTCCCAACCTGACCCAGTCAGCCGTGGGAAACGGGCCGGGACAGGTGGGCGCACACTCCTAGCTGCTGCCTAGGGCCGACCCAGCACGGTCCGCGCAAGGGCCTGGCGCCCAGACCTCGGTGTCAGGTTCCCCGAGTGCAGGTTTGTCCCGGCTCTGTGCTTGAGCTAAATTTGGAGTCTGGAACCTGGTTCTTGTTCCCCACCCCCAAGCATGGCCTTGTATCCACCTCAGCAGCTACCTTTCCTGCGATAGTGCTCTCCGCCTTGTTTATTTTTTGTTTTTTATTAACAAATAACACACTTATAATACATTTTCCCTGTTTACTCGATGTTATCCCCCCCTTTGTCCCCACAGCCCCCCTCCAGAACTGCTAGTATTATTTGCTTCCATCCCCTCTCTCCTTATGCCCCCCCCCCCCGGAGACCACTGGGGTCAAGCTTGCGCCCCCACCTTCCTCAGAAATCGCTCTTGTTAAAGTCACCAGGGATCTCAGCGATCCTAACCCAAAGGCAAAGTCCCTTCCCAGGCCTCACCTCACCTACCCTCTCATCTGATGCTACCTCCTTCCTGACACCCTTTCTCAGCGCCTTGGAGGCATTCCCCGCAGCTCCATGGCGTGCTGTCTTCATCTCTTCTCCCTGCATCAGCTCAATCCTTGGACTTCTGTCTGTACTCAATCCCTTGTAATCTCTCACACTTTACAGGCCTGATGACCCTCTCCCTGCTGACACCACAGTACACAAACCCAGCCCAGGAACCCTAGAATGCCTGGCTTCCACATCCAACTCCAGTGTAACATCTCCACCTGCGTGTTCTAAGGAGCGTCACACACTCACCGTGTCCACAACTGTACTTCTAATCTGCCCCACCACATTTTTTTCCCACAGCCTTCCCCACCCCACCCCATTTAACAGTAACTCCCTCCAGATGCTCAGGTGACTCCAAGAGGAAAAAAATGTGCACGCCTCAACCTTAGTCCTCACCATGTCCTCAGTCTTTCACTCCCTCCATTGCATCATCTCCAAGGAGCAACAGTCTCTCCCCTTCTGTCCCATTCTGCTGCCCTATCTTCTCCACCCAGCTGTGAGAACAATCCTGTTAAAATGTTTTTTAAAATGGCCCTTCTCTGCTCAAACCCTCCGGTGGCTCCCATCTTTTGGAGTGAAAGTCAGTCTTTACTATTGTCTAAAAGCCCTACCCCTTTCTTCCTCCCCATCCCTTGCACCAGGCCTCCTCTCTACTCTCATCTCTTATCGCTTTCTCCTATTGACTCCCTCCTGCCACACGTACCTCCTTGCTATTCCTGCAACACTTCAGAAAGATCCTACCTCGGAGCCTTTGAACTGGTTGTTCCCTTTAATTGGACCTCTCTAATCCCAGATATGCGCATGGTTCACGTCCCATCTCCTTGAAGTCTTGTTTCAAATGTTACTTTTCTCAATGAAGCCTATTTACAATCACACCTTACCAAATTTCTCGCTAAATGTTGGCTCAATGTTCTCTCTAGCACTCTACTTCCTTTGGAATGAGAGCTGTTAGAGGGGTTAGACTATATAAGTTTTGTTCAACGTGGACCACCAGGTTTCTAGAGCAGTTCTAGGTACCTAGTAGGCGCTCCGTAAACTTTTCTTGGATTGAATTAATTTGGACGTGATTCAAAATTCAGATACACACAGCGGTTTATAGTTAAAAGTCTGCCTATCGCCTAGACCCCAGTCCCATCCCCATCCCCAGCGATGCTGAATTATTTTATACAAATATATTTACTACACTTCTCCCTCTTTTTGTTTTATAAACGTAGCATCCTGCGCAAGGTCTTCTTTTCTTTTTTGGCTCACAATTCATTTGGGGCATGGCGTCAAATGACTGCCCCCTTCTTTCTCCATCGCTGCCTCCAGGTGTTTATACCGGCCTAGTCCTTCCCCGGGCCCTCTCCCTCCCTCGGTCGAGCTCCGTGCTCCAGTAGTCATTTAGTAGAAGACCCTGGAAACCCTCGCGACACTGCTCGCTGGGGTTTGCAGTTTCTGGGTTGTCACATCCCCGAGAGATCATCAATCCACACATACTCTGCACAAAGAAAATGCTAAGGGAAGATAGAAAGCAGCCCGTTGCAGAGTGGGGGATGTAGCTCAGTGGTAGAGCGCATGCTTTGCATGTATGAGGCCCCGGGTTCGATCCCCGGCATCTCCAGCGAAAGACGCTTCTTTTCTTCAGTTCCCCACAGCCCCAGGGAAAATTTCAGATGGCGGTGAGTTTTGTTTTTAAAATGTATTTATTGAATTTATTGGGGTGACACTGATTAATACAATTATATAGGTTTCAAGTGTAGAATTCTATACCACATCACCTATATATTGTATTGTGTGTTCACCAGCCCCAGAATGTGGCGTTTTGCCCACGTTGGAGGTGTAGGCTGCGTCCTTCGCCCACTCTCATCCCCTGACGCTACTTTTTAACTCCAGATTGAAAAATCACAGGGTTTTCGTGCCACTGGCATCAGGATGCCAACGTTTCCCTTCGCGCCGTGTACTTCCCCGGGATGGAAAAGGGCTAGGTCGCTGGCAAAGGACAGACAATAAGTAGAAAACGGACGGAAGTAGGAGAAACGATCAGGCCCATCCTTAAGAGTTTGAGTTTCCGAGCTGCCCAGCGCTTTTTAATGGCTGGATCATACTCCAACTGAAACCTACTTCAAACCTCCAGCTGGATAGAGTCCTAATCCCATCATAACTTAGTAATTGTTGATAAAAGCTGCTGAGGGGCAACACGTGGCAAGCCCGGCTAGCTCAGTCGGTAGAGCATGAGACTCTTAATCTCAGGGTCGTGGGTTCGAGCCCCACGTTGGGCGGTAGGCTAGCTTTTGCTTGAAATCTCTGAATAACAGAAAACCTAAAGTTAGAATTTCCTGTGTGTAATTTTTGGGCTTTTTGTGGCACATTCTTCTTTATTTATTAATTTAGCCTGTATAAGTGAAAGAAATTAGTTTTTAAAAATTGTGTATCTCAACAAAATTTACCTTTTTAACCTTTTTTAAGTGTACAGTTCTATAGCTTTAAACACATTCACATTGTTGTGTAACCATCACCACAATCCATGTCCAGAACTTTTACATCTTCCCCAACTGAAACTCTAGACCCAGTAAACAATTATTTCCCACTCTCTCCTTCTCCCAGACTTTGGTATTCTATTTTTTGTCTCTGTGCATTTGACTACTCTAGGAACCCTTATAAGACAAATCACACAATATTTGTCCATTTGTGACTGGCTTACTTCACTTAGCATAATGTCTTCAAGGTTCATTCATGTTGTAGCATGTGTCAGAATTTCCATTCTTTTAATAATCCACTTTGTTTATCCACTCATCTATCAATTGACACTTGGGTTCCTTCCACATTTTGGCTATTGTGAACAATGCTGCTATGGACTTGGGTATACAAATATCCGTTCAAGTTCCTAATTTCACTTATTTTGGGTATAGAAGTGAAATTGCTGATCATATTTTATTTCTGTGTTTAATTTTTGAGTAATCTGCATACCATTTTCCACAAATGTTGCACCGCCTACCCCACCCCCTCAAAGTTTTTAAAACATCTTTTGAGTAAGGCACTTATACTGTTCAAAAATTGAACTATCTATAAATGTATTCGGTGAAAAGTATATAACTTCTAGCCTCCCTCCCTAGGTGACAATTTGTGTATCTGTGTACATATTCTTCCAGAATTTTTTGATGAAAAAATATTTTTATTTCCCTTTATTTTACACAAAAATATAATTACAGCTCTGATATATTTTGAAGATCTTTCTATCTCAAGACATAAAATGTTCTCATTCTCTTTTTGCAGCCTCACACTATTCTGCTGTGTTTATTTAACACATCACCTACTGATGGACATTTATATTTTTTCCAGTCTCTTGTTATTACAATTAATTCTGCAGTTAGTAAGCATGTAGCATTGTCATTTTCACTTTTGCACTCATATCTGCAGGGCAAATTTCCAGAAGTGAGATCACTGGGTCAGGGTATATATGCTATTGTAATTTATAGAAATAGGCAAATCACCCAGTTGTGGATCCTACTGACATTACCTCCCACCAGCCATGAATGAGATTGGTATTTCTCCACTGCTATGGTAGCAATGGTCTGCTTTAGCAAAAAAATCTAAACATCTGACTCCCTCCTCTCCCATATCCTTAAAATTGTCAGGGCTCCTCACTGCCTATGCTACATGATAATACCCATTACAGGGCCTGCAGGGCACTGCTTGGCAGCGAAAGGAACTCTCCTTTTGCCACTCACGGGAGCATACTCAGACAAAAGATTCTGAAGATCACAGTGTTACTCTTATTTATGGTTCATAATCTAATTCTATAGCACGATATAACTTTTCTCTTCTCAGGCCTGTTTCTTTAAAGGCCATCATGTTTTCTTCTCTTGCAAAGCCACAACCTCATTAAAAGAGCTACTTAGTTATTTCTTACTCTGTAAATTTTCTCCCTTGAACAGGAAGAATCAAACTAGATATAAGAAATTAAGTTTGTATATGATTTTTTACTTGGTTGGTGTCACATGAGGCATATACAAATTATTAGATCATGCATGTAGTTTGTGAAGAGGTCTTACAATAATGATTATATATAACATATATAAATTATTAATCAACCATCTACTTGAATATTTTCACTTAAAAACCTCATTTTAAACAGAAAACATCTCCAAGTTTAATGTATTCATGACTATTTTCTAATAAGTCTAAAAATACCAGTATCAGCTCTTTCTTAGTCACTGGTCTCCCTTTACTAGACTTTACCAAGTCATTCTTCCAGGATCTGTGTAGCATCAGCAGAGATGGCCCAACCCACATCAAATGCCCACCCTGTTATTTCACTGTCATTTATAGCACACCACATGGGTTTAATCCCCCAGATAAAAGACAGGCCTCAATTACATGCTGGTGTCCTGGGGAGTGTGGATTTTGGATAAGGAGGAAGAAAAACTGTCAACCAGAGCAACCTAATTCTGGAGGAGTGCCTGCAAAAGGAAGAGTGGCCAAAAAGATGACCCAAAATGACCTGCTCCTCCATTCTATGTCAGGAACCACTGGCTTTAAATCACTGGATATTTTGGGAAACACTCTCTGTTGTCATTTGAGATGTTTAGTGTCTAAGGGCAAGGGGGAGGTTTCTGAATATGGAAAAGAATGCACACTTACTTTGTGATTAATATTGAATGTATTACAGTTGTAAATGTTTAAGCCTAGTTATTCTTAAGATTTTTAATCAACTTATGAATATTATTTTCTTATAAACTGGCAATTTTTTAAAGAACTCTTTCATTAAATGTGGTGTCATCTTGAACATCTAAGCCATTGGTGATATTCTCATAGACATTTCCAATGACAATTACAGACTTATTTATCTGAACGCTCATTTAGGGGGAGAAGAGGGAGGCACTGGTTGGGTGGCACAGCTGGAATGCAGAGCTGGTATCTGAACCTCGATTGCTGCTGCAGACTCCCTCTTTTAACCACCAATCCACAGCACCTAGAAACCCCAGGTGTATTGCTTATTTACAGTGTTCTAAGTGAACCTACGTACTATTTCATCTGCTCTTAAAAACTCCACATTAAGGCCCTAGTGTTTTCCTAATTGGTCCGAGAGTCCTCTAAGACTGCATGTCCAGTGTCCTATTCTCATTTTTCGATCCACTTGCAAAAAGACACACACACACACACACACACACAAAAGAACAGTAAAGGGTGGAGATGAGTCATCAGAATGAAGAGCCAAGAAGGTATAACTGTGGCTCCTTACCCTCCAAGCCCCTGGTCTTTCCTCTGTCCTTGAACCCACCAAGCTCCCTCCTACTCCAGGCCTCTTCCCTAATATCTTTGAAAGGTTGGCTCTTTATCTTCCTAAATCAGCTCATTGTCTGCCACCTCTTCTGATGCCTCTTTCCTGGCCCATCTCTCTAATGTTGTTGTCTGCTTGCCTGGCAGCTTATCAGATCATAATCTTTAATTTTCTCACAGTCCTTATAACTCTCTGAGGTTATTTCTTTATCTGTTTACTTGTTTGTTATTTTAATTGCCTATCAGAAGATAAACAGGAGGGTGGAACTTGGCCTGTTTCTTACTGCAATATAATGAATAAATAGATGAAGTTTCCTTTTAATAGTAGCATACCATAGGTTTGTTGCAAGTGCCTAGTCCATAGTATGGCCCAATTCATGGGATCTGTAGCTATTAATATTATTTCCTAAACTTCGAAGGTCTACAGAGTACCAGAACTACAAGAGGGAAGGGGAGATGGTCAATAGAGTGACTACATAAGGATCTGAGGACTATAAAGAAAAGAGCGAGGGGACAGGAAGTGGTAGAGGTAGAGGTAAACAGGAATGGTGGAAAAGAGAAAATTGTTGAAGCTGGGTGATGGGTACTTGGGATTTCATAATACCTCTTATTTATTTTATTTATTTATTTATTTATTTATTTATTTATTTATTTATTTATTTATAATCCTCACCTGAGGATATTTTCTCCATTGATTTTTAGAAAGATTGGCAAGGAAGGAGGGAAAGAGAGAGAGAAAGAGAAAGACAAACATCAATGTGAGAACCAGTCTCTCTACTTTAAATTTCCTAATAAAAAAAGTTTTAAAATGAAACAAAAAGTAATACAATTACTTTTTAGTGAGAGATTAAAAATTTAGGTAGAAAATTTTGTAGAGTAATGATGTTGTAGAGTAATGATTTTTTTTGAAAAAGTAAGTTATGTTCTAGCAAAGCTACAATTAAATAGGTCCCTCAGTGTGAATTCATATCCTTTCAACTATTTCCCTAGAGTAACTCAGAAGTGGGGAACCAGGAACCTTTGGCCCTATGTACTGCCCTAGAACCCAGGTTTGGCTCTTTTCTTTTACTCTTCACTGAAAAAATATTCAAGCTCCTCGAACACCCTCGTGCATCCTAGGACAGGAAAAATTTTAGCTAGGCCCTGAATATGATTGCTGTTAGGAAACAAGAATGCTTTCAAATTGTCTGGACACGGGCTGGTGGAAAGGGGCTTTCACTGAAAGCAGCTACAGTTTCAGCCTAAAAAAGAGAGAATAATAGTGTTATTGAAACAAGATGAATCTAGGAAAGCTACAAAGCCATAATGACAAATTAGCATTAAGTGTAACCCAAAAGAAATATGATTCACAAAAGCTTGTTGCCCAGCCCAGCCAGTGCTTTGAGGTTAATTGTGTTGTTTTGGATGTTTACTGTCTCCACAGGGAAGACTATGAGAGCTCACATTAGCTGAGGCACAGATCAAAATCCACCTGGAGAAGAGTGACAGGAATGAATGACAGTTCTGGCCTCCCAAAGTCCTGGGGCCACCAAGGAGTTCAGCTTGAGGGGGTGGGGGGACAGTCAGGAGACACTGTGGCAGTCCAAAGCCTGGGATGGAGCCACTGACTCATCTCAAACCAGTTAGTAAAATATGAGGGGGGAAAAGAAATTGGGTCAGCAGGGGAACGTGGAGAATTCTTCCAAGTGGGGTTCAGAATTCTACACTCTTCACTCCTCTTAGTCTCTAAGTTCCAGGGCTGGGCCCCAGCCATCCTCCTTGGGTGAGGACATCTTCAAATTCTGAGAAGGTATACAAATCAGTATGAAAACAGCAATAAAGAAATTGGCACAATATTGATTTTTGTGTGCAAATTGTTCGAATTGTTGACCAAAAAATAAAAAAACCTTTCAAAGTGAGAGACAACAAACGTTTATTTGAGATCAATAAGAATAGTTATTTGTGAGCATTGATTCAGGAGGAAGCCCAAATAATCTTAGGATTAGGAGACAAAGGCAATGGGTATTTATGAGAAGGGGAAGGGGAACAATTACACAAATAGAAGGAAGGCATTTCTTTCGGTGCAGGTAACATAACAGTGATGTTAATTCTAAACAATGTTTTTAATTTTCCATCTGGCAGTCATCAGTCCTGTAGTCATAATAATTGCTTTCTTGTTATCTTTGCTAACAGTTCTTTTACAAGGCACAAGGATGTTTAGGCCCAGTCCAAAGGTTATTCTGCCCTTTTAACATTCCAAAGGGTCCAGGTATAAGACTGCAAGGCAGTTCCTCTGGCATAGCAGCTCCAGCTCCATTTTAAAGTTATCTCATTTAAAATTGTTTTTTAAAGTTATATCACTGTTTACAGAACGCAGGTGGCCTCACAGGTTTTACCATCGCTGGGCTATACTTTGAGTCACGCATGTTTTGTCTATTTAAGATATATAAAATATTAAAGAGAATTTGATTTACCACTTTGATGTTTTATTTATTTGACTTCCAAGTTTGGCAGAACAGCAGGGAAATAACTAGCTTGTCACATGTGTAAATGTGCCCCATCAGGCGTGCAAAGCGTGCACCCCATTTTCCAGGTGCAGACGCAGGCTGTGTCGTAGGGATCCACACAGTGTGTCTCTACTGACATCTTTCCCGGTAGGAGCTCTTCTGGACTGGGGGTCCCGCGGGCCGTTGGGTGCTTCTCTGAGGCTCTAGCTGCCTTTTCCCCTTGACCTCGGGATCCTGTATTCCACCACACCTGCGGGCATCCCACCACACCTGCGGGCATCCCACCACACCTGCGGGCATCCCACAGTCCCAAGGCTGAGGCCCGCAAGTGAGGACTGGGGAAGAGCCTGGCTAACCGGGAGACCTCTGGAGGTACTGGTGGTCCCTTTGAACACTTTGCCCCGCCGCTGAGGACATACCCGACTGTGGGAGGGAGTCAGGGTAGACGCCACCTGGGTCTGCCCTGGCTCCAGGGACGCGAGGAGCCGGAGTGTAAGGCGTCAGTGGAGGAGCACAGGTGACCCCACTGAGGAGCCGTGGTGAGGAGGTGCGGGCTGGGAGTGAAACCATCCCGGGTAGAAAAACCTAGACTAGCTCACCGGGGGTGTCTGCTGTGTCATAGGTGAGGGCGAGGGCGGGAGCGGCCATGTTCCTATCCACCCTCAGGAGTCAGTTTCCTCACCTTTTGTGACAAGTCTGAGCCTCAGTGTCCTCACGTGCGACTGTTGGGTTCCTCTGAGGGGCACATCTACCGCAGGCTTAGATACAGCCACACAAGGCGTCGTCCATGGTATGGTTATTATGACCGCTTCTATTGTCCTGTAAAAATCTCCCCTGGGACTCAATTCCAACATACATTTCCAACTCATTCCTTCTTGAAGTTTTTAATATTTCATTTGTCTGGAGTGGCATTCCCCATACGAAGAAAAACAGAAACTGCTTTGTTTCCGCCCGGTTTCGAACCGGGGACCTTTCGCGTGTTAGGCGAACGTGATAACCACTACACTACGGAAACAGGTGAAGGAGGTGCTTTCTCTGAGTCCTATAAGGCTTAGTTCATGGTCACTGCCTAGGTCTATTAGTACTACCTATGGGTCAGAACCTTTGGAACTATTCATTCCCTGCCAGAATACAAAAACTTTAATGTCCCTAGGTAATAATTTTTGTCATACTACAGAGTGGGACCATTAGTGGGTCGTGAAATCAGTCACACCCAGTAACTGAAAAAAAAAAGAAAGTGAACAAAAGCAGCAGGCCTCACAGAAGGGAAGGTAAAATGTAGCTTCAAAATGTAGCTTCCAAGGCTTAAGCCTAGTTAACTCTGTCCATTACTGTATTTATATTTCTTCTAGGGAGACAGTTCCAGGGTTTAAATTTTCACATAATTTGTGCTCTATTGACAGTTATGATCTAAAAAACACAAAATGCATTAAAAGTATATGAGATTTGAATATTTTTTCGTCAAAATGTAAATTAAAATAAATATAAATAGGCAAAAATAAAATTAATTACACCCATGCTTTCAAAATTATATATTTCTTATAAACTATATAAAGTTATCTATCTTAAAAGGGGAAGAGTGAGCCCTTGCTAGTTTGGCTCATCGGTTAGAGCGTTGGCCTGTAGAGCAGAGTCTTGAGTTCGGTTCTCACTAAGGGCAGGTACCTCGTTGCAGTTTTGTCCCTGGCGGACCCATGTGTCTTGGGTATGTCCTCTTAGACTTCTCCCAACCTGTTCAAGGCTGAAGTCATTAGGGTAGTACCTCTTTGTTTACAGGACATATATTCCAAGACCCCCGGTGGATGCCTGAAAGCAAAACTATGCTTTTTCCTATACATACATAGAAATGTACAGGAAATACATATGGCACATCTTAATTGCTAGCACTAGTACTCTTGCACTTTATGGCCATTGTTAAGTAAAATAAGGGTTACTTGAACATAAGCACTGATACCCTGACATTTGATCTCACAACTCAGATGGCTACTAACTGATTAAGCAGGGGTAGCATATACAGTGTGAATACTGTGGACAAAGGGATGATTCATGTACTGGGCCGGAGGGGTTGACATGGGTTGAGATTTCATCTTGCTACTCAGAATGTTGAGCAATTTAAAACTTATGAATTGTTTATTTCTGGAATTTTCCATTTACTGTTTTGGGACCATGGTTGACCCTGAGTAATTGAAACCAGGGAAAGTGAAACCACTGATAAGGGGGATTACTGTACTTCTCTCTCCTTTGTCACTACCCACCCTCAATACTCCGTCTCTGATCTTGCTTATTAAATCATCTAAAACAGAAACCCAGGAGCCCCTCTCTTGCCCAGGTACAAACCATGCATCCAACGCCTTCATCTGCTGTGGCCTCGCCCCTTAGCTACCTTTTTTCTGGACTACAGCTTTCCTTCTAGCTCCTCTCCCTGACGTAGCCACACTCCCCTCACACTTCCTGATAATCATTTCTGAAGGATCACTCTAAACTGTGAATCAGAGCAAGCCCCTCCACCTCTGCGGCCTATAATCACCATTCAGGATAAAGACCAAAGATCATACCATGATTTTGCTGAATGTCTGAACTGATGAACTTGACTCTTTTGTGCCAAGAGTAGTGTGGGTCACTTAGAGGGAAAATTTCAAACTGGGCTTGGCAGGAGTGGCTGCGGTGGAAGGAGTGAAGATAAAAGCAGGAGTTGTAGTAAAAAGCTCTGGGGAGCCCTCGGTTTATTGGGAGACAGGGAAGAGAAGCCTGTCCACTATGTTTTCTCTTTAATTAAAAAGCCCACATTTTGTGTGTGTGTGTGTGTGTGTGTGTGTGGCTGGTGTGGCTCAGTGGATTGAGGGTCGTCTGTCCCATACACCAAGAAGTCACCAGTTATTCCTGGTTGTGTGCTGGATCCCCAGTAGGGGATATGCAGGAGGCAGCTGATCGATTCTCTCATAGATGTTTCTATCTCTCTCCCTCTTCCTTCCTCTCTGTCAAAAAATCAATTTAAAAAAAGAAAGCCGCATTAAAAAAAAATGTTTTTTTCTTTATTGATTTTAGAGAGAAAGGGAGAGGGAGAGAGAGATAGAAACATCAATGAGAGAGAACATCAATTGGCCACCTCCTGCATGCCCCCCACTGGGGATTGGACCCACAACCTGGGCATGTGCCCTGACCAGGAATCGAACAAGCGACCTCTTGGTGCATGGGTTGATGCTCAACCACTGAGCCACACCTGTGGGGCAAGACTGCATTTTTTTTTTTTAATATTTTTTTCTTTATTGATTTTAGAGAGAGAGTAAGGGAGAGGGAAAGACAGAAACACTGATGAGAGAGAACATCAATTGGCCACCTCTTGCACATCCCCCACTGGGGACTGGGCCCACAACCTGGGCATGTGCCCTGACTGGGAATTGAACCAGTGACCTCCTTGGTGCATTGGTCGAACCCGGTCAACCACTGAGCCACATCTGCCAGGAAAAAGGCTACATTTTTAAAGGAATGGTTTCCAGTCCCAGTGAAGGTGGTTTAAAAAAAAAAAAAAAAAAAAAAAAGACCCTGAAATCACAATTTGCAATTGAATCCACAAGCCTTTGTGCAAGACAAATGTCAAAGTTCACAGTCTTCTAACACCAGGTTGTCTAGACTTATATGTTTCAAGATAAGACCATAGCAGACAGCAACTCCCCAGGACGGAATGAGGACTGAACTAGCAACTCTGCCTATTTTACAAACTCTAATCTATTCCTGTGCAGACTGCCTTTAGGGGCGCCATGCTACCACTTCCCAAACACCCACTTAAAGGTCTGAGTCCCAGGAGATCACATCCACAACACAAGGCCAATGTAGAGCAAAACGATTTTATTGCATGTGCCTGGGAGCAGGCGGGCTGAGCCAGAAAAGGGGTCAGCCTTGAATAAAAGCTGGGGTGTAGGTTATATACTCTACTTTTAGCTTCCGGCAGTTCCTGCTGACGTACTCTGCCTAGCCCATTGTCCACTTTGCAGTTGGACTGGTCTGGTATCTCATCTTGCATCTGCTAGGTGATTCATTGTCTTGTGGATAATCCAATAATCCGTACTCAACAGAAAGCTGAGCAAAGGTCATGCAAGCAACACATTTTTCACAGTTTCTGCCTTTTGCAAACTTTTACCTTTACCCTTTAAAACGTTACTAACCCTTTTATTCCCATCTTATAATGATGATAAAAAGTGAAAAGGGGCGAAGTTTCTCTTTGTTTACTTCCTGCATGTGTGGGGTCGTTGTGGACTCCTAAAAAGAATTTGTTAGATAACTTCTTGGGAAATGGGGCGATAGGGTCCTTTTACCTGTGCTATAACAAATTGTCCAACTGTCTGGTTGACTAAAATTTGCGGTTGATTTTGTACAAACTTAGTAATCAGGCACAAGAGGCAAGGTCCGAAAAGCAATAATAAGAAGGCTAACACTAGGGGCCCTATGAAAAGGAGTAGCCAGGTTAGTTTAGGCAAGGTTGCTTCTATACTTGTCCAGACAGATTGGGCTAGGTAATCCTGACTGAATTATTTTAGCCATTGGGCATTATTTAGAATTTGTTGTGTCCTCTCCTCAACCTGGCCAGTTGAGTTAACACAGAAGCAACAAGATATATTTGTTATCATGCATACACCTCCTTTTTTGGCTAGTAAATAGTCTAGTGCTATGTGGTTATCTATTACTATATAGGCAAGAGAGTCGAGAGATTTTGAAAGAAGTTTGAAATTTTCACCTATATCTCTACCTATATTTGCCATGGTGGTGGTTATGTTTTCTGCAGTTATGGTATTATAAGTAATTCTTCCCACGAAGCCTGCAGTGGTAATTGCAGCTGACTCCTGCTATGAGGAGTCTGGCTCCCCTTTTTTGCCCTATGATGGCTTCTGAGCTCAGGGCTTGATGGGGCTGAATTAGGGATGAAGGAATGGATTAAAGTATTGGCTGGGGTGACATATCCTACTGCCCATAAGCCACCCTGTTTTTCTGGGTTTAGGCAGTGTATAGCAATTCCTCTCCTGGGGGCAGAAATGTTTAGTGCACCTAAAAACATCATTCCCGCTGGTAAGCAACATAGTCCAGTCATATTTGGGCCTATGGAGGTGTTTGATAGACCTACAGTAAGGCTCGAATGATTAAACCATGATAGAGGGAGGAGATGGCTAGTGCCACCGGCAGAACTGCACCCCTGATAGTGACTAATTTCCCTAGGATGATTTTCTTGGTATTGCTTTAAGTCCCTCTGAGCTTGCACATATAAACTACAACTGCAGGGGTTAGACACATCATGAATAGTTAGAGTTCAGGTACCCCTCGTAAGGTTATAGTGAGAGATATTATACGTGGTGCCCGCTTTCATAGTCTGTATTCGTACTGAAAATCAAGATCAAGTGAGCTTTTGCCCTTCTGTTCCACGGGAAGTTTCTGTCCTCCCTGAGCTTGCCTTAGACACCTACATTACTGTTTGACAGGTGTACTGCCCCAGTCAAACTCCCCACCTGGCACTGTCCCCAGAGCTGGTTGCACCCAGCTGATGCCACCAGGTGCTTGGCACCGGGAGTGAGAGCCCCTTGGGGCTTGCCCCCCCCACCTCACCAGGTCAGTGAAAAAAGATAAGAGTAGTGATATTTCACCAGAAGACCCCGTCCCACCCCCCTCACGGGAACAGATGGGCATGGGGTGGAGGGGGTGGGTGGGTTATGTTAGGAGAGGAAGCAGATTCTTGGAGGAAGCAAAGTAAAGAATGAGAGTGGTTGGTGGGGAGAGAAGGAGCAAAGGTTAAAGTAGCATGAAGTTTAGATAGAATGTCCTGCCTTAACAAGGGAGTGGGGCAGGCTGGTAACACTGAAAAAGAGTGGAGAAAGATATAAGGGCCTAAAGAACAAGTAAGTGTGTGGGTTGGCCTAGGTTGCAATATTTGGCTGTCAATTCCTACAACTGAAACCCCAGAGCATCGAAGAGGTCCCCTGAATTTGGGGAGGGCAGAATAGGTTGCCCTGGTATCAATTAAAAATGAAATTGGCCTACTTGCTACCATCAGAGTTACCCGAGGTTCAGAGTTCGAGATGACAGTCAGGGTGTCCATTCCTGGGCACCTTCAGTCTTCAGCCGCCAGGCCAATCAGATCAAGGCCTAGATTGTCTGATCCGCCAGCCCGAGGGAGGGATGAGGACCGACTGCGCAGTCTGTCCACAGTCCGACTTCCAGTGGGGTCCTCCACCACATTGAGGACATGGCTTAGGCAGTGGTCAGGGATTGGGGCATTGCCTCACCCAATGGCTAGTCTGATTGCATTTATTTATTTATTAATTTGTATTTTTTTGAAAATATTTTTTTATTGTTTTTTTAGAGAGAGAGATAGAAACATCAATGTGAGAAAGGAACATCCATCAGCTGCCTCCTGCACGCCCCCTACTGGGGACTGAGCATGAAACCCAGGCATGTGCCTTGACCGGGAATCGAACAGGGACCTCTCAGTCCATGGGACGATGCTCAATCCACGGAGCCATACCAGCCAGGCTCTGATTGCATTTAAAGCAGGGACCTGGGGGTCCCCTCTCCTGATTTTGGTGGGCGCCCTTCTTCTGTCCCCTGAAGGGGGTTTGCTGACCCCTTTGATTAGTGGGGCCTCTGATGGCAGAGGCAAGCATTTGGAATTCTGCTATTGTTTGCTGTTTAGCCTCTTCATCGTCATTATTAAAAACCTTAAAGGCTAGATTTAGAAGTTTCCATAGAGGGATTTGAGGGCCATCTTCAAGTTTTTGTGACTTTCTTCTAATGTCTGGGGCTGACTGAGAGATAAATCTCAGGTTTAAAATGAGGCTAGTTTGGCTCAGTGGTTAGAGTGTCAGCCTATGAACTAGAGTCACAGGTTCAATTCTGGTCAAGGGCATGTACCTTGGTTGCAGTTCGGTCCGGTCCCTGGCCCTGGTCGGGGTTGTACGGGAAGCAACCCGATGATGTGTCTCTCTCACATTAATGTTTCTCTTTCTTTTTCCCTCTCCCACCCACTCTACCAATAAATAAAAAAATAAATAAATAAATAAATAAATAAATAAATAAATAAAATGACAGTCCCTTCTGGGTTAGTGGGATCTAAGTTAGTGTACCTTCTCATAGCCTGTATAAGGCAGGATAGAAAGGTTGCAGGGTTTTCATTCCTTTCCTGGATTATATGAGACAGTTTTCCATAGTTAATGGCCTTGTGTGAGGCTTTTTTAAGTCCCTCAATGAGACATATTACCATATGGTCCCTGGCTTTCCTACCTGCCCCATTGTCCTGATACTTCCACCCGGGGTCCTGGATAGGGACTGCTTCGGCCCTACTGGGTTAGTGGGGGCCTGTCATCTCAGATTATTGGCACGACCCTGGGCGTTAACCCAGACTCAATTATTATCTTCCGGATTAAGAGTGGAAGAGAGAATAACATGAATATCATTCCAAGTTAGATCATAGGACTGGGTAAGGTACTCAAATTCCTGAGTATAATTGGTGGGATCCTTAGTAAAGGATTCTAGTCTTTTATTTATTTGGGACAAATCTGAGAGAAGGGGACATGAACTCTGACAATCCCTTCAGCTCCTGCTACTTCCCTCAGGGGACATTCTAAAATGGGGGGCCGAGGTAGGGGACGGAGAGGGACCAAAGATGGTTCCCAATCGCGTGTGTGAGGGAGTCGTTTGCAGTCGTTTGCAGCAGTAGAGGAGTCGGAGCCGGAGTAGAAGGTTCAGGGTAGGGTGGGGGGCCTGCAGAAGGGGCTGGAGGAGGAGGCCCTGCTGGAGGGGCTGAGGCAGGAGGTGTTGGAACGAGATTGGCTGGGTCAAAGGAGGAAATAGGAGAAGTTAGCACGTGGTCTTCAGAGGGAGGTTTGGGAGGATTAAAGTAGAGTAAGAAGATTTGGGAGGGAGAGCAAGAATCGCATAAAGAGGGGCATGATCTGAGTGCAAAGGGGCCTGGATGTAAGGAACCTCAGACTATTTTCCTTGCCTTCAACAGAAATTGTCTAGGTTGGTGAGAATGTCGAAAGTGCCATTCTCAGGCTATTGTGACCCGTTGTCTAATTTGTACTGAGGCCACAAAGTGTTGCAGTAAAAAATGAGTCACTTGGAACATAAGTCCTGAGTGAGCCCTAGGGTCTGTAGATTTTTTAGGAGACATCCTAGGGGTGTTCCACGAGGGATGGAAGATTGAGTGTTCTCCCATGTTACAGAGTGAGATGCTGCGGCCTAGCGGTCTGGTGGATACACTAGTGGAAGAAGAACGCATCTCCCCTTCTCCCCTAGAGTAAAGAAATGTGAAACTCACCTAGATCAGATGTCCGTAGATATATAGTGAATTGAGGAAACCTGGTTCCCAAGGAGTGTGTCCCGACCAGGCTGGATTTTGGGAGGGATGATCACACAGACATGACTGAGAGACCTGGCTCTCTTATGTCCTGGATAGGGGAAAACAGGACAGCCCGGAGAATCAGACCGGTAGGCAAAAACACTCACCAGCAAATTAGTGTCCGGTGTTGATGCTCAATCGGCAGGAAAGGTTGGAGGTCCGGTATTCGGCTGAGGATGTGATCGATCCCAGTCTGAAAGGAGGCCCAGAGGACTCCGGGGGCCTGCGGTCTCCTCACAGACCTCCGGGTTTCGGCCCCAAATAAAAGGTCTGAGCCGGCAGGAGATCACAACCACAACACAAGGCCAATGTAGAGCAAAATTATTTTATTGCGTACTCCTGGCAGCAGGCGGGCTGAGCCAGAAAAGGGGTCAGCTTTGAATAACAGTTTGGGTATAGGGTATATATACTCTACTTTTAGCTTCCGGCAGGTCCTGCTGATGTACTCTGCCTGGCCCATTGTCCACTTTGCAGTTGGACTGGTCTGGTATAACATCCTGCATCTGCTGGGTGATTCATTGTCTTGTGGATAATCCAATAATCCGTACTCAACAGAAAGCTGAGCAAAGGTCATGTAAGCAATGCATTTTTCACAATTTCCGCCTTTTGCAAGCTTTTACCTTTACCCTTTAAAACGTTACTAACCCTGCCCTGGCCAATTTGGCTCAGCGGTTAGAGCTTTGGCCCGTAGACCAGAGAGTCCCGGGTTCGATTCCCACTAAGGGCATGTACCTCGGTTGCAGTTCGTCTCCGGCCCTGGTTGGGGTTGTGTGGGCGGCAACTAGTCGATGTGTTTCTCTCACATTGATGTTTCTCTCTCTCTCTTCCCTCCTCTCTCCCTCCCGACTAGTACCCCACTATGATTAGTTCTCTATTATTCTCTCCCACCCCTTTAGCGCTTCTACTATACTTCGCTTAGCAAAGTTAATAAACCAGATTTATATAACCGGCAGACTTCTCTTGTGGTCTGCGGTGTATGTGGGGAGACTTCAACAGAGGGAAAATAGAAAATGGGCTGACTAAGGAAACAGTCAACAAAAGAAATGAATTTCAATTCAGTTAAGGAACATTTTTGTGACAAGATGGGTAAACTGAGGGTGTTCATGTTAGGTAGGGTGTTCCAAAATAAAGGATATTTTTACATTCCTTTATGTGTGGAGCAACGCTTTGCAAAAGATCGAGGCTCAAAATGAAGTGTAAAGAGAATATACTGAAGATGAAGGTCTCAGATTACCAAGGGCACCTCTTTCTCGACTTGACCTGGAAACCATGTGGTGGCATTGAGAACCTGGAATCTGGACCTCTATAGGTTCTAGTAAGGTGCTAGCACGTCACAGGGCCATGGTTTGAACTGATGAACATCCAGGGCGGTCCTGGGGTCCTACCGAAGCTTTGGGAAGCTATGTGTCCTTCTTCCTAGTGCTTCTCCTCCCACACACCTGGGTGTGCCCATCTTCTGGTAAACAGAGGTGCCTGGTTGGTGCTAAAGTAGGTAGGCGGTAGGTGGATTTCAGCAAGCAGAATGGTGGGTTTACAAAAGAGATTGTGCCCAACATGGGGCTCAACCCACGACCTTGAGATTGAGTCTTTTATTAAAAAAATTTTTTTTTCCTTTATTGATTTTAGAAAGAGAGGAAGGGAGAGGGAGAGAGAGATAGAAACATTGATGAGAGAGAACATCGATTGGCTACCTCCTGCATGCCCCGCACTGGGGATCAGGCCCACAACCTGGGCATGTGTCCTGACCAGGAATCCAACCAGCAACATCTTGGTGCATGGGTCGACGCTCAACCACTGAGCCACAGCAGCCGGACGAGATTGAGTCTTATGCTCTACTGTCTGAGCTAGCCTGACAACAGCCAAGGCCTCTTGTTCTGTCTCAAGAGACCAAGATTCAGATGCAGGGATATGAATACACTTTAAGAACTAACTGTACAAGTATTATGGAGCCCTGGCTCGGAGCCTGTCACTAGGCCTCTGGACATGGGAGATGGCCCAGCTGGCTTCCGAGTGGAAGATCAAAAGATTAGTTGCGGTTCAAGACCTGAATTTACACTGTGAGCATTATGGAAGGCCTGTTGTGGTTCTGCTTCAGTTTCTGACTCACTAAAACAGAGATACAGATACACATACACATGCTCTTCGCTCCATGTGACAACCACCTGTTCCTGAGATGCAGGGATGAGGAAGTAATTGCAGTAATGGAAAGTAGACCAAAAACTTTTTTCCACCTGGTTTCAAACCTGGGAACTTTCACCTGAGAAGTGAATGCAATAAACTACACTACAGAAATTGTTATACATTGACTGACACCACCCTAAATCTACCCATGGCCTGGAATGGCGGGTAAAATGAAGCCCAAGTTTCAGCTGGACAGTGTGTTCCCTGCATGGTCACGGATCTATGGCTCAGGTGTTGTAGCTGCACTTCTTACCACAGCAGGGCCCGCAGCGAATGGCCTACTATTGCTCACCCATGAGGATTAGTAGTTTTGACACCACCACCTTAGGAAGCACAGGTCCACTTGGAGTGGCCCCACCTGCATCACGCAGCGATGGCACTCACTGGGGATTCTGTACAAGAATTATGGTCCTGTAACTTCCACGCAGTCTTTCTAAAAAAATTAAATGACACATTTTTTAAAAGCTTCAAGTACTACAGTATTTCTCTCGCACAAATAATCTATTTGACAGAGATGTTCACAGTGACATCTAATACAGTTCTACATCAGGGATTTGGTTTTCTCAAGAAAAATCAATACCACAAACCCATTATGAGCCTCTGCTCTGAGACTGGGACCCATGAAAACAGACCTCGAGATCTTTTGGGCGGGGAGCACTAGTGGTGTGCAGCTCAGAAACTGATGGCACTTAGAAGAAAAGTTTTATTTTTTCTTTAAGGTAATACATCTATTTGGTTCAAAATTCAAAAGACACAGAACGACACATAGGAAAGAAAAAGTATCCTTACTGGCCCAAACACTTGGCATTCCCAGAGAACACCTGCTACTAATATTCTTCCAGAGACACAACGATGATGATAATAATGAGTAGCTAAATCCTATTATCTCACTAGGTGCTAAGCAACATTTTATAGCTTTGTATGACATTAATTCTGTTTTCACAAAACCCTCTAAAATAGGAACTATTATCCTTATTTTATATGAGGAAACACAGGACTATGAAAATATCAAATATATTTAACACCCTCCTCACTCCCTTTTTTTTTTTTTTTTTTTACAGATGGCAGTACACTCTACACACTGCTTTTTTCACTTAAGAATACATCTGGAAGTGCGCTCTGCAGGGAGCACACCCGCGCCTTTCCCCTGCCCCTCTTCTCCCACAGGCGTGCACCTCCTAAACTGAGAGTTCTTACCAGACTTGCAATCAAGGGAGCAATGGGCATTCATGCTAACCTCCTGAACCTGCCCGCAAGGTCCCATTTTCTTTGACTCTCCAGTGATCCAACAGCAGCCCTGCCTTGGCTCACTCATTTCCCATAATGTTTCTAGAGAATCAAAGCAGTCCAGCCTACTCTATTTATTGCTTCTTCTAACCTAAGCCCTTCCTTGTTTCACTGTCTCCAGCTTTAATAAACGTACTCTAAATAAAAAAATAAATCTTTAAGAGGATTCCTTTTTACAGCACGAATGTTCCACTATGTGAACGAGCATGTAATGAATTGCCACTATCCCTTTACTGATACGCGCTTAGGTCAGTTCTATATAATTAGACTGTGACCAGACAGCAGTTTCTAAAATGGGTGTGGAAATGCCAACTACAGAGCGGAGAAGGGGAAGGGTCTCTGGTGCCACCCACCGCACTTCTTCAGACCCCGCCCCCTGCTGGTCACCGAGGGACGCTCGGAGTCCTCAAACAACAAAGTCCTCTGCCTAGAAGGGCCGGAAATACTTTAGGGCGCTCACCCAGACCCTTCACTTCACTTCCGGCATCAGCTGTGGGGAGTAGTTGCTGCAGTCCTTCGTGTCCGGCCGGTAGGATGGCGCCGGGCCCGTGCGGTCATAGCACCAACAGCAGGCGGCCGCAAAGGCTTCCGTCGTGTCCCGAAGTTCATCCCCAGGGGTGGGGGGTGGGGGAAGCCGGTCCTTCTGTTTCGTCTAAGTTTCTTACTCCCCCGCACCACAGAGATGTGGGCCTCCATCGTTCTAGCCCTCCCGCCCTGTTCCCCAGTGGATGCTAGAGCGTCTCCCAGTCGTTTCCTGTCGTCCGGGGCCGGGGCGGGAGGATCGTTGCGCGATCGCGGAAGAACTCGCTAGCTTGGGTGGTTTGTAGGAACCGGAAGTGATGGGAGGGAGAACGGAAGTGAGGGGGCGTAGCCAGGAAGTGAGGAGGGGCGGGGGTTTATGAGGAGGCCCAGGGAGCGTTGGGGGCAGATTTGCACTCAGGGCCACCTGAGGTACTTGGCGGTAACGCTCAGCTGTGTCCTCTTCCCTCTCAGACACACGCTTGTCGTCTGGGAGTAGGAAACTGTGTGGAGGGGTGGGTTTTCGGGAGGACATTTCTCTACCTGCGCTTGAGGCAAGGTGTGGAGAGGCAGGGCTGGGGGTGGGGCCGGGTCTCAGGGCGTCTGAGAGGGAAGACCCCCCGCCCCCCCAAACCATCTACACTGGCTGAGTGGACATTAAGATGGCTGCCGTTGCCATGGCACCCAACCCTGTGCAGACCCTTCAGGAGGAGGCGGTGTGCGCCATCTGCCTCGATTACTTCACGGACCCCGTGTCCATCGGCTGCGGGCACAACTTCTGCCGAGTGTGTGTAACCCAGTTGTGGGGAGGGGAGGATGAGGAGGACAGGGACGAGTTAGACAGGGAGGAGGAGGAGGAAGAGGATGGAGAAGAGGAGGAAGTGGAAGCTGTGGAGGCTGGTGGGGGCTGGGACACCCCCATGAGGGATGAAGACTATGAGGGCGACTTGGAGGAAGAGGTCGAGGAGGAAGAGGAAGGTGTGTTCTGGACCGGTGGCATGGGCGGGTCCAACTGGGACAACATGGACTACGTGTGGGAGGAGGAGGATGAGGAAGAAGACCTGGACTACTACTTGGGGGACATGGAGGAGGACCTGAGGGGGGAGGACGAGGAGGACGAGGAAGAAGTGCTGGAGGAGGATGAGGAAGAGGAGCTAGACCCTGTCACATCACTTCCCCCGCCGCCTGCCCCTCGGAGGTGCTTCACCTGCCCCCAATGCCGAAAGAGCTTTCCCAGGCGGAGCTTCCGCCCCAATCTGCAGCTAGCCAACATGGTCCAGGTGATTCGGCAGATGCATCCAGCACCTGGTCGGGGGAGCCGAGGGAATGAGCAGGGCGTTTGTCCCAAACACCAAGAAGCTCTGAAACTCTTTTGTGAAGTGGACGAAGAAGCCATCTGTGTGGTGTGCCGGGAATCTAGGAGCCACAAGCAGCACAGTGTGGTGCCATTGGAGGAGGTGGTGCAGGAATACAAGGTGAGAGATGTAGAAGATGGGAGTTTAATGGGGGAGGAGAGGAAGTGAGCTGGGAAAAGGAAATGTCTTCCCAGGAAAGAACCTCATGTACTGGTGAGCTGATTCTCCTTATCTAAACACTTAGTGGCACCAAGGGTTAGAGTGAGAAGGATCTTGTACACAGGCAAAGCAGACACTATGAAGACTAGGGAAGACTGGCTTTCTCGAAGGAAATTGGGCAAGGCTGGTGATGCCATATCACTGGGCTGTGTCTCCTGGGGAAAAACTACTGCTGTTTCACACTTTCACTATTCCTAAGTATAGGATTGCAGGTGACAGGCCCCTAGGACTTTACCACCAGTCTCATTTTCCTTTTAGTTATCTTAAGTCTATCCTTGACTAAGACCCCTAGAGATGGGAAGAACTTGGGACCTCAAGGAACAAGAAAAGACTCTGAGGAGCAGGCACATAGTAATAATTCCTAGTGTCAGACCCAGATGCCCTGACCTTGCCTTCTAATGGGTTCCCCACCCACCACATGATATGGCTTGATTCTCCCCCTGAGGACTTTTATTTGATCTGCACTATTCTGATGTACTGGCTAGAACTTCTTACCTTTCCTGGGAATTCAGAAAAAAGGGAGAGACTTCTTAAGTCTCTGAATGTCTTTGAACTTTATTTTCTCCAGGACTACAAGTTAATATTTATTGAACATATACTGTGTACTCCAGGCACTATACTAAGCACTTCTCATGAACTGTCTCATTTAAAACTCAAAACAACCCTGTGAGTTTGATATGGTTTCTATTCCCATTTTACAGATCGGAAAACAGAGTCAGAGAGATTTAAGTAATATATACAGGGCTACACAGCTACTAGTAAGTGATGGACTTGGTTATGACCTATCCCCCACCCCCACCCCTGGTCTAGACTATTAACAAGGTCACCACTATTTGGATGTCTGTTTATTTGGCTTTTCTGATGTACAACTTCATCTTGGAGTCTAATTCTATTTTGGTTAATATCTTGCCCCCTACTTTTGATCCTGACTCTTTTTGGACATAGGTAAAGGAGATTTGGCTGTGAGACAGCCAGCACAAACACTACTTAGCGAAGGCCTGGATGTGTTTGAAGCAGTGGGACCGGGAAGAGGAGAAGGTAGCTTCTATGTGATTGGCACAGAGCTTTTTGTTTTATGACTTGTGTTTTCACACCTCCTGATTCCTACAGTAACCTCATTTAGGTATTATTATCATTACACCAATTTTAGAGTAATGTGTCTAGAGCTTCTCAGCTTTGAGTGGTATAGCTAAGACAAACTGACATCCTTCATGACAGGTTAACTATTCCTTCCACACAGTGATTGTCAAACCTGGCTGATTGGCTGAATTACTAGTGGAGGTTTTCAAAAGTAGAGTGGCTCTACCACTAGAGATTCTGAATCAGTGACCAGGAGAGTATCTTTTAGAAAGCCCAGCCTATTATTAGACTCACTGCATTGGTAATATCACCTGCCTTTTAGGCCCTGCATTATTAGAGGCAGTTGTGAGCTCCTTTTGTCCTTCTCTTTTATATCCCGTCAGTTCCTAGGTAACTATACCCATCAAACAATGTGTAGTCACTTTATTAACTGGATCCCAAGGTGGAATATCCATGGATATTTACCCCTTTTTCCTTCATGCTCCCCTGGCAGTACTTCTGAAGAGCTTCTGAAACTGGATTTTAATTTGTGTTAACCACATCTATTGAATGCCAGTCCAGTAGGGTTCTGCATTTTGGGGAGGTCCTATAGACACAAATAATCTGACATCAACTGATCAGCAAATGTCAATACATAAGTTTTATTATATAGAACTAATTTGAGTGATTCCCTTTCTAAGTTATAGGCTACTTTACAGGCAAGTAGTTTGTTCAGTTCAGATACCTACACTAACTAACACTAGCTTGGCACTGTGTTGTTTTGTAGAAATATTTCTTTATTGGATAGGTAGTAACACACAAATCATATATAAATAAAGCTCCAAAAAAGTTAAAGGTCCTTGAAAAGTTCTCTTTTATAGTACCCCATTTGGATATCTGCTTATGAATTTTTTGTCAATTTAAGAAAAATATTAAATGGAAAATTTAGGTATCATAAATTCTGTATTAATATAGTTGAAATTATTATAGACACTACTGGAGAAAAAATAGAAAGTAATATCAAAAGGCAAAATTTTGTGGTGTTTATGCTATTTTCATGTTATGGGTTGATTGTAATCTTATTATTACTGTATTTTTTTACACAACTACTAACCTGTGCAACAGCTTCCTTTTGTACCCTGAGTCAGTAACTTTTTTAATTCAAGGGTCATTGTCAGGCTTTCATTGGTAGCTTAAGACCTAGGTAGAGAATACTAGGTAACATTTACTGATCTGTTACTACATGCCAGACACTGTGCTAAGCATACTACCCAAGTGGTAGATTCTGTTATTCCAAATTCCCACTTTAAGATGAGGAAACTGGAATCATGGCTTGCTTCAGGCCACCTGGCTGCATTTAAGATCAGATTGGAGTCTAGGCTTGAGCTCTTCTGCCCTGTGTTACCCCTCAAGGAAAAGGAGGAATAAACACAGAAGCAAAAGACATAAAAAAAAGGAACAACAAATAGGTTGGGCTTATCTCACCCATTCTGGTCTCTCTAACAACCCTTTAAAGAAAAAGACTGCTACAAATTATTGGAACACTAAGTGCATATTTATTGTGAAAATTAAATCTTTAGGAGGAGAAGGTTTTTGTTTTTCATTTATCAAGTGATTGAGTGGGAGAGAAAGCAGATGGACAGAGAGAAACATGGAATTTAAAGAGGCGACTCTTGCCTGGCCAATGTGGCTCAATGGATTGAGTATCGTCCTGTGGACTGCAAAATCCCAGTTCTATTCCCGGTCAGGGCACATGCTGGGGTTGTGGGCTTGATCCCCAGTAGGGGTGTGCAGGAGGCAGCCGATTGATGTTTCTCACATTGATGTTTCTATCTCTCCCTTCCCCTCTCTAAAAAATCAGTAAAAACATATTTAAAAAAAATAAAAATAAAGTGTCGGCCCTGCCTCCAGGAGCCTCCCCTTTGTCCTGGGGAAGGCAAGCACAGTTGTAATGATTGCAGTGCAGTATTGTAAAGCCAGAAAAACACAGAGTTTTATGTGGCTAAAACTGAGTCTGTAGAAGGGGGGTATACAGGACGAGGCTAGAAATGTAGGGGAAATTAGAGCTTCATATTTTTCAAGTGGTGGAGAACCACTGATGGATTTTTATCACATGAAAATCATCAGAAAAGTACTTAGAGATGAAAGTTATGAGGAAGATTGCCTATGAGGGGGAAGGGACCATAGGCAGGAACAGTCATATGGAAAGACTTTGTGTGGTGAGGTGTTCAAGCCAGGCCCACTCTACCTCTGAATGTGGGGTTCTCTAGTCAGGATCCTACCTTTAGAGAATACATTCCTGGGCTATGGACATGAGTGCAGGTGGAGGGTTGGAGCCTTTGTCATCATCTGAAGAGAAGGAAGAGGAAGGGAGTATGATGTTCATTTGATAACTGTGGTAGAGATCAGGCTTTGAGACCCAAACCACTGTATGGGGGAAGATGGGTTCTGAGAGCAGGTGCCTCTCCCAGCCCAAGCCATCAGCCTTTTACTGTTTCCTCAGGCCAAACTCCAGGGGCATGTGGAACCTCTAAGGAAGCACCTGGAGGCTGTGCAGAAGATGAAAGCCAAGGAGGAGAGGCGGGTGACAGAGTTGAAGGTAGGTGAATATCTTTGATAGGGGCTAACTGGCTCTGTGGTCAGGGCAGGGAAGATGGGCTGCCCACTCTCATAAGTGGTGACTAGATCTCTGGAAGAAGGGCAGCCAATACCGGGGAGACAGGTAGACCCCCTCCCAGGGTCCTGAGGAGAGAGGGGCCTTAGAGGGTCAGGAGATATATACATTCCCAGGTTCCAAAATGGGGTGAGAGGCCTGGCTTGGGGAGGTTGGATGTCTGGCTTAAGGTTGCAGAGCAGGCTTACCACTCTGGACACCTAACTCCGGAGTCAGTGTTCCACGACGTTGTGCACACCATGCTGGATAGCAGAGAGCAGAAGGGGGCAAGGCAGAATCCATAAAGCAGCCATCAGAGAAGCCCCAGATCCCAGGATAGATGTCAGGTGATGGGCAGAGCAGCCCTGAGCATGAGAGGAGGCCAGGGTATCTAATGGAGGGGAGGAATTAATGAATGTTAGAATTGCAGAGACCTAGTATCTTCTAGTCCAGTGTTTCTCAGTCTTTTTTCATTATTGCTCACCTATTCCCAAGGAGTATTTTTAGATATTTTCCCCCAATTCCTACCCCTCATCCCCTGTCTGTTTTTGTAAGGCCACCAGGCATTAGGATGGCCTTATGTTGAGCTTCAGAGACCAAGTCTGGGATATCCTTCCTGTCGGACCTCTTCCCCCATCTCTTATGCCTGTCACCTTGTCCAGTGACGGGACCTTGCCACTTCCCAGGGCCTGTGCTTGTTGCCACCTACACTTTAGGGACTCTGCTGTTGGCGATTGCCTTGCACTGAATGGTCGAATCTGGGTCTGGGAGTTGGGGAGTCATCTTGCCTCCAGCCAGTTGCCCAAATTGAGACTTTTGGGCTCCTGGTATGCAGAGAAGGTGTAAGGATCTGAGTATCACTGGGACAAAGAGATAAACTAACTTTTTTACTTCACCTACTTGGTCAGTCAGAACTTCCGTCCCCACTCTGGCCTGTCACTCTTTGTCCCAAGAATGTCTCCAGCTGATGATACATGGGCAAAAAGTGTGCCTACCATCTGGGATTGCCCAGCTCAGGCAAATGGGGTGGGAGTGGACAGATGTTTTCTTTTATAATAGAAGTACCTACATAATAATATGCTTGATTTTGCCTCTTAGCCTTTAAAGTAGAAAATATTATCTGATCCTTTACAGAAAAAGTTTGCTGATTCCTGATCTAGAATTGGGTGACTTTCCCAAGGTCACTAGTGGTATAGTCAGGACCCTAACTCCATCTATTGATTCCTGAATTTTTTATTTATTCATTTCAAGAAATTCTTACCAAGCACCTATTCCGTGGTTGGCACTGTTCCAGGGTCCAAGGATCCTGTGGCAGAGTTGACGGTGCAGTGAGGGAAAAGGATGTTAAAGGGTACTCCATTGAAGACATAAACATTTCAAATTGAGAGATATGCCATGAGGAGAGAGAGTGATATTTTGTAGGGGTGGTCCTGATATAGATATGGTGGGGAGTGAAGGTTTCTCCTAGGGAATATTAAAGCTTAGATCTGAAGAGTGAGTCAAGTTAGGTAGCCAAGGTAGAGATAAGTATTGCAGACAGAGGTGGGTGAGTTTTGGACCAGTATGTGGGGAGTGGTGCAGTGATGCGGGAGATGGGAAGGGGGATGGATGCCTCCTTCCATTTGGAATGTAGGGCTCCTTTGCTTTGGATTGAGGGGCAGCAGTTGCAAAATTGGAGGTTTATGTTTGTGTGTTGAGGTGGTATCCACCATCCCCTTTGCATCATCCCAGAGCCAGATGAAGTCAGAGCTGGCAGCTGTGGCCTCAGAGTTTGGGCGGCTGACAAGGTTTCTGGCTGAAGAGCAGGCAGGGCTGGAGCGGCGTCTTCGAGAGATGCATGAAGCCCAGTTGGAGCGCGCGGGCGCAGCCGCCAGCCGTCTAGCAGAGCAGGCAGCCCAGCTGAGCCGCCTGCTGGCTGAGGCCCAGGAACGGAGCCAGCAGGGGGGCCTACGGCTGCTCCAGGTAAGCAGTGTACCCTTCCCTGTCTACTCGCCAGCACCCTGTGTTTGCTCTGTCAGGCATTACTTACCAAACACCTGTCTTTAGCTGCCTTTTCTCATTGGGAGGAACCCACAGGGCTTTCATCTGAAGACCCAAAGGTCTTTTGAGGCTGAAGACAAGACTTATTACTAAATGTGTGTGTGTGATTATACTAAGTGAAAATAAAGAAGATTCAGTTGTAGAAGGAGGGTTTAAAATGAGAGTCGAGGAAAGAATTTTTGACAGTGACATCTTGAAAAATATGACCAAGTCATATTGTGAAAATTATTTTATGGGGGTTGAAAGTTCTATTTCTAGGCTCACAGCAGGATGAGAGGAGTTAGGTATATTGAGGCATAGGGATGATTGAGATGGATGCCTGTTTATTGAGGGCCTTGAGGTGCTTTTTCTCACTCCCTGTTTATGTTCAGTCTTTCTCTGGCTGGAATCAGACTGGGAGAAAGGAGCCATCCCTGCACAGCTCTGACTTTCTCTTTGTCTCTTTCTCCCTCTCCTTCTTTGTGTTTCTGTTATTCCCAGGACATCAAGGAGACTTTCAGTAGGTGTGTTCTCACCCTTTATCCTTTGTGACCCAGTGGCATCTGGTTCCCCATCCCTGCCTCTTTTGGCTATCCTGCCCCTCTCCTTCCTTCCCCAGGACCCGAGTTTCTGCCTCCTGTACCCTCCTCTCCTTCCCCTCAGCTTATATTCTCCCCTCTGGGAATATCATGGTCCCACCCCCTGCCTGGTCCCCTTCCTCCAGGTGTGAAGAGATACAGCTGCAGCCCCCAGAGATCTGGTCCCCGGACCTGTGTCAACCCCATAGCCATGACTTCCTGACAGATGCCATCGTGAGGAAAATGAGCCGGATGTTCTGTCAGGCTGCTCGAGGTAGGGAGGTCACCTGTGCGACCTTCCTTTGCCTTTCCCTCCACAGACCTGAGATTGGGTTCTGAGGGAAGATGGGCCCCAGGGGAAGAATGGGGGCTGAGATGGAACAGGCTACAGGTAGGCCACCTGAGGCTTCAAGCCAAGACTTCTGTCCTAGCCCAGGTAGGTGTTGGGGGTGAGGGCATGAGAGCTGGCAAGAAAAGCTAGGACTAGAGGGAATACCCATCCAGTGTCTTGGAAACAAAAGTGGGGAAAGAGGTGGGAACCCATAGGAACCTGATCCTGGCCTCTAGGAAGGGGTAGGAAACTATGGACAGCTGAGGGTCGGGGAAGTGAAGAGGGGAGAGCATTAGGAAAGATTGAACCTTGGAGTTGGCTGCTGATGGGGAACAGTGGGCCCATCCCTGGCGTATTTATCCTCTCCCCTCCCAAGTGGACCTGACACTGGATCCCGACACGGCTCACCCGGCCCTGATGCTGTCTCCTGACCGCCGGGGTGTTCGCCTGGCAGAGCGGCGGCAGGAGGTTGCTGACCATTCCAAGCGCTTCTCGGCAGACTGCTGCGTACTGGGGGCCCAGGGCTTCCGCTCTGGCCGGCACTACTGGGAGGTAGAGGTGGGTGGGCGGCGGGGCTGGGCGGTGGGAGCTGCCCGAGAATCAACCCATCATAAGGAGGTGGGCTCTGGGGGTTCCTCTGTGGGCATCGGGGATGCCAGCTCTTCTTCACGCCATCACCACCGCCGCCGCCGACTCCACCTACCCCAGCAGCCCCTGCTCCAACGGGAAGTGTGGTGTGTAGGCACCAATGGCAAACGTTACCAGGCACAGACCTCGACGGAGCAGACACTGCTGAGCCCAAGTGAGAAACCACGGCGCTTTGGCGTGTACCTGGACTATGAGGCTGGGCGCCTGGGCTTCTACAATGCAGAGACTCTGGCCCATGTGCACACCTTCTCAGCTGCCTTCCTGGGCGAGCGTGTCTTCCCTTTCTTCCGGGTACTCTCCAAGGGTACCCGCATCAAGCTGTGCCCTTGATCAGCCTGCCACCCGCAGGGGCCCCTCTGGTCAGCACTGGCAGGGCGGGTGGTGGTGGAGGGTGGCCCAAGTTTGGGGGCTCAAAAAGGCTCCCAAAACTGTTACTGCATTGCTTCCTGCTCTTCCTTGACCCCAGGACCCTGTTCTCCCTGTAGGAGCCTAAGGAACCCTTCTGGCCTCCAGCTCCACCTCCTCTCACCTACTGGTCTGTCCAACAGGTCTGCATGGGTCCCTGATAACAGCTGCCTAGTCTTCCCTTCCTGTCCACCAAGGGCCTGAGTTGAGTAGGGGAGGGGATATTTAATTTTATTAACTTCCCTTTTCCCATCCCTGCTCTTCAACCTTCATGTCAGTTCCCAGGCTGGAGGATTTGGGCAAGACTCATGACTACCCCCATTCCAATTCCATTTTCTGATGCAAGTTTTAGCTAAGGGATTTGGAAGCTTTTTGAGGGGAGGCAGGCTGGGCAAAGGGTAGAGCTGGATAAAAGAACCATCTGCTCTCTGGGGAAGGATTCTAAACTTTCTTCCATCCCCAATTTCTACCTCCATAGAGTGGCCAGAATTTAGCTTCAGTGAGAGATCTGGAATGGTCAACATGACTGAAACTACATACCATTACATCTCCCAATAAATTATTTTCTCATCCTTTTCGTTCCAGCACTTAATCTAGGAGCAGATCTCACCCCACCCTTTTCACTGCCAGGCTCCTTTTCCCTTGTTCAGTGGAGTTCCTTTTTGTCAGCTTCTATCCTCTTTTCATGCCTTTAGTTCCATTTGATGAGCCCTGATGGGGAGCAGGGTTTGGGTCCCCAGGAGGAAAGCCTTGGGTATAATCTATTTTTCTAGTAACCCTTTGCCTTCTGTCATTTATCAGCTTTTCTCCTGTGCATTGATGGCCCAAGTCAATTTATGTTCCTGGGTAAAAGGGAAGTTGGGTTGTGTTGTGGAAATAAAGTTTTATTTGCTTCTTTTGTGGAGTCCATTTCTTTAGATGAGCAGAAGCTGAGGATGTAACTTAGAAGCCATTTCACTTCTATAGTAAGCCAGTCCCTCCACTAAACGAGATGGTTAATTGCACCAGTTGCACATCTGGTTACATGTTAGGCATGAGACCCCCGTTTCAAGAGATTAGGATCATAAACCCTACCCATGTGTATATCCTGTTTTATTGGCACTCTTCAGACTGTACTGAAAGATCACTTGCTGATTCCTCTGAGGCTTTACAACTGTTTCCCTAAGAATCTTTACACGGGTGGTTCAGGACCCAGGAACTGTATCTCCGAAGTATTTTTATAAGCGAATGTATCTAGAGATCCCATAAAATTAAAGCTAAAGCTAGAGATGCCACATTACCATTAGTTGAGGAGGAAGTGGCAGGTATATAAGGCTACTTCAAGATGCTGTTTGTCATTTAGCCAGCTCTGTGATTATGAATACCTCCAGAACACTCTAACCAACTTTAAAGATTGAACCTTATGGAAGTAGTTAAAAGGAATTAAGCAGTTCTTTGGCTGAATTGACTTGCCCTAAAGAATTTTTAAAAACCTCTATTTTAACAAAAGACCCAATGATATAGACTACGTTAATCTTAACCAAATGGGTTTCAGGATTTTCTAATCTTCCCTTTGGAGGAATGACAAAATGCATCTTTCAATTCTTTTTTTATGTATTAAAAGAATTGGACCTGACCCTGGCTGGTGTGGCTCAGTAGGTTACAGATTCAGTCCCCAGTAGGGGGCGTTTCTCTCCCTCTCAAAACAAACTTAAAAAACCCTATTAAAGCAAGTTGGACATGAGGATTCTGCTAATTTTAAATTGATTGCAAAACACTGGAATAAGTCCCTTTCACTGAACAGTTTCTTCAGGCTTAAGGGAGGCACTAAGAATCTGTATCTGAAAAAGGATATTGTGATGAGGGAACCTAACAGACTGACATCTTTCCCCCTCCTCCCCAAAGCCTTGTTTACTTGCCCCATGCTTCCAGCCTAGCAGTGTCTTAACTAAACCTGTAAGCAGTACAGCACAGGAAGCAAATTTTTCCTAATCAGAGAAAGACTGAGTCAGAAAACCAGTTTTTTATTTCTAAAGCTCTGCCATATTATTTCTAGCGGGTGCCGATGGTCACCTGCCACACTCGCACCAGGTTGTCCGTGTAGCCAGCAAAGAGAGTCTGCAAAGGAAAAATGACAGTGATAGGTCAGAGCCATTGAACTCTGCAGTCCTACTGGTGCAGCAAAGATGGCCCTTAAGATCCCTACTTTTCTAGCTACATGTTTATGGGTGATGATTATTCCTAGAGGAAGCAACAGCTGGTAAATAAGGATTTATACACTCTTGTGACCACAACCTTCCCTCCAATGCAGTAACGTACTGTGTTCACTGGCACAGCTAAATAGGTCCTCCTAAATCATCCCAATGCTGTAATTTTACTTTATATCAGAGATACTGATCTTATAATTGGCACACAAGACACACTTAGAACAGACAGGGAGAAAAGGTAGGAGCCGAGTCACTTGAGGACACACCCACTTACCTGGCCATCAGCAGACCAGGCCAGAGAGGTACACTGGGGTGGCTCTGCTTTGCTACTGGTACTGATTACTTCTTGTTTCAACTCGTCTACAATGATCTTGCCCTCCAAGTCCTGGGGAAGGAACAAAACGGGGGGTAAGGAAACTCAGCACTTTAATGCCACTAACACAAATACAAAACAAGCAACCCCCACCCCAAACTCAAAACAGGTCGGGTCCCCTCTCAAAAGCCCCTTTATAACTCAGTAATCTCAACAGAGGATATTTTTGCCACCCCTGCCCCCACTTGGCAATGTCTAGAGGCATTTTTGGTTGTCACTAAGGGAGTTTGCCATAGGCATCTATTGGTGAGTAAAGACCAGGGATGCTGCTAAACATCCTAAACTGGACTACACCCCCCACCCGGTGAATTATTCAGATGAAAATGTCAATTGTGCTGAGGTTGAATGAACTGTTATAATTGGCCATCCCTTTCAGTAGGCAAAGATCAAATCACTGCAAATCCCAACCCTAGGGAAACTTTAACTAGGTTTTTCTGGGTCTCCATCGACACCCTGACAGCAGCAGTTCAGGAAATTACAATGTTGCCATGGCTTACAGAGTACAAGTAGGTACCTGGCCTCAACTGCAGCCCACACTCACCCAGATCTTGATGCTGGGGCCAGTGGCAGCACAGAGCCAGTAGCGATTGGGGCTGAAGCACAGGGCGTTGATGATGTCCCCACCATCAAGCGTATAAAGGTGCTTGCCTTCATTGAGGTCCCACAGCATGGCCTGGCCATCCTGGGAGAGAAAAAGTAAGGTAATGTGACCTCTTCCAGATGTTAATCCCAGCTGTCTCAAGATTGTCTTAACTACCCCACCCCTTGTACCCTGAACTTCCCCCCGAAAAATGACTCAAGTAGCAATATTTACCCCTCTGTACACGTTTCCTTTAATGCAACACCTCACTCACCAACCCTACCAAGAGCCTGTGACTTCTAAATGACTATGATCAGTTTGTAAAAATGATATCCTAATCTTATCAATAGCTTCAAGAAACCAGATTTATAGAAGACAATCTTTTTCTTTTAAACAGTATGCCTTATCTATGTCAATTTCAGAAAGTGATCTTCAGAAACATTTATTCTTGGATTTCTATCTCATTGTCTTAAGTATTCTTTCTAAGACACTGTCCCCATTGAGTAGGAAACTCCTGGCCCCTGAGTACCTTGCCTCCAGAAGCACAGAGGGATCCATCTGGAGAGACAGTCACAGTGTTCAGGTACCCTGTGTGGCCGATGTGATTGGTCTTCAGCTTGCAGTTTGCCAGATTCCATACCTACATTTGGGGTGGTGGTGGTGATGGTAGTGGTCATAGGTGAAGAACCTGGCTCTGGATCTGCCAGAGTCAGAAGAGGTCAAGCCAAAAGGAAAGGGCTTTTAAACGTTATTTAAGCATTCCTGGACATGGTGGCCATTTTTCATTCTATCAGTAACAAAAAAAGAAAGTGTCTTGGCCACTATGAACAATTGGGATTTAAACAGGTAACAAATGTTCTGT
Organism: Tadarida brasiliensis; assembly: GCA_030848825.1. Classification (NCBI taxonomy): domain Eukaryota; kingdom Metazoa; phylum Chordata; class Mammalia; order Chiroptera; family Molossidae; genus Tadarida; species Tadarida brasiliensis. The sequence goes on from CM061259.1 coordinate 74,520,394, forward strand.
ATGTTGCCTTATAAGAGATTTAAGCTCATCAATTAGATACTTTAGGCCAATTAGCAAGAGGAAAAAAGTAAACCGAGGAACAAATATTTCGAAGTTGGAGCCTATGACCACCCAGGAGGCAGTGGAAACACATCGCAGCTGGCAAAAGACCCTACACCCTGGCTCCAAGCTCACCTTGACCAGCTTGTCCCAGCCACAGGACACGATGATGGGATTGCTGCTGTTGGGTGAGAAACGAACACAAGACACCCACTCTGAGTGGCTCTCATCCTACAGATGAAAAGGAAATTAGGGAAAACCATCTTGTGCCATGACCCCCACCCCTCAGTTATAATGACAATCTTGTTTTCACACTTCTGAACCCAAACCTTCAAGATCAATGAAACCTTTAGATTCCAGATGAGGCCTGAAATCACCACATAAGGCCCAGATTAAGAAGGGTGGGAGAGAACCTTAACATGTGCCTTCACTTTACCTGGACAGTGTATTTGCATACACCCAGAGTATTCCATAACTTGATGGTCTTATCTCTGGAGCCAGAGACAATCTGGCGGTTGTCAGAGGAGAAGGCCACGCTCAGCACATCCTTGGTATGGCCTACAAATCGGCGTGTGGTGGTGCCCCTGTGAAGAAGGATTTGGTCATTGTCTAATCTAGACTTTGCAAGCATTCTTCCAGTTAGACTGTTTCCTTGGCCTTGTTCCTGCCCCAGTGGAGTTGCATTTACTCACAATCCTGGACATGGCTCTGATCACAGCAGGCCCTTGGCTAAGAATATGTCAGAGGATTCCTTCAGAATTGCAGGACATGTCCTCACTCCCACATGGAGATTGGCTGACAATGTTGCCTGTCATCACCAGGATCCTCCATTATACTTAACTATCCAAAGACTGAGATCCCAAGATAGAACCTGTTCAAACTCTCAACAGGAATTTCTGGCAAAACTGCTCAACCAGACCACTCCTCAGCACTTCCACCTAACTAACTGAAAGCAACGAGGAGGGAGGTAAAAAAAAAAAACACAAAATAACTATCCTCTGTAGCTGCTCTCTTGACTTACAATTCCCACAAGGAACCTGATGGCCCATGGGAAACCACCTCCCAACAGTATCTACCTCATTCCTGCTCAGCTTTCCCCCAATGACCCAGAGCTAAGTGAGCAGCTACTTGCGTTGTGAGATCCCAGAGGCGAAGGGTTCCATCCCAGGAGCCAGAGAGGGCAAATTGGCCATCTGAGGAGATGACCACATCACTAACAAAATGGGAGTGACCCCGAAGAGCGCGTTGTGGGATGCCGTAGTTGGTCTCATCCCTGGTCAGTTTCCACATGATGATGGTCTTGTCTAAAGGTAAGTAAAACAGAAAAGGAAACTCACTGGGGAACCCCACATGTCACTTGTTCACCAAGATGCCTCAAGGTCATTGGTGGGTCTAAAATCTAACAAATTAAGGATACTCAGGGAGGGGAACTGCAGGATATAAGAGCATTACCAGCCAAGGCCAAGTGACTCACTATTCAAATGAGTCAAGCAGACCTAAGCAGTATGGTGAGAGAATTTAACTCAGGTGTGCAGAACTTTACCAGAGATTGTGGATGCTCTTTTCTGAGATCGAAACCAACTGAACATCTATTTCAGTTTTACCTGACATCTAATGCAAAACACAGCCGCTTGGAAGACTAGCTGAGGGCTATCAAAAGTGCTGGAACTAGTAAAGTCGCTTTAAACGATACAGGATGGGAGCTTTCACTGAAACGTGTTTCACTCAAGCTTTCCGAGTAAGCACCAGAGGCGACCCTAACCTCAGACCATCTTTAAGTGTGGGTGCAAACGGAAGGCACAAGAAGCTTCCAAATGTGGTCAGGTGCAGAAATGAGAAGAAAATCTGGAACAGAAATGGCAGGCTCGGACCGGCCAGGAGTCTAGCTACGCGTGGCCCCCTTGGAGTCCACCCACTTCCCATTGAGTAGGGCCGGGCGGCAGCTCAGAAACAGCCTCTGGGTCTCAGCACCGGCACTCAGATGGCATGTTGGTGTCATCACCGCCCCGCCCGACCCGTAGGCTGCTGGGAACACTTAAACACATCTGCGGGGAGGCGAGCTCAAGATATAAAAAAGTTCCTAACCCTGCAACCCTCCTGGCAGCCACTGGCTGATCTATGTCTCGCTGTCTGCATTCCGGTTGAGGCCTAGGCACAGGTCCGGATACCCCTTACACCCAGAGTTTTCCCGACCGCCAACACGCGACTAGCCCAAACACGCGACGCGTACAAACCCTCTTCTACTCCTATCCTTTGCCCCGCATCTTAGTCCGTACCTCGAGAGGCGGATAGTATCATGTCCGGGAACTGGGGAGTGGTAGCGATCTGGGTCACCCAGCCATTATGGCCCTTGAGGGTGCCACGAAGGGTCATCTGCTCAGTCATGACGGCGGCGGGTGCGGGTGTCGCCGCAGCGACGAGGATGGACCTGGATACCGCAGAGTGATGAGCAGCACAACCTCTTCGGCCGCAGTCCCGCCGAGGAAAAGAGAGAACAGTCCCCCGCCGGAACCGGAAATACGCGCCCTCTCTTTCAAAATGACGGCCCCATGATTCAGTTCTGCGCAAGATGGCGGCGCCCAGTATCGCATAGGGCAAGGTGAAATAACAAGATCTCCAAGGGTCCCTTCGCTACGCAACATTATTTGGTAACGCGTCCAGATACATTTTGCAAACAACACCACCGTGTTTAAAAATGCTTCGCGAACGCTGATTGAGACGTGACGTCTAAGACGCGGACGAGGGGACGTGCAAGGCAAACTCCCTTGAGGATTGCCTAGCGATTTCATTGTCCCTGCGTGCCACAGCGCCAGCCCCATCCTGTCCGCTTGGTGGCTTAGACAGCAACGCAGGGGGATTTTTATTGTGAAGTCGCAATTGTGAGTACTGATGGGCATTACGAAAAACTTAATCCTCACCCGAGGATATTTTTATATTTATCTTCAGACAGAGTGGGAGGGAGAGAAATAGACACATCCATGTGAGAGAGACACATCAGTTGGTTGCCACCCGCAGGACCCCAACCAGGTGGGGAGGAACCAATCGAGGTACGTGCCCTTGGTGGGAATTGAACCTGGTACTCTTTGGTCGGAAGGCCTATGCTCTTACCACTGAGCCAAACTGGCCAAGGCCAGGGTGTTACTTTTTTTTTTTTTTTTAAATATTTTTTCTTTATTGATTTTAGAGAGGAGGAAGGGAGAGGGAGAGACAGAAACGTCAATGAGAGAGAGCATGGACTGGCTGCCTCCTGCATGCCCACAACCCAGTCAGGGCTACTGGGAATCCAACCCGAGAGCTCTTGGTACATGAGTCCACACTCAACCACTGCACCACACCACCGGGCCAGGGTGTTAACATTTTTAATGTAAACTGTGCTCAGGATAACTAGTAAACCCCAAAAGATTTCCATGCGCAGTGGGCGTCTCTTCCCTCAAGAGGTTTATGTTCTGATGGTTTTGGCTGAAACACTCCGTGTCTGGAAGGACTTAGTCCACGCAGGACTAAGGCAAGAATAGGTTACAGAGCGAGAAACCGGGATGAACAATCAGTCTGTGGGCTGCTGGGCAGTCACCTGCTCCCGCCTTGGCAAGAGCGCCTGGAGAGCTCTGGCAGAAATGAAAGTACAGAGAGGGAGGACCTCCGGGGGCTGGCTTCTGGGTCTGGAGCCTAAAGCCCAAAGCCAGCTCCAGGCCTAACCTCTTAATACAAAGGGCCGGAAGGACCTGCCCCCACAAGTAAGCAGTTTAATAGATTGGTTGCCTGCCGGGCTCCCTTTGAACCGCTTGACATGTGAATGTGTAGTGAGTATCCCACTGCTGCACATCCCTGGTAGGAGACAATGCTGGCAGCGCCCACCTCACATGCTTTTTGATTTAAAAAAAATAATTTTTTTTTCTCCTTTACTGATTTTAAGAGAGAGGAAGGGAGAGGGAGAGAGGGTGAGACAGAAACATTGATCAGAGATCAAATTCACAACCTGGGTTTGTGCCCTGACCAGGAATGGAACCCAGCAATCTCCTTACCCCCACCCGGGCCATGGCTCAAATGCTTTTTTTAAGGGCGGGGCATAGATCAGGACGATGACAGCCATATCATCTATGCTAAATAAAGGGAGAATTATACATAAGTATTTACTTTTCTGTTTGTTACATGTATTAACTTTAGTTTCAGATCTGTGAGATCAGATTGGAAATTATAGTATTCACCTCACATGGTGTTATGGAGAGTAAATAAATTACAACAGATAAAGCGCCCAGACAGTGTCTGGCAGAGTAAAAGCAGGCAACTTACTTAGTGGGCACTTCATGGGGACCAGGCCCTATCTTAGATCTTGGAGAGGTGGGACCTGTTTTTTTATTTTTTTTTATTTTAGATGGGGCTGGGGGAAGGGATAGTAAGGGAAAATTGGCCCCGCCTGGTGTGGCTCAGTGGTGTGAGCATCCTCCCATGAACTGAGAGGTCCCTATTGGATTCTGGTCAGGGCAGATGCCCAGGTTGCTGGCTGGATCCCCATAAGGGGCAGTGCAAGAGGCAACCTATGGATGTATTTCTCTCCCATCGATGTTTCTATCTATCTCTCTAAAAAAAAAATAAAATAAAATAAAAATAAATAAAAACATTTTTTTCCATTTTTATTAATTTATTTTTGTTACAGATGTTTCTCCTTTTTTCCCCTCTAGACACCCTCCTCCCCATCCCGTCCCGCTTCCCCCCCAGCATTGTTGTCTATGTCCATTGGTTATGCTACATGCATATATGTTCTTTAGTTCATCTCATCCATCCCCCCCACCCACCTCCTCTGAAGTCTGTCAGTCTGAACCATACTCCTTTCTATGTCTGAGGACCTATTTCCTTCATCAGCCCACCTTGTTCATTGTATTCCACAAATAAGTGAGATCACGTGGTATTTGTCTTTCTCTGATTGGCTTATTTTGCTTAGCATAATACTCTTGAGGTCCCTCCATGTTGTCTCAAAGGATAAGCGATCTTTCTTACAGCTGCATAGTATTCCATTGTATATATGTACCACAGCTTTTTTATCCATTCATCTATTGATGGGACACTTGGGCTGTTTCCAGATCTTAGTGATTGTAAATAGTGCTGCTATGAACATAGGGGTACATATATTCTTTCTGATTGGTGTTTCAGGCTTCTTAGGATATATTCCTAGAAGTAGGATCACTGGGTCAAATGGCAGATCAATTTTTAATTTTTTGAGGAAATACCATACTGTTTTTCATAGTGGCTGCTCCAGTCTGCAATGTACTAGAGTTCCTTTTTCTCCACACCCTTGCTAGCACTTGTTGTTTGATGATTTGTTGATGGCGGCCATTCTGGAACGTGTGAGGGGATACCTCATAGTTTTAATTTGCATCTCTCTGGTGATTAGTTACATTGAGCATTTCTTCATATGTCTCTTGCCCATTTGTATATCCTTTTTGGAGAGGTGTCTATTTAGGTCCTCTGCCCATTTTTTTTTTTCTTTTTAATCCTCACTCGAGGACACTTTTGCATTCATCTTCAGGTAGAGCGAGAGGGAGAGAGGAAGAAAGAGAAAGAAACATCGATGTGAGAGAAACACATCGAGTGGTTGCCACCCACACGACCCCAACCAGGGTCCGGGGACAAACTGCAACCGAGGTACGTGCCCTTAGCGGAAACCGAACCCGGGTCTCTCTGGACCATGGGCCGATGCTCTAACCGCTGAGCCAAACTGGCCAGGACCCTCTGCCCATTTTTTAATTGGGTTCGTTGTCTTCCTTTTGTTGAGTTGTATGAGCACTCTATATATTTTGGAATTTAACCTCTTATCTGATGTATCTTTGGCAATTATGCTCTCCCATATAGTGAGTTCCCTTTCCATTTTGATGGTTGTTTCTTTTGCTGTGCAGAAGCTTTTTGGTTTAATGTAGTCTCATGTGTTCATTTTTTCCTTTGTTTCTCTTGCCTTTGGTGTTGTATCAGTGAAAATTCTGCTGCATATGATGTCTGAAATTTTGTTGCCTACATATTCTTCTAGGATTTTTATGGATTCAAGAGTTATATTTAAGTCTTTTATGCATTTTGAGTTTATTCGTGTGTAAGGTGTAAGTTGGTGGTCTACCTTCATTTTTTTGCAAGTGGCTGTCCAATTTTCCCAACACCATTTATTGAAGAGGCTGTCATGACTCCATTGTATGCTCTTGCCACCTTAGTCAAATATTAATTGAGCATATTGTCTTGGGTCAATTTCTGGGTTCTCTGTTCTATTCTATTGATCTATCTGCCTGTTCTTGTGACAGTACCAGGCCGTTTTGATTACAGTGGCTTTGTAGTATAACCTGATATCTGGTAATATGATCCTTCCTACTTTGTTCTTTTTTTTCAAGATTGCTGTAGCTATTCAGGGTCTTTTTTGGTTCCATATCAACTTTTGGAGTGTTTGTTCTAGTTCTGTGCAATATGTCGTTGGTGTTTTGATGGGGATTGCGTTAAATCTATAGATTGCTTTGGGTAGTATGGACATTTTAATGATGTCAATTCTTCCAATCCATGAACATGGTATATGCTTCCACTTTTTAATATCTTCCTCTATTTCTTTTTTCAATGACCTGTAGTTTTCTGTGAATAGGTCCTTTACTACTTTGGTTAAGTTTATGCCTAGGTATCATAATTTTTTTGCTGCGATGGTAAATGGGATTTTTTTTTTTTAGTTTCTCTTTCTGTGAGTTCATCACTGGTGTATAAGAATGCCATCGATTTCTTGACGTTAATTTTGTATCCTGCTACTCTGCCAAATTCATTTATTAACTCTAGGAGATTTTTGATGGAGTCTTTAGGATTTTCTATGTACAATATCATGTCATCTGCAAATAATAACAGTTTCACTTCCTCCTTTCCAATTTGTATCCCTTTTATTTTTTCTTCATGTCTAATTGCTATGGCTAAGACTTCCAGTACTATGTTAAATACGAGTGGCGAAAGTGGGCATCTGTGTCTTGTTCCCGTTCTTAAGGGGAATGCTTTTAGTTTTTACCCATTGAGTATGATGTTGGCTGTAGGTTTTTCATATATGGCCTTTATTATGTTGAGATATTCCTCTATTCCCACATTGCTGAGCATTTTTATCAGAAATGGGTGCTGGATTTTGTCGACTGCTTTTTCCGTGTCTATTGATATGATCATGTGGTTTTTATCTTTCATTTTGTTTATGTGGTGTATCACATTTATTGATTTGTGAATATTATACCATCCTTGCATCCCTGGGATGAATCCTACTTGGTCATAATGAATAATTTTTTTGATGTATTGCTGGATCCAATTTGCTAATATTTTGTTAAGGATTTTGGAATCTGTCTTCATCAGGGATAGTGGCTTGTAGTTTTCTTTCTTTGTAGTGTCTTTATCTGGTTTTGGAATTAGGATTATGCTGGCCTCATAAAATGAGTTTCGAAGTGTTCCGTCTTCTTGGATTTTTTGGAATAGTTAGAGGAGAATGGGTATTAGATCTTCTTGAATGTTTAGTAAAACTCCCCCGTGAAGCCATCCAGGTCTGGGCTTTTGTTTGCTGGGAGTTTCTTAATTACATTTTAAATTTTCTTTGTTGTTATTGGTCTGTTCAAGTTTTCTATCTCTTCTTGGTCCAGTTTTGGGAGACCATGTGTTTCTAGAAATTTGTCCATTTCTCCTAGATTGTCCAATTTATTGGCGTATAATTGTTCATAGTATGTTTCAATGAGCCTTTGTATTTCTGTGTTTCAGTTGTTACTTCTCTTTCATTTCTGATTTTGTTTATTTAGTTCCTCTCTTTTTGTTTGTTGGTGAGTCTGGCTAAAGGTCCATCGATCTTGTTTATCTTTTCAAAGAACCAGCTTTTTGTTACAGTGATCTTTTGAATTTTTTTTTGGTTTCTATGTCATTTATTTCTGCTCTGACCTTTACTATTTCCTTCCTCCTACTAGATCTGTATTTTTCTTTTTGTTTACTTTCTAGTTCTTTAAGTTGTAGGGTTAGAAAGTCAATTAGGAATTTTTCTTGTTTCTTGAGGTAGGCCTGTAGTGCTATGAACTTCCCTCTCAGGACTGCTTTCTCTGTGTCCCATAGATTTTGTGTTGTTGTGTGTTCGTTTTCATTGGTTTCCAGGACGATTTTAATATGTTCCTTGATCTTGTTTGTAACCCATTCATTGTTTAATAACATGCTATTTAGCCTCCAAGTGTTTGAATGTTTTTGTGTGTTTTTATTGTAATTGAGTTCTAGTTTCATGCCACTGTGATCTGAGAAGATGCTTGATATGATTTCAATTTTCTTGAATTTGTAGAGACTTGCTTTGTGTCCTAACATGTGGTCTATCTTTGAGAATGACCCATGTGCACTTGAGAAGAATGTATATTCTGCAGCTTTGGGGTGAAATGTTCTGTAAATATCAATGAAATCCAACTGATCTAATTTATCTTGTAAGGACTCTATGTTCTTGTTAATTTTTTGTCTAGAAGATCTATCCAGTGGTGTCAGTGGTGTGTTAAAGTCACCCACTATGATCGTATTGCTATTGATCTCTCCCTTGAAGTCCTCCAGAAGTTTTAAAATATATTTTGGTGCTCCTGTATTTGGTGCGTATATGTTTACCAGGGTTATATCCTCTTGTTGGATTGATCCTTTTAATATTATGTAGTGACCTTCTTTGTCTCTTATTATGGCCCTCGTTTTGAAGTCTATCTTGTCAGATATGAATATTGTTAACACCAGCTTTTTTTTCATTTCCATTTGCTTGGAAAATTTTTTCCCATCCCTTCGCTTTCATCCTGTGTTAGTCATTTGTTGTGACATGGGTCTCTTGTAGACAGCATATATTTAGGTCGTGTTTTCTTATCCAATCAGCTACCCTTTGTCCTTTGATTGGAGCATTTAAGCCATTTACATTTAAGGTTATTATTGATAGATAGTTACTAGTTGCCATTTTAATTTTATGCCTGTGTTCCTCTCTCTCTCTGTTTCTTCTTACTGCAATAGTCCCTTCAGCATTTCTTGCAGTGCTGGTTTGGTGGTGGTAAATTCCTTTAGCTTTTTTTTTTTTTTTTTTTTTTTTTTTTTATCTGTGAAGCTCTTTATTTCTCCTTCAATTTTAAATGATAGCCTTGCTGGATAGAGTAGTCTTGGATTCAGACCCTCGCCTTGTATTACTTTGTACACTTCATGCCACTCCCTTCTGGCCGGCAGCGTTTCTATTGAGAAATCAGCTGTCAGTCTAATGGGAGCTCCTTGGTAGGTAACTTTCTGTCTCTCTCGTGCTTCCTTTAAGATTATTTCTTTGTCTTTAATGTTTGCCATTTTTATTATGATGTGTCTAGCTGTGGGTCTTCTGGGGTTCTTCTTGCTTGGGACTCTGTGTTTCCTGGACTTGTGTGACTTTTTCCTTCACCAGTTTAGGGAAGTTTTCTGTCATTATTTCTTCAAACAGGTTCTCTATTCCTTTCTCTGATTCTTGTCCTTCCAGTATCCCTATAATGCGAATGTTGTTACATTTTGTATTGTCCCACAGCTCCCTTAAACTTTCCTTCTGCTTTTTAATTTTTTTTTCCATTTGCTGCTCTATTTGGGTGTTTTTCTCTACCTTGTCTTCTAAGTCACTGATTCGGTCTTCAGCTTCTTGTAATCTACTATTGAACCCTTCTAAAGTATTTTTCATAACAGCTCTGTCACTCTTTATTTCCTATTGATTTTTATGCATAGCTTCTACCTCTTTATGCATAGCTTCTACCTCTTTTTTAAGCTGAAGTAGTTCCCAGTGAGCTCTTCATAATTCTTAAGTTGCCTGTAGTTCTCACCAAATTGTTTGAGCACCCTTAAAATCATTGCTTTGAATGCTTTATCTGACATGTTGCTTTCTTCCATTTCCTGTAGTTCCTTTTCTGGTGATTCCTCTTTTTCTTTCCTTTGGGTATTGTTTCTTTGTCTCCCTATTTTAGCCGTCTGGTAGCTCTAGACCCGGTGAGAGATGGTTGGATGTGTAGGCAGCTCACTGTATATCAAATAAGGCTGCTGTGCCTCCCAGACTGTTCTGTTCCATATCGCCTCTTGCCTGCTGTAGATCCTGGAGGACTGACTACTGGGGGCCGGTATTGGTGTGTCCTGGTAGGTGCTGCTGCTGGATCACGTGGCCCCTCTGAAGCTATGTTCCTTGCTGGTCACTGGTGCCACCTATAGCTGTATAGCTCAGGCACTGTTGGAGCCACACTCCCTGCCTGCACCGTGGGCAGCTGGATCGCACAGGCCCCTGTGGAGGCCCAGCTCCCCGCTGTTCCCGTGGGCAGCTGTGTTGCACAGGCCCCACTGGAGCCCTGGCTCCCCACCAATCTTGTGGGCAGCTGGGTTGTATAGGCCCCGTTGGAGCCCCTACTTCCCGCTGATCCCATATGGGCAGCTGGATCGCACAGGTCCCTCTGGAGCCCCGGCTCCCCACCGGTCTTTGGGCCGCTGGGTTGCACAGGGCCCTCTGGCACCCTGGCTCCTGTTGTTGTGGAAACATGGGAGTATAATAATTATAAGTTCTGTTCCATTCTTCCTAGTGAGAGGTGAGAGTTTGCCATTAAGTCAGTGCTGGGAACAGATCTTAGAAAAAATCACATGCCATTTTTTCCCCCTCTAGATAAAGGTTCAGTGTCTACTTTAGGCAGAAATCTGAGATCTTACAGTCCCCCAGGAAGCAGTTCCTAAGGCATTTTGTTGGGTCTTCAATGGGAGATGGACTGTGGGATTCCCTAGGCCTTGGGTGCTTTAGCTGTTGTGCTTAGTCAGAAGCTGTGGAAGCGGACATGGTCCAGGCAGGACTATAAGAAATGCAGGGAGCCCTGGCCAGTTTGGCTCAGCAGTTAGAGTGTCGGCCCGTGGACCAATGAGTCGCAGGTTCGATTCTGGTCAAGGGCATGTACCGCGGTTATAGTTTGTCCCCGGCCCTGGTCAGGGTCATGTGGGAGGCAACCAATTGGTGTGTCTCTCTCACATCGATGTCTCTCTCTCTCTCTCTCCCTCTCCCCTCCCTCCCACTCTATCTGAAAATAAATGGAAAAATATCCTTAAGTGAGGGGTTTTTTTCTTTATTGATTTTTAGAGAGAGAGGAAAGGAAAGGGAGAAAGAGATAGAAACATTGATGAGAGAGAACATCAGTTGGCCGCCTCCTGCATGCCCCCACTGGGGATTGGGCCCACAACCTGGGCATGTGCCCTGACCCAGAATTGAACTGGCAACCTCTTGGTGTGTGGGCCGATGCCCAACCACTGAGCCACACCGACCAGGCATCGAGTGAGGATTTTAAAAAAAGAAATGCAGGGAGAAGGCAAGCTTCTGCCCTTGTTAAGGGATTTAAAGCAGCATTAGGTGGGAGGGAGAAATGAAACTTGACTCAAGGTGCCTTTTCTGAGTTTTTTACCAGGAAGAGAATTTCATATGAAGTAGGGTCAGGAGAATGTATTGAAATGGAACCTTGAGGCTGGTTGGCTTACCACAGGATATGAGGGCTGAAGAGGAGACAGTGCTCTCTATTCACACTTGGATTACAAAGTCAGAGCCTACTGAGAAATTCCATCTTTGCTGTAGGGGGAGAGGGAATTCTGTGTGCCTAACCAATGGCAGACAAAAAGGGGGTATGTGGACTCCAGGGAGCCTCTTCCAGGCCACCTGGATCCCCCTTTATATTTCTGGGCCCTGCTTGGTGCCAAGTGGAATTGTCAACCAGAAGGTTCAGACCATCTCTGGATCCAAGTACATTAGGATGAGGGAAAAGCTTAGGAAGGCCTAAGTATGAACCTCAGTAGGTGGGATAGCTTTGGAGGAATGATACAAATCCCTGAGGTGTCCATTTTCCTTCTTTGGGAGAGGAAGAGGTGGGGAGAAAAATACTAACTTAGAGGCCATTTCCTTCCTTTTTGCAGGTCTTCTGATAACAGGAGTCTTGTTGCTTCTCCTTCTATATCTCTCATATGCAGAGATAAACCATTTCCCCAGGCACAGAAATCTCATACTGTACCTCTGAGGATTCTCTGGTCTGTGGGCCAAAATCTGTGGTCTCTCTTCAGCCCTGTTCTTCCTACACCTCTCACTTTTCTCATTAACACTGTCAGCACAAACTGTTTTCTCTTCTAGGACTTTTAAGACCTCCCCACTATCTTCTGTCAGAATTTGCTGTGAAACGAGAAAGGAAAAAACCCACTTACCTGCTTAATACTAGGTTTTGCCCCACATCCTATTTTTAAAATGTCAGACACCAAAGAAAGCCTTATTTATACTTATATCATTCCTATTTTAAGGACCCAGCCTCCCAGCTTTTTTTGGGAAGGGGGTAATACAATTTGTTTTTCAGCTAATTTCCATTAAAATGCTGTCACATCCCCCACAAGTGAAACTGGCTCAAGGTCGTTTTGGTTAGATTAAAAAAATATATATAAGAAAGCCTTCTTTTAAATATTTTCTCTTTTTATGCCTAAAAATATCACCTTGCAGCCTCTCTCTCCTGATTGGGAAAAGAGGTTGCACTAGTTTTTTTTTTTGCTTCTTTTCGTCTTTCTTTGGATTTGCTACTACTCTTTTGGGTCCTACAAAGGAGCAGAATTCAACTTGCCTTTACATAGAACTATACAGTTCAATATGATTTGATAGCCAGCAGCCAAGTATAACTATTTAAAATACATTAAAATTAAATACAATTAAAAATTCAGTTCTTGATTTGCACTAGCCACATTTCAAGAGCTCCAAAGTCATCTGTAGCTAGTGGTACCTACTGTACTGGACAGCATAGATTTAGAACACATTCATCAGTGCAAAAAGTTCTTTTATTCCTCGTATAGAGGACTAGTATCTCTGTCTCCCTTGCTTTGTAATTTCATTTTATCAGTCAATAAATATTTGCAATAACGTCACTGTTGTAGAATAACTTTCAGAGGGGTCAGGGATTGTAGATAGGAAATAGCAAGGAAACTGTAGGTTCTGTAAAAGTTTCAGGAGGCATGGCATAGTGGCCAGAGCTTGATGGCCAATGGCAGGAGAGTCTCAGCTTTCAAGGAAGTACTTTAGGGGCTGATGTTAATATGTATCAACCCAGGGCCACCCACACTCTGACAAGAATAGACAGGCTCTGGACTTATGAATTAGTTCTGCATAATGCTTAAAAAACAAAACAAAAAAGACTGCCCTATGGCCTTGCTGAAACTGAGTAGCTAAAGTGATTGCCTTGCCCTGTGGTTAGAGCATTGCCTTGGCTCAGTGGTTAAGAGTGTTGGCCTACAGTCAAAGGGTCATGGGTTTGATTCCTGGTCAAGGGCATGTACCTGGGTTTGGTTCCTGGTCAAGGGCACGTACCTGGGTTGCAGGTTTGCACCCTAGCCCTGGTCAGGGTGCGTGTGGGAGGCAACCAGTCCATTATCTTTCTCACATCAATATTTATTTCTCTCTCTTCCTCGCCCCCCTTCGACTCTCCAAAAAAAAAAAAAAAAAATCAACGGAAAAAATATTTTAAAGTTATTGCCTTTTATTAGTTATCATTTCTAGATCTTGATTTCATATACTGCTTTGTCAGTGCCCTGGTTTCCCAAATGGCAGTGACATAGGCAGCTCTGATGTTTAAAGAAAGGCTTGCTGACCCTACTCTCTGCATGTCAAGAGCTGGGAGAAGTCTGGGTCCTGTCAATTAACCTACTGGTGTGAAGACTACATTTAGTATGCCAAGCACTGGCTTTATAGGGCCTAAGTGAGCCTGGTCTGTGGATATGACCAGTTTCCCTGAGTCTAGACTAGTGGTTCTCAACCAGGAATGATATTACACCCTCCCTCCCCCGACATTCCATCTGGCAAGGTCTGGAGACATCTGTTGTGGCAATTGGTGGAGTGGTGCTACTTACATCTAGTGAGTAGAGTCCAGAGGTGCTACTAAGCATCTACAATGCACAACCCTCTCTCCACCACCAAAAATTTATCTCACTCAAAATATCAGTAGTGCTGAGTTTGAGATACCCTGGTCTAGATCACAACATGGACCAGTTCTTCATGCCAAGACTAATCATGAGGTCCAGGTTCAGTAAGATAGTAAGTAAGGCTAGCAAGTGTCTGATAAATTGGGAAGGAAAAAAATTAGGAGTCGATGGAACAGTGATCTCCATACAGCAAAAGGGCAGATATAACTGGAGTGTGTTTAACTGCACCAGGAGGCTAAGAGCTAAGGTCATAGTGCATTGGAGTTGAGGTTTTCAGATATATAGCAAGTCTGTGTGAAGATGAGGTGCTGGGTACAGCCACAGAAGTAGAGAGGAGCAAGTTTAAACAGTCTGACTTGTGATACAGCAGGCAACAGCTGAACCTAGTAGGGAAGACATTCAATAAACAGATGAGCATCTGGTGCATATGGATATACCAGTTTTTGTCAACATTTTTCACACCTCTAGTTCTCATATATCTAAAAATCTTACCTTCTCCTTCCAGTGATTTTTAAATTTTCAAAATTAAGTATCATGACTAAAATTAATCCAAAAATGGTAATTTTGGAAGGCAAAGCTTTATTCAGATGATGGAATAACCATGTCACAGTTACACCTTAACTTTTTTTCCTGGTCAGTGTAGAAGATGTAAGCTGTTTTAACAACACTCTTGCACTGTTTTCTTCCCACAGCTAGATATAGCAACAAGAACAACAACAAAAAAAAGCTTTTAAGATGTAAGGAGAAGATGGAATAACAAATGGAATGAAGTATTCTATCTGTTTAGACATTTTACATTCATATTTCTCTACAGTATCTGAAAGTTGCTAGTAAAAACAATCAGACTTTGAGCGCCACAAATCCTTTTGAAGTTCTTCTAGTGATAACTGAACATGAATGTGAAACACATTCTTCCTAAAAGCTACCACAGGTAGGTTTTAAGAAAAAGGTCAAGAACACCTCACTCTGCCCTGGCTGGTTTGGCTCAGCGGTTAGATTCCCAGTCAAGGGCATGTACCTTGGTTGCAGATGCAATCCCTGGCTCCTGTCGGGGTCGTGAAGGAGACAACCAATCGATGCGTCTCCCTCACATCGATTTTTTTTTTCTTTCTCTTGCTCTCTCCTTTCCTCCCTCCCACTCTATCCAAAAGTCAATGGAAAAATACCATCAGGTGAGGATTGGAAAAAAAAAGAACACATCACCCAAAAATAGTTCTGGATATTTCACTTTTTTAATTGAAATAACATTTATGAATCTGATCCTCAAAAGACTGACCAAGAAAATTAGACATTCTTAGCATGAGTTTGCTGTCTGTAGCTAGAATTTTGGCAAGTTTTGCTTAAAGAATTTCATAATGAGCAGTGATATTGGTGTTTGCTCCTTGATATTTCAGGGTCAATGTATTTTAAACTTTAGTGTGTTAAATTATGAAAGTTTTAATTTTTTTTTTAAGTCCTCACCTGAGGATAGATTTTTTCCTTTTATCTTCAGATAGAGTGGGAGGAGGAGAGAGAGAGGGAGAGAGAAAAACATCGACGTGAGAGAGACACATTGACTGGCTGCCTCCCGCATGACCCTGACCAGGGCTGGGGACCAAACTGCAATGGAGGTACGTGCCCTTGACCGGAAACGTACCCACGACTCTTTGGTTCGCAGGCCAGCACTCTAACCACTGAGTCAAACTGGCCAGGGCTGAAAGTTTTAATTTTTAAAGTACAGACTCTTTTTTGTTGGTGTTCCAAAATCAAGATTGTTCTGTCATTGGTGTTCCAAATTCAGTTGATCTGTCCATAAATTCAGCTGAATTCAGTTCTTTTGACAACCAAAGAACCTTAGTATGTAACAGAAAACACTCTGAACAGCATTCAGATCTTCAAAACCCAAGGCAAAATGGGATCAAATGTACTGTTTTTCACACAGTTATGCTGATAGCAAGGCTGAAGATTTCCAGTAGACTGTGGGCAAATCGATGGGAGTTGATGCTTGGCGTTGACTGTTGTAGTACATCTTGAATGCCGATTTTCTTCCATTTGTGGCAGCACTTAGAATGCAGGGTTTCACAAGTTTCTTTATTTTTTTCTCCTTTGCAATTAAAAGGGCTATTTAATATTAAGGTTTCATGGCCTTTGAAGATTCCTGTTAATATTCTGATATAGTCCAGTCTTAAAGCTGCTGTACTTTGTAGAATACTCCACTGTTTTTATTTTATTTTTTTCCCCTTTATTGATTTTAGAAAGGAAGAGAGAGGGAGAGAGAGAGAGAAACATGGATGAGAGAGAACATTGATTGGCTGCTTCCTGCATGCCTCCCACTGGGGATTTGGCCCACAACCTGGGCATGTGCCCTGACTGAGAATCGGACCCGGGACCTCTTAGTGCATGGGTCAATGCACAGCCATTGAGCCACGCCGGCTGGGCCACTCCACTGTTTTTAAAGGCATAAATTTAACAGTGTTTGGCATAGTGTCACTGCCCAGCACTTTCAGATAACATCTGAAGAAGTTGACCCTATCTTCTACATCATAACATGAATGAATAATTGATAAAAACCTCAAAAAAAAACTGGCTGCCATCTTTAGATATGTCAAAGGAGAAAACAGATAAACAAGAAGTATTGAAGATAGAAGCATCTGGTCCCTCTTGCAGAGGGATGATTTTATAGGTGGCAGCTGGGTGGCAAGGCCGTACAGGCATCCAGTTATGCCTGAGCCCCCGTGGGTGAAATTCTTTGTTCATTTTCTTTTTATACACCCAACTGCTACCTAAAACCTGACACTATTTAATGGTGCCCTTGGTCAAATCTAAACAATCTTACTTTCATAATCCTCTGATTCTAGCTTGAAGAGTCAAGACAAACTCTTAACTCATGGGCTAGACAAAATGAAAGATGTAAATAAGTAAGTTTTTCAGAGCTAAAAAAGCCTCTTCTTATACAAAATTAAACTTTAAAAGAACATTGACCTCAAAACAATATAACTGTCCTGGATATGCAATAGTATAAATGAAAATCTGTGCCTACCCAGTCTGTCAAACACCTCATTAAGTAGTATAGGCCTAACTCTGAATGCTTCTTGCTCTGTCTACTATAACTCCCCATACCCTGCAATGCTGATATAAGTTGTGGAGGGAGGGGGGAGAGAATGCCTTTCTCTCCTATTCCTGAAAATCACTGATGAATAACAACTCCCTACTCATAGCCCCTAAAACTAAAAAGCCTGATCACTCCAAAGTAGATAAAAAATTTGTGTTGAATTAACAGCTGACAAGAGAGAATTCACTGTAACCAGAACTGTGTGATGGATAATATATAACATGTTAAATCATTATACAAAAATAATTCCTTATATAACATTAACTATTATAAGACTTTTGTTTAGTAAAATTCTAAATCATGCTACTGTAATGTGCATTCACCATTGAAAGGAAGTTACAAAACTATGAACTGTATAAAGAATGAAAGAATATGTCAGTTACTACTAATTTACACATAACTTACATAAAATAAAAATGTCTTACCTCTTCAATGTAATTCCTATATTTGGCAACACCATCTACCTAAGTGCTGGTGTATGTATGAAAATAAGTTTTATTTTCTTTTAAATATTCTATATTTCAAAAGGGATTATCCCCAATTTCTTTAAATTGATTTGCTGTTTATAAATAATTTTCAGGTTTCAAATGAGCATTATCTGGCCTCCCCAGTTGAAGAGACCATCTCTTTTCTCTCGCTTAAATTGGCTTTTAATTAAAATTCCGGTTTCAAATCCTTTCCAGAAAAATTCTAGCAGAGGAATGAAAAGTTATTTCCTTTCCTCAGCATCAGTGTACTAAAACCCAGAAGTATAGAACATAGTTTCTTCTGTAGGCAAATTTAATTATTACCCTGGTGGAAAGCATGGTGCTTGGGTTTGTCCTTAAAGTCAGGTTAGTATGATGGAATTAGCAGTGATTTGTAGTAAAGATTTGTGTCTTAATAGTTACTGTAAAATGGGGGGTGATAACTTCTAATATATGATGCCTGTAGGACAGTGTTCTGTTTATGTTTTGACTGCAATCCAGAGTAAGCAATACCTTGTACTCAGACCAAGTATACACATATGTACATATAATTTAAAAGTTTTATAAAACAATACTTACCCTTCCTATGCTCCATGAACTCTCATATTTTCTCTTCTATTTAGTTTTAAAATAATGCTGGGCATGACCCATTTATTTTAAGACCCACTAATTGGTCAAAACCCACAGTTTGAAAATCACTGCTGTAGGAGAACATGAGGAAATACATGTTATAAACTAAAGCACTACTGAGATGTGAGCAGCTGCTATTGAATATCCTCCAAGTTAAGACTTTTATGGGCCTGAAGATAACCTCTCTCAAGAGAGTATTCACACTGACTGTCATTGAGTCAACTCTAATACTCAGGTGAGAACTAGAAAGCAAGGCATTAACCAAATCAAAACCCAACGAAGGAAAGACAGAGAGGAAAGTAAAAAAAGTAAACATCTGATCAGTGCCTTATGGTTTATAAAATACTTGCACACACATGATCTCTCTCTTTTTTATTTCATTCTTTTTGTTTGTTTTTTATCCTCACCCGAGGACATTTTTGCATTCATCTTCAGATAGAGCGAGAGGGAGAAAGGGAGGAAGAGAGAGAGAGAAACATCGATGTGAGAGCAACACATCGAATGGTTACCACCTACACGACCCCAACAGGGGCCGGGGACAAACTGCAACTGAGGTACGTGCCCTTAGTTGGAACTGAACCCAGGTCTCTCTGGACCACAGGCTGATGCTCTAACCACTGAGCCAAACCGGCCAGGGCTGATCTCTCTCTTTTAAAAAAATATATTTTTATTGATATGTTGTTTTTAGAGAGAGAGGAAGGGAGAGGGAGAGAGAAACATTGATGTGAGAGAGCCGCAGACACCCTGACTGAGGATGGAGCCCTTGACCTGGGCATATGCCCTGACCGGGAATTGAACCCATGACCTTTCGGTGCACAGGACAACGCTCAACCAACTGAACCACACTGGCCAGGGCACATATGATCTCCTTTAATCATAACAAGCCCAGGGAAAAAGTAAAGGTAACAGGTTAAAACCTGCTCAAGATGAGACAGTAAATGGCTGAGCCAGCTCATCTGATCCTAAATCCTTCACTCTTTCCACTACGATATCATACCAGGAAAGCAAAATGATCAGGACATGAGGTTTATTTTGATCTGTCAAAGACGTTTATGTCCTCTGTGGTTCTCCACAGGGAAAGTGGACCCTACTGAAAGGTGGGGAAGCAACCCCAAATTTTGGTAGTGGGGCATGGTCAGTTGCTCTTGGTAGTCAGAACGCACACCTGGCATTTCAGTTGACCAGTCATCTGTTTTTACACTGCTTGTGCTCCGAAGTCCTGAATGTCTATTATCTTCAAGTACTATGGCTTTCCATTCCTATGTGTTAAGAGTCCTGGAGTCTTGGTCAGGGATAGACTCAGGACTCACATCAGAGGGAAATTAAGTACTAGGGATCTGTCACCTCTACCCCTTATACTTAGGTAGACTGAAAGGGAATGACAACAGTGGTCAGCTTCTGGTCACTGTCATGTCTTTGCTCAGCTTCCTCTTGGGAAGCCAGTTGGCCTCAGCCAATATGTCTCCTTTGTCCACATGTGCCCCTGTCTCTCCACTGTACCCTCCCTTCTCCCATCCCTCACAAAAAAGAGGATAAACTAACAGGTACCATCCCTCCCAGCTCCTGTTCAAAGCCCCATGTTCTCTTAAGCCTCTCACCTTGTACTCCTGCACCAGCTCCTCCAATGGCACCACTCTGTGCTGTTTGTGGCTCCTGGATTCTCAGCACACATATGGCCTCTTTGTCCTCCTCACAAAAGAGTTTCAGGGCTTCTTGGTGTTTGGAGCAGATATCCTTATCATTCTCCTGGATACGGAGTGGGGCACATCTGGCGAATTATCTGGACCATGTTGGCCAGCTGCAAGTTGGGAGGAAAGCTGCATCTTCCGGCATTGGGGGCAGATGAACTAACGTGGAAGGGCCGGAGGGACCAGGAGAGGAGGCTGGTGGGTGTCAGGATATAGGTCTTCCTCTTCCTCATCGTATTCTTCCATTACCTCTTCTTCTTCTCCATAGATGCCAATTCTCAGGTCATGTCTCAAACCTTCCAGGTAATAGTCCCGATCTTCCTCTTCTTTTTTCCAGTTCCCACACATTATCCATGTTGTCCCAATTCCGTATGCCGCTGTCTTCGACTCAGGGTTCATCATCCTCTTGGTCCTGGATCAACTCGTCAGCATTCTCCTGGTACAAAACCTCTTGAATGGTGTTATCCCATCCACCGATAGCCCCCACCGCGTCGTCGTCCTCCTCCCATTCCCATTCCTCTTCGTACTTGTTTTCCTCACCTTCCTTGCCCCACAGCGGGGTCACACAGCAGAAGTTGTGCCCGCAGCCAATGGACCCTGGATCCTTGAAATAATCCAGACAGATGGCGCACACAGCCTCCTCCTGAAAGCTCTGCACAGATTGGAAGTAGTGGGATAGCCAGCCATCTTAATGCGCTATCAGCAGGTGTGGATGCCTCAGCTGGGAGTTGAGGAGCGGGGGACATCAGGCCCGCAGAGAAGCCTTCCTTCCCTCTCTTAGGCTCTTCCCAGTTCGAGGCATGAAGGCCCCAGGCCCAGATTCAGGGCCGCCCTCCGAGGGCAGCGCGACGGAAGCAGGCTGCAGCCCCCACTTCCCTTCGAGGCTCATCGTGCAAACCCAGATCCCACGTTTTTCGTCCCCCTCCAAGTTTGCCCAACCCGGTATCCGCAGCCACCAGCTTTCCTCTCCTGGCAGCTCCAGCTGACCAAAAATAACCCGGCAGGTGTGGCTCACTGGTTCAGCATAGACCCATGCACCAAGAGGTCCCCAATTCCCAGTCAGGGCACATGCCCAGGTTGTGGGCCCAATCCCCAGTGGGGGGTATGTAGGAGGCGCCGATCGATGTTTTCTCTCTGTTAGGAACCACATCTCTGTGGTGCCCCAGGAACCAAGCCAGCTGGGAGCCCCTGCGTGTATCCTGCCGCCCCAAATGAGACGCTGCTTGCTGAGAATACGCAGAGGCGGAGAATCGGCTTAAGGTATTGAGTGGTGTTAGATGCGCTCTAACCATCCAGACACAGGCACCAGCAGCCGCTCCGGAGAGCCTTACGCCAAAACGGGCCTAAGAAGGGTGGTGAATGCAGCCATCTAGCTCCAGTGCTCTGTTGCATTTCTGGCCCTTCTAGCCAGAAGCCTTTGTGGTAGAGAAGACTCCCACTTCGCAGTAGCAGCTGGGTTCCGAGATGCGGTGCGTATGAACCATGTAGACTGAGCTCGCGGTGGCGTGGAGTGGCCTTAAGCTCAAAGAGATATGTCTTTGTGGTTTGTGTGCCTCCACCTTAACTTTTCAAACCAATGCACCCTTTTCTTGCTGTCTACAGAGCCTCGACCTCCTAACCCTGACTTCTCCCATGGCCTTAACTTCTGTGTTCATCTCCAATGCCCTGCTACCCCTCAGAAACTTCAGACTCAGCATGCCCAACACCAACTTTTGTATATCCTTTTTCTTCTCTCCATCATTTATCCTTCCATTCACCATCCACTCACCCATTCAGGCATTTTTCAGTCTTCCATCTAGCCATTCATTCATCTTATGTATGCATAATACATCCACTTTGATCTATCCACCTTATAGGAACAGAAGAAATGACTAAGACATAAGTAGTCCCTTCAAGGAGTACAGAGTTATAGGTGTGTGGTCACCTTTCACTGAAGGTTTTACTAAAAAAAAATTCTTTTTTTTACTTGACCCTCAGTAAGAAGTACATTGCACATATTGATCCAAGTACTTGCACATATGTAACAGAAACAAAATTTCTGGAAATTGTTCTAATGGCATTCAAAGCACTCTGATATGTTCTATTTCACTTTAGCAAAATGCTGTTCAAGATTCACTGGAGTGATTGCATCCCTCACTAATTGGTCACTGTTTGAGGAACATCACCTGTTCTAATGGAACCTTCAACACACTCTGGAACCCTACCTCTTCCCCTCTGGGCCAGAACTTTAAATGTCACAAAGCAAGGATGGTAACTACTGTCCATTGTACACACACTTTCTCTCTCATAGTGCTGAACATACAGCGAATGCTCCCTACATATCTGGGGAATACATAAATGAATCAAGTCCTGCTGATTTTTATCTTCTCAGATTTAGGCCTTCCCTGTTCCTGCCATTCTAGATCTGACCCCATCAGCTTTGATTGCTCAAAAAGTTTCCTAAAGAGTCACTTGCCCTCATTTCAGTCCATCCTGCAACCACCAGAACCATTCACCTGAAATGGGAGTCTGACACGCACCAGGCTGTCACCTCTATGTCTTTGGACATGTTGTTCTGTCACCTAGAAGGCTCTTTTCTCAGGGCTTCACCCAGATATAATTCCTAATTATCCTTCAGGTCTCTGCCCAAGCATAATCTCCTGAAGGAGACTCTTCCCCAAGGCTGGCACCAGGCTGCGTTAGGATCTCAACTCTGTCACTTATTCTCTGTGTGACCTTGGATTAGTTTAAAAAAATATTTTTATTACAGTTGATATCCAGTATTATTTTATATTGGTTTCAGGTGTACAGCATAGTGGTTAGACAATTACATAATTTGCAATGTGATCCCCTGATAATTCAAGTACCCACTCAACATCTTTGTGTGGCAGTTTCCTATTTGCAAATTAAAGATGATAGTAGCACACACATCATGGGTTGTTGTGAAGTTGGATTAATCGTCATTTGTAAAGTGATTATAATGAGGTTATCTGTATCCTCAACACCTGCCACTATATTCCTGTTCTGTACTAGATGTGCCTTGGAAGGAATTCTCCTGCATCTTCTATTTTCTCCCACTTTGAATAGGGTCAAGTGATTGGGACCCTGTGGTGAAAAATAGCCCATCATGTGTCATTCTAATGGTTCTGAGAGCCTTATGTTTGGAGAGAGAGGGAGTGGAAATCTAGGCCTGACTTATATAAGGGGGGACACCTATCTGTGGTGTTGTTAGGGAACTAACAAGTAGACTCCCAGTATATAGTCTAAGAGCGTTCTTGGAGGTCATGGTAGAACTGGAGGAGCCACGGGGACAGGGAGACAGTGTGGGTGGGTGGGGAAATCTGAGCAACAAGAACTGGAACTGAACTTCAAGGCTGAAATACTTCCCTAGCTCTGAATGCAGGTTCTGCCCTGCATGCGGAAGAGGTTTGGGGAACAAGCTGGGGAGCAGATGGAGAGAAGAGGGGGCTGCTCAAAAGCAAGTTTCTGCCTGTCTCAGGGGAGCTGAGCCCAGGTGGGGAGAAGGACAGTTAAAGGAAAGAGCAAGACGAAGCAAGTGGTAGAATATAGTGAGAAGGCTAGAGGGAGCATCTTGAAGGAACTTGTGAAACCTGAAGGGAGGGCAGTCAGGCTGGCTTAGCAATGATGGTGGCTGCCAGTGCATTTTTCTCAGACTCTGATTTTAAAAAATTTATCCATGGGGACTCACAGCAGTCTTTAGGCTTGTGGAGCCCATATAAGAGTTCAACTGGAGATGACTAAATTCCAGTTCCTGGTGAGGAGGTAATCTCTTGTTATACAGACACTGTGGGGACCATTTGTCAGAGGTGCCAGAGAGCATCTAGTATGGGCTAGGTCACATAGCAGTCAGCAAATTTGGCCCTTGGTTTCTTTTTGTAAGGCCCAAGAGCTAAGAATGTTGTTTTAAATTTAAAAGGGTTGTAAAAAAAAAAAAGAAAACAAAGCCCTGGCTGGTGTGACTCAGTTGTTTGGAGCATCATCCCATACACCAAAAGGTTGTGGGTTCGATTCCTGGTCAGGGCACATACCCAGGTTTCAAGTTCGATCCCCTGTTGGGGCACATACGGGAAGCAACCAATCTCTCTTAAAAAAATTTTTTTTTTCTTTATTGATTTTAGAGAGAGAAGAAGCTAGAGGGAGACATAGAAACATCGATGAGAGAAACATCGATTGGCCACCTCCTGCATGCTCCCCACTGGGGATTTGGCCCATAACCTGGGCATGTGCCCTGACCAGGAATCAAACCAGTGACCTCTTGGTGCATGGGGTTGACCCTCAACCACTGAGCCACACCAGCTGGACTCAAGTTTCTCTCTTACATCCATGTTTCTCTCTCTCTCTTTTCCTCCCTTTCTAAAACCAACAAACATATCCTCAGGTGAGGATTAAAAAAGAAAACAGATGATTATGCAAAGACTGTATGTGACTGGAAAAGTCTCAAATATTTACTATCTGCCACTTTACAGAAAAAGTTTGCTGACCCCTGGGCTAGGAGGCTGGAAGAGAGGACCTCCAGAGTGCCTTCTGATGTTATGATTATGGCTTGTGTCTCCCGGATGAGTTCAAGATCTGGGCTCTTCTCCTGCCCCTGGCACTCCCACCCCCAGTCAGATTCCAGAGGTCCTGGCTGGACAGAGTGATTGTGACCCATGGATTAGGTTGGCCTTGGGTCTGGTTATGGGATTTTGGCTGGTCTCACTGTTAAAGACTCTGGGAATATTGGTGATTCTGTCTCTTTGCTCTGCTTGAAATGTAATATTCACACAGAAATGCACAAATAATAGATTTACAGATCTAATAAATTGTCAAAGTGTATATCCAGAACAAGAAATGGAGCACTGCCCTGGCTGGTTTGGCTCGGTGGTTAGAGCGTCAGCCTGTGGACCAAAGAGTCGCGGGTTCGATTCTGGTCAAGGGCATGTACCTCGGTTGTGGTTTGGTCCCTGGCCCTGGTCCAGGGCGTGGGGAAGGCAACCAATTGATGTGTCCCTCTCACGTTGATGTTTCTCTCTCTCTCCCACTCTATCTGAAGACTTTAAAAAAATGGAAAAAAATATCCTCAGGTGAGGATTAAAAAAAAAAAAAAAGAATCAGATCCTTGCCCTGGCTGATTATGTGTCTCTCTCACATCAATGTTTCTTTCTCTCTCTCCCTCCCTCCCTCTCTTCCACTCTCTCTTTAAAAAAAAAGAATATAAAGATATATATATATATATATATAAAGAAATGGAGCACCCCCAGAAATCTGGGGTCCATCTCCACTCATTTCCCACTCCCAGGTAACCACTATCCTGATTTCTTTTTTGTTTTCTTGAAAAATTTTTGGGTAATATTGATTAATAAAATTATACAGGTTTCAAATATACAATTCTACAATACATCATCTCTATATTGTATTGTGTGTTTACCACTCCATGTCAAGTCTCCTTCCATCACCATTTATCTCCACTTTCCTTCTACCTCCCCTAACTCCCACCCCTCTAGCAATCACCATACTCTTGTCTGTGTTCATGAGTCTCTTTCTTTCATTTATTTATTTATTTTTAAAATTTTATCTTTATTGTTGAAAGTATTACAGATACCCCCTCTTTTATCCCCCCACTGTCCCCCTCCATACTGTTCCCTCTTTTTTTTTCTTAATCGCTTTGCCCTTCTCTCCCAGCCCCTAGGAATTTAAAAATTTTGTTCTTGATTTCATTGGTAACCCATTCATTGTTTAATGACATGCTATTTAGTCTCCATGTGTTTGAATGTTTTTTAGTGTTTTTATTGTAGTTGATTTCTGATTTCATGCCATTGTGATCCAAGAAGATGCTTGATATGATTTCAATCTTCTTGAACTTGTAGAGACTTATTTTGTGTCCTAATATGTGGTCTATCTTTGAGAATGTCCTATGTACACTTGAAAGGAATGTATATTCTGCAGCTATGGGGTGAAATGTTCTGTAAATGTCAATTAAATCCATCTTATCTAGTGTGTCATTTAAGGTCACTATTTCCTTGTTGATATTTTGTCTGGAAGATCTATCCAGTGATGTCAGTGGGGTGTTAAAGTTCCCTACTATGACTATATTGCTGTCAGTTTCTCCCTTAAAGTCCTTCAAGAACTTTTGAATATATTTAGGTGCTCCTATATTGGGTGCATATATGTTTGCTAGGGTTATATCCTCTTGTAGGATTGACCCTTTTAGTATTATGTAGTGGCCTTCTTTGTCTCTTGTTATGGCCTTTTCTTTGAAGTCTATCTTGCTAAATACAAGTATTGCTCCCTCTGCTTTTTTTTCATTTCTATTTTCTTGGAAAATTTTTTCCATCCCTTCACTCTCATCCTGAGTGAGTCTTTTGTTCTTAGGTGAGTCTCTTGTAGATAGCATATATATGGGTCGTGTTTTGTGATCCATTCAGCTACCCTGTTTTTTACTGGAACATTTAATCCATTTACATTTAAAGTTATTATTGACAGGTACTTATTTATTGCCATTTTAATTCTTTATGGCTATGTTTCTCTCTCTATTTCTTCTCATTACAGCAGTCCCTTGAACATTTCTTGCAATGCTGGTTTGGTGGTGATAACTCCTTTAGCCTTTTTTTTTTTTTTTTTTTTTTTTTTGGTCTGGGAAGCTCTTTATTTCACCTTCAATTTTGAATGATAGCCCTGCTGGACAGAGTACTCTTGGTTTTAGATCCTTGCTTTGGATTAATTTAAATACTTCATGCAAGTCCCTTCTGGCCTATAGTGTTTCTGTTGAGAAATCAGCTGACAGCCTTATAGGAGACCACTTGTAGGTTGCTGACTGTCTATCTCTTGCTGCCCTTAAAATTCTCTCTTTGTATTTAATGTTTGCCATTTTAATTATGATGTCTTGAAGTGGGTCTCTTTGGCTTCATCTTGATTGGTACCCTCTTTGCTTCCTAAACTTGTGTGGCTTTCCCTTCACCAGGTTATGGATGTTTTCTACCATTATTTCTTCAAACAGGTTCTCTATCTTTGCTCATGTTCTTCTCCCTCTGGTACCCCTATAGTGCAGATGTTGTTCTGTATCATGTTGTTCTAAAGTTTCTTTAAACTGTCCTCATGCTTTTAAAGTATTATTTCTTTGCTGATCTGATTGTTTTCTAATTTGTTTGTTCGACCCTCTACTTCATCAAGCCTGCTTTTAATTCCTTCTGATGTATTCTTGATGATATAGTATTCTTCATTTCTGCCTAGTTCTTATTTATTCATAATTTCTGTTTCTTTTATCATGCTGATGTAGTTCCCACTAAGTTCCTTGTAATCCCTACTAAGTTTCTTTTATTTTTATTTATTTATTTTTGTTTTGTTCTGTTTTATTAATTTATTTTTGTTACAGATGTTTCTCCTTTTTTCCCCATTGACACCCTCCTCCCCATCCCTGCCACCACATCCCCAGCTTTATTGTCCATGTCCATCAGTTATGCATACATTCATGTAAGTTCTGTGGTTTATCTCTTCCCTCCCCCCACCCCCTTTTCTGAGGGTTGTCAGTCTGTACCCTACTTCCGCGTCTCTGGGTCTACCCTGTTCCTCAGACTGTTATGTTCATTATATTCCAAAAATAACTGAGATCATGTGATATTTGTCTTTCTCTGCTTGGCTTGTTTCACTTAGGATAATACTCTCCAGGTCCCTCGATGTCGTCTCAAAGGATAAAAGATCTTTCTTTCTTATAGCTACATAGTAATCCATTGTGTATATGTACCACAGCTTTTTTATCCATTCGTCCACTGATGGGCACTTGGGCTGTTTCCAGATCTTAGCTATTGTAAATAGTGCTGCTATGAACATGGGGATACATATATTTTTTCTGATTGGTGTTTCAGGCTTCTTAGGGTATATTCCTAGAAGTGGGATCACTGGGTCAAATGGCAATTCAATTTTTAATTTTTTGAGGTAACACCATAGTGTTTCCCATAGTGGCTGCACCAGTCTGCATTCCCACCAGCAGTGTACTAGAGTCCCCTTTTCTCCACACCCTCGCCAACACTTGTTGTTTGATGCTTTGTTGATGGCAGCCATTCTGACAGGTGTGAGGTGATACCTCATTGTTGTTTTAATTTGCATCTCTCTGATGATTAGTGATGTTGAACATTTCTTCATATGTCTCTTAGCCATTTGTATGTCCTCTTTGTAGAGGTGTCTATTTAGTTCCTCTGCCCATTTTTTAATTGGGTTCTTTGTCTTCCTTTTGTTGAGTTGTATGAGCACTCTATATATTTTGGAGATTAATCCCTTATCTGATGTATCATTGGCAATTATCTCTCCCATACAGTGGGTTCCCTTTCTGTTTTGATGATTGTTTCTTTTGCTGTGCAGAAGCTTTTGAGTTTGATGTAGTCCCATGTGTTCATTTTTTCCTTTGTTTCTGTTGCCTTAGGTGATGTATCAGTGAAGATTTTGCTGCGTATGATGTCTGAAATTTTGTTGCCTACATTTTCTTCTAGGATTTTTATGGATTCACGAGTCACATTTAAGTCTTTTATCCATTTTGAGTTTATTCTTGTGTATGGTGTAAGTTGATGGTCTAGTTTCATTTTTTTGCATGTAGCTGTCCAATTTTCCCAACACCATTTATTAAAGAGGCTATCTTTACTCCATTGTATGCTCTTGCCACCTTTGTCAAATATTAATTGAGCATAATATCTTGGGTCAATTTCCAGATTCTCTGTTCTGTTCCACTAGTCTATATGCCTGTTCTTGTGCCAGTACCAAGCTGTTTTGATTACAGTAGCTTTGTAATATAACCTGATATCCAGAATTGTGATCCTACCTGCTTTGTCCTTCTTTTCAAGATTACTGTGGCTATTCGGGGTCTTTTTTGGTTCCACACGAACTTTTGAAGCATTTGTTCTAGTTCTGTGAAATATGTCACTGGTATTGTGATGGGGATTGCATTGAATCTATAGATTGCTTTGGGTAATATGGACATTTTAATGATGTTAATTCTTCCAATTCATGAACAAGGTATGTGCTTCCACATTTTTTTATCTTCCTCTATTTATTTTTTCAATGTCCTGTAGTTTTCTGCAAATAGCTCCTTTACTACTTTGGTTAAGTTTATTCCTAGGTATCTTAATTCTTTTGCTGCAATGGTTAATGGGATTGTTTTTTTAGTTTCTCTTTCTGTGAGTTCATCATTGGTGTATAAGAATGCCGTCGCTTTCTTGACGTTAACTTTGTATCCTGCTGCTTTGCCAGATTCATTTATTTAGTAGATTTTTGATGGAGTCTTTAGGGTTTTCTATGTATAATATCATGTCATCTGCGAATAATGACAGTTTCACTTCCCCCTTTCCAATTTGGATCCCTTTTATTTTTTCTTCACGTCTGATTGCTGTGGCTAAGAATTCTAGTACTATGTTAAATAAGAGTGGCGAAAGTGGGCATCCCTGTCTTGTTCCTGTTCTTAAGGGAAATGTTTTTAGTTTTTGCCCATTGAGTATGATGTTGGCTGTAGGTCTTTCATATATGGCCTTTATTATGTCGAGATATGATCCCTCTATACCCACACTGCTGAGTGTTTTTATCAGAAATGGGTGCTGGATTTTGTTGAATGCTTTTTCAGCATCTATTGATATGATCATGTGGTTTTTACCGTTCATTTTGTTTATGTGGTGTATTACATTTATTGATTTGCGAATATTGAACCATCCTTGCATCCCTGGGATGAATCCCACTTGGTCGTGGTGAATAATTTTTTTTATGTGTTGCTGGATTCTATTTGCTAGTATTTTGTTCAGGATTTTGGCATCTATGTTCATCAGGGATATTGGCCTGTAGTTTTCTTCGTTGTAGTGTCTTTTTCTGGTTTTGGAATTAGAATTATGCTGTCCTCATAAAACGAGTTTGGAAGTCTTCCTTCTTCTTGAATTTTTTGAAATAGTTTGAAGAGAATGGGTGTTAGTTCTTCTTTGAATGTTCGGTAAAACTCCCCCGTGAAGCTGTCTGGGCCTGGGCTTTTGTTTGCTGAGAGAGTCCTGATTACATCTTCAATTTCCTTAGTTCTTATTAGTCTGTTCAAGTTTTCTATCTCTTCCTGGTCCTGTTTTGGGAAGCTATGTGTTTCTAGAAATTTGTCTATTTCGCTTAGATTGTCAAATTTGTTTCCATATAAATTTTCATATTATTTGTTAATGATCCTTTGTATTTCTGTGGTATCAGTTGTTACTTCTCCTCTTTCATTTCTGATTTTGTGTATTTGGGTTCCTGCTTTTTGTTTCTTGGTGAGTTTAGCTAAGGGTCCATCAATCGTGTTTATCTTTTTGAAAAACCAGCTCTTTGTTTCATTGATCCTTTGAATTGTTTTTTTGGTCTCTATGTCATTTATTTCTGCTCTGATCTTTACTATTTACTTCCTTCTACTTGCTCTGAGGATTTCTTTTTGTTTGTTTTCTAGTTCTTTAAGTTGTGAGGCTAGATAGTCTATTAGAAAAGTTTCTTGTTTCTTGAGGTAAGCCTATAGTGCTATGAACTTCCCTCTCAGAACTGCTTTCGCTGCATCCCATAGATTTTGTGTTGTTGTGTGTACATTTTCATTGGTTTCCAGGAAGTTTTTAATTTCTTCCTTGATCTCCTCGGTAACCCATTCATTGTTTAGTAACATGCTATTTAGCCTCCATGTGTTCAAATGTCTTTGCATGTTCTTGTTGCAATTGATTTCTAGTTTCATGCCATTGTGATCTGAAAAGATGCTTGATATGATTTCAATCTACTTGTAGAGACTTCGTTTGTGTCCTAACATATGGTCTATCTTTGAGAATGTCCCATGTGCACTTGAGAAGAATGTGAATTCTGTAGTTTTGGGGTGTAATTCTCTGTAGATATCTATTAAATCCATTTGGTCTAGTGCTTCATTTAGAGTCTTTGTTTTCTTGTTAATTTTTTTGTCTAGAGGATCTATCCAGTGATGTCAGTGGGGTGTTGAAGTACCCTGCTATGATTGTATTGCAGTTGATTTCTCCTTTGAAGTCCTCCAGAAGATTTTTAATGTATTTTGGTGCTCCTATATTGGGTGCATATATGTTTACCAAGGTTATATCTTTCTGTTGGATAGATCCTTTCAATATTATGTAGTGACATTCTTTGTCTCTAGTTATGGCCTTAATTTTGAAATCTATTTTATCAGATATGAGTATTGCTACCCCAGCTTTTTTTTCCTTTCCGTTTTCTTGGAAGATTTTTTCCATTTCTTCACTTTCAGCCTATGTGAGTCTTTTGCTGTGAAGTGGATCTCTTGTAAACAACATATATATGGGTCATGCTTTCTTATTCAGTCAGCTACTCTGTGTCTTTTTTTCAGAGCATTCAATCCATTTACCTGTAGGGTGATTATTGATATGTACTTATTTATTGCCATTTTTGTTTAGTGTGGTTATATGTTCCTTCCTATTTCTTCTACTAATTATAGCAGTCCTTTTAACATTTCTTGCAGTGCTGGTTTTGTGCTAATGTACTCCCTTAGCTTTTTTTTTTTTTTTTTTTTTTTTTGTCTGGGAAGCCCTTTATTTGACCTTCTATTTTAAATGATAGCCTTGCTGGGTAGAGTAGTCTTGGATTCAGATCCTTGTTTTTCATGACCTTGATAACTTCATGCCATTCCCTTCTGGCCTGTAGTGTTTCTGCTGAGAAGTCAGATGATAGCCTTATGGGGGTTCCTTTGTAGGTAACCTGTTGCTTATCTCTTGCTGCCTTTAAGATTCTCTCTTTGTCTTTAATTTTTGGCATTTTAATTACTATGTGTCTTGGTGTGGGCCTGTTTGGGTTCTTCTTACTTGGGGCTCTCTGTGCTTCTTGAACTTGAATGCCTTCTTTCTTCAACAAATTAGGGAAATTTTCTGTCACTATTTTTTCAGATATATTCTCTAACGCTTGCTCATTTTCTTCTTCTTCGGGGACTCCTATGATGCGAATATTATTACGTTTCCAGTTGTCCCACAGTTCTCTTAAGCTGTCTTCCTGTTTTTTCATTGTTTTTTCCTTTTGGTTTTCTGATTGGTTGATTTTTTCCACCCTGTCTTCTAATTCACTGATCCAGCCCTCAGCTTTCTCTACTCTGCTGTCTAGTCCTTCCAAACGTGTTTTTCATTTCTGCTATGTCATTCTTCATTTCTTCTTGGTGCTTCTTCATTTCCAGTTGGTTGATTTTCAATGTTTCTAAGTCTTTACTTATGGTGTTGATGTCCTTTCTCATGCTGTTGAGTTTCCTCTAGATCATGGCTCTTAATTCTAGGTCTGTTAACTTGCTTAACTCCATTTCATTTATCTCATATTCAGTAGAGGTCTCTTGTTCTTCCACTTGGGATTTGTTTCTTTGTTCCACCATTTTGGCTATCTCCGTGGGTTTTGGAGCCTGCCAAATTTTCCCTGTGGATGTTGGTGTTCTGCTGTTTGTGGCTCCCTCTACTGGGTTTGGATGAGCGTGGGAGGACCCACATTAAACACCACTGTCACGTCTTACTTTCCTGGGTAGATTTGCAAGCCCAGCAAAGGTTAAGTTATTCTCTAGCTTTTTGCCTAGAGGCTATTGGTTGTGGTTACTTGAAGAGCCTTGGGTTCTCAGTTGAATGAAAACCTCCCTCTGGTGTTCAGTGTAAGAGGATTTCCCAAGGATTGGGCAGATGCTGGTAGTTAATGAGCCACAATTTGTTTTTCAATGGCCCACCTGGGTGTGGCTGAATCTCCGAGGGAGGGGCTGCCGCCTCTCCCCAGAGCCCTGGGAAGGAGTAAGATGGCCTCTGTTCTGCATGGCCACAACTCAGCAAAAGCTCTGAGCGCCCTCCAAATCCCAAGTATCCCCACACAGTTCCAGACCAGTCCACCCTCCCTCTGCTGGAACTCAAGGTGAGTGGCTGTGGCTATTTTAGTGCTCTGTTCCGGCCCTCTGTGCTGTGGAGCCAGCTTGGGCTTTAACCCTGAGGGCGCTGCTCACAGCTAAAACCGCTGCTGTCCATGGGCTCCCAGCACCCCTCTCGTGCCTCTGCCATCCTACCAGGATCGATTCAGTGTCCCTGGTTGTATGGTCCTCGCAAGCTGCTTTTCTGTTGATTTTTCCTGACGATTTGTCTTTATTTTAGTTGTAATTCCAGTTTGGTCCTGGGAGATGGTCTGTGTAGCTTCCATTCACTCCACCGCCATTTTTTTTTTTTTTTTTGTCTCTCCCACTAAGTTTCTTTTAGTTCTCATTATGTTCTTTATAGTTCTCACTACATTCCATGGGTGTCCTTATAACCATTATTCTAAACTCTATGTCTGATAACTTTCTTTCTTTCTTTCTTTTTTTTTTTTTTTTCAATGCGAGGCTTTTATTGCATCTTTAAAATATCGCATATAAGTGTGAAAATCATTTGGCATCTTGGTGTTTCTATAGCTGGACAACTTAGATCTTATTCATCAGCCTGCTGAACTGTTCCTTTTTCAGAAACATAGATACCATCCAAAAATTTTCTGATATCCTTGTTTTTAACTGTCGTGGCTTGCTGAATCAAAGCAGCTGAATTTGATACAAGTTCAATGTCATTTCCTTCAAGAATCAACTCATCTTTCTGGGCTTGAGATACTGAACAAGCAACACCTGACCTCATCCGAACTCCGCGGATGTATTTTTCGCCCAAGAAATTTCTGATTTCAACAAGAGAACCATTCTCCTGAATAACGACATTGATGGGGAAGTGAGCGTACACAGACCTCATCTTGTAACGGAAGCCCAGTGTAACACCCTTGATCATGTTCTGCACATGACTGCAGATAGTGCGGACGGTGGCCAGTTCCTTTCTATTTCCCCACCATTTGTCAACCCGGAGCCTCTTCTTTTTCTTTCCAAGAAGACTGAGTTCTACATTGATGTGGTTGAAGTCCCTCCGCAGGGTGCCTCTGGGGCCCTTCACAATAACTGTGCGTCCCTTCAGAGTAATGTCGACATTTTCTGGGATGTCGACAGTCTGATTGCTGAGAATGGTCTTCATCCTCGCAGTAGATGCGGCAAAGAGGGAGCCCTGATAACTTTCTTACCTTCCTCTCATTTAGGTCTTTTTGGCGATTCATCCCTTTCTTTAATATGGGGGTTGTTTCTTTCTCTCCCCATTTTAGTTGTCTCTTTGTGTTTGTATTTATTTAATAGATACATTTGATATGATTCCCAGTCTTCATAGGGTGGACTTTAGTAGTAATTGTCCTGTGGGATTCAGTGGTGCAGTCTCTCCTTGTGCTACTGAGCTGGATGCTTAGGAGTAACCCTTTTGTGGGTTATTTATTCTCTCCTGTTGTAATTGGTTCTTGATTGTTGTTGTCCTGTTTGTGGGTAGGCTCTCCCCTCAAGCTGGCTAAATGTAAGGCTCAGCCACAACCACATCGTGCAAGCTGTTGTATAGGTGCTGACAGGGTAATATGAAACGAAACCAAACAAACAAAAGCATGCAAAAGATACCAACAACAGTGAAAACAACCACAAAATAAAAGAGAATTAGGAAAGAGAACAGGAATAATAAACATAAAAAAGATAACATTATTAATAGTAAAATAAAAAGTAAAAGGAATACTTGAAGAGAAAAGGTACAGCAAAAAGATTCTGAAAGGAAAGAAGGGAGAGGAAAAAATAAGATTAGAGGGAGGAAAAGGAAAATGATAACAAAAGACAGGAAGACAGCCTGGCCAGTGTGGCTCAGTGGTTGAGTGTCAACCCATTCACCATGGGTTGCCAGTTCAATTCCTGGTCAGGGCACATGTTCAGGCGGTGGGCCAGATCCCCAGTGGGGGTCATGCAGAAGGTGACCAATCGATGTTCTCTATTGATGTTTCTATTTTTCTCTCCCTCTCCCTTCCTCTCTCTCTAAAATCAATTTAAAAAAATTAAAAAAAAAAAAAAGACAAGGAGACAGAGAAAGAAAGAAAAGTTATGCAATGGCAAAAAGACTGGAAAAGAAAATAGGAAAAAAATAAAAAAGACAAAGAAAGGGAAGAAGGCCAATAAGAGATAAGAAAGAAACAGAGGGAAATGAGAAAAAATCTTAACAGTAATAATCATAATGCCAAAGCAATAAAAAAGAAAAATAAAGAAAATATTGAGAAATCCCTGCATAAGGATTTGAACCTATACTCCCAAGGGGAGGGAGCTTTGCAAGCAATATCACCTGGGCCTCTCAGCTGAGCACCAGCTCTAGGAGGGGCTCCCCATTTCAGCAACTCTTCTATTAACAGTCTGTACATTGTTTCTTCAGTACTTCTTAGGTATAATATGTCCAGTCAGCTACACTTGTTTCTTCAAGCTGACTATGCAGTATTTTAGATGCAAATCCAGTTGGTGGCTAGGAGCAAGGGCACTCAGCCTCCTGTTATACTGCAGTCATCTTGCCCCCTCCATTGGTTGATTCTTGTGTATGCCCTGATTCAGGATTGAACCTTCAATCTTGGGATACGAGGACAACACTCTAAGCAACTGCACTACCCAGCCAGAGCACCCTATGTGTTTTTATTGGAGCATTTAAAGTAATGTATCAATAATCATTTTACATTTAAAGTGATTATTGATACATATTTATTGCCATTTTATTCTTTTAACTATGTTTCTATGCTTTTGTTTCCTTCCTTCCTCTCTTTCCTTCTTTCTTTCTTTCTTTCTTTCTTTCTTTCTTTCTTTCTTTCTTTCTTTCTCTTCTTTTCTTCCTCCTCCTTTCCCTCCCTCCCCTTGTCTTTCTTCAAACAGGCCATTTAACATTTCTTTAATACTGGTTTGGTAGTAACAAAGTTCTTTAGTTTTTTTCTTGTCTGGGAAGCTTTTTATTTCTCCATCAACTTTATTTTTTATTTTTTTGCATTCAATCCACCATCTTTAATCCTGAAATTTGATTATTTTTTTTATTAATTTATTTTTGTTACAGATGTTTTTCCTCCCCCCCTCCATTGACACCCTCCTCCCCATCCCCCCACCCCGTCCCTAGCTTTGTTGTCCATGTCCATCAGTTATGCATACATGTGTATAAGTTCTGTGGTTTATCTCTTCCCTCCCCCACCACCTCCTCTTCTGAGGGTTGTCAGTCTGTACCCTACTTCCACATCTCTGGGTCTACCCTGTTCCTCAGACTGTTATGTTTATTATATTCCACAAATAACTGAGATCATGTGATATTTGTCTTTCTCTGCTTGGCTTGTTTCACTTAGGATAATACTCTCCAGATCCCTCGATGTCGTCTCAAAGGATAAAAGATCTTTCTTTCTTACAGCTGCATAGTACTCCATTGTGTATGTGTACCACAGCTTTTTTATCCATTTGTCCACTGATGGACAATTGGGCTATTTCCAGATCTTAGCTATTGTAAATAGTGCTGCTATGAACATGGGGGACATGTATTCTTTCTGATTGGTGTTACAGGTTTCTTAGGGTATATTCCTAGAAGTGGGAGGTCAAATGGCAATTGAATTCTTAATTTTTTGAGGTAACACCATAGTGTTTTCCATAGTGGCTGCACCAGTCTGCATTCCCACCAGCAGTGTACTAGAGTCCCCTTTTCTCCACACCCTCGCCAACACTTGTTGTTTGATGATTTGTTGATGGCAGCCATTCTGACGGGTGTGAGGTGATACCTCATTGTTGTTTTAATTTGCATCTCTCTGATGATTAGTGATGTTGAACATTTCTTCATATGTCTCTTGGCCATTTGTATGTCCTCTTTGTAGAGGTGTCTATTTAGTTCCTCTGCCCATTTTTTAATTGGGTTCTTTGTCTTCCTTTTGTTGAGTTGTATGAGCACTCTATATATTTTGGAGATTAATCCCTTATCTGATGTATCATTGGCAATTATCTCTCCCATACAGTGGGTTCCCTTTCTGTTTTGATGATTGTTTCTTTTGCTGTGCAGAAGCTTTTGAGTTTGATGTAGTCCCATGTATTCATTTTTTCCTTTGTTTCTGTTGCCTTAGGTGATGTATCACCGAAGATTCTGCTGCATATGATGTCTGAAATTTTGTTGCCTACATTTTCTTCTAGGATTTTTATGGATTCACGAGTCACATTTAAGTCTTTTATCCATTTTGAGTTTATTCTTGTGTATAGTGTAAGTTGGTGGTCTAGTTTCATTTTTCTGCATGTAGCTGTCCAATTTTCCCAACACCATTTATTAAAGAGGCTATCTTTACTCCATTGTATGCTCTTGCCACCTTTGTCAAATATTAATTGAGCATAATATCTTGGGTCAATTTCCAGATTCTCTGTTCTGTTCCACTGGTCTATGTGCCTGTTCTTGTGCCAGTACCAGGCTGTTTTGATTACAGTAGCTTTGTAGTATAACCTGATATCTGGTATTGTGATCCCACCTGCTTTGTCCTTCTTTTTCAAGATTGCTGTGGCTATTCGGGGTCTTTTTTGGTTCCACACGAACTTTTGAAGCATTTGTTCTAGTTCTGTGAAATATGTCACTGGTATTGTGATGGGGATTGCATTGAATCTATAGATTGCTTTGGGTAATATGGACATTTTAATGATGTTAATTCTTCCAATCCATGAACAAGGTATGTGCTTTCACATGTTTATATCTTCCTCTATTTATTTTTTCAATGTCCTGTAGTTTTCTGCAAATAGGTCCTTTACTTCTTTGGTTAAGTTTATTCCTAGGTATCTTAATTTATTTGACACGATGGTAAATGGGATTGTTTTTTTAGTTTCTCTTTCTGTGAGTTCATCATTGGTGTATAAGAATGTCATCAAGCCCTTGCCAGTTTGGCTCAGCCATTAGAATGTCAGCCTGCAGTCTGGAGACTGCTGAGGACATGTACCTCGGTTGCAGTTTGTCCCCGGCCCTGGTTGGGTCATGCGGGAGGCAGCCACTCGATGTGTCCCTTTCTCATTGATGTTTCTCTCTCTCTTTCTCTCCCTCCCACTCTATCTGAACTAAAAATGGAAAAATGTCCTCAGGTGAGGATGATAAAAAAAAAAAAATGAATGCTGTCGATTTCTTGACATTAATTTTGTATCCTGCTACTTTGCCAAATTCATTTATTAAGTCTAGTAGAGTTTTGATGGAGTCTTTAGGGTTTTCTATATATAATATCATGTCATCTGCGAATAATGACAGTTTCACTTCCTCCTTTCCAATTTGGATTTCTTTTATTTTTTTCTTCACATCTGATTTCTGTGGCTAAGACTTCCAGTACTATATTAAATATTAAATAAGAGTGGCGAAAGTGGGCATCCCTGTCTTGTTCCTGTTCTTATCGGAAATGTTTTTAGTTTTTGCCCATTGAGTATGATGTTGGCTGTAGGTCTTTCATATGTGGCCTTTAATATATCAAGATATGATCCCTCTATTCCCAAATTGCTGAGTGTTTTTATCAGAAATGGGTGCTGGATTTTGTCGAATGCTTTTTCATCGTCTATTTATATGATCATGTGGTTTTTATCTCCATCAGCTTTAAAAGATAGCCTTGCTGGATAAAATAGTCTCGGTTGTAGGTCCTTGCTTTTCATAATTTTGAATAGTTTTGTCTATTCATTTTGGCCTGAAATGCTTCTGTTGAGAAATCAGCTAGCAGTCTTATGAGAGCTCCCTTGTAGGTAACTGACTACTTTTCTCTTGCTGCTTTTAGGATTCTCTCTTTGTCTTTAACCTTTGCCATTTTAATTATGATGTGTCTTATTGTGGGCCCCTTTGGGTTCATCTTGTCTGTGACTATGCTTCCTGGACTTGTGTGCCTTTTTCCTTTACCAGGTTAGGGAAGTTTTTGGTTATTATTTCTTCAAATAGGTTCTCAATCCCTTGCTCTCTTCTCCTTCTGGTGCCCCTCTCATGCAGATGTTCTTATGTTCATGTTGTTCCAAAGTTCCCTCAAGCTATCTTCATTTGTTTTATTATTATTTTTTAAAACTCACCCAATGACTTGCTTTTATCTATCAATTTTAGAGAGAGAGAGAGGAAGGGAGGGAGAGGCAGAGAGAGAGAGAGAGAGAGAGAGAGAGAGAGAGAGAGAGAGAGAGAGAGAGAGAGAGAGAGAGAGAGAGAGAGAGAGAGAGAGAGAGAGAGAAATAATGTTGTGAGAGTGAAACATCAGTTGGTTGCCTCCTGCACATGTCCCAACTGGGGATCAAACTTGCAACCTGGGCAGTGTCCTGACCAGGAATTGAACATGTGACTTTTTGGTATATGGGATGGCACTCCAACTAACAGAGCCACATCAACTAGGGCTATCCTCATTGTTTTTAAATATTGTTCTTTTTGCTGCTTTGATTGTTTTTTTCTACCTTATCTTCCAAATTGCTGATTTGTTCCTCTGCTTTATCCAACCTACTTTCTATTTCCTTTAGTGTGTTTTTGATATTAGATATGGTATTCTTCATTTCTGACTAGTTCTTTTTCATGGTTTCTGTGTTCTTTTCCATGCTGTTGTAGTTCTCACTAAGTTCCTTCAGCATCCTTATAACCATTACTTTGAACTCTATATCTGATCAGTTGCTTGCCTCCATTTCATCTTGCTTTTTCTGGATCTCCTTTAATTTGGGGGCTTGTTTCTTTGTCTCCTCATTTTGGCTGTCTTTTTGTGTTTGTTTTTATGTGTTATACATATCTGCTATAACTCTTAATCTTCATGGGGTGGCTTTATGTAGTAGGTATCCTATGGGACCCAGTGGTTTAGTCTCCTTGGTCACCTGAGCTAGGTGCTCTAGGAATGTCCTTATGTGAGTTATGTGAGCCTTCCTATTGTAACTGAGTCTTGATTGTTATTGGCATGAGTGGGATTGACCCTCAGGCTGGCTGACTGTGAAGTTCAACCTTGACCACAGCATGCGAACTGCTGTGCTGGTGCTGCCCACGTGAACCTGAATTTGTCTTAGCGGGGTTTAGTGCCTGCTGAGATCTCCCTTTGGATATGCTATTTGTGAGGCTTATTGGATCCTGCTCTGATGTTGTCTGAAGCTGTCCAATGGGTGTGTTGGTTCTAGGCATCTTGAAAGGGACTCTGGTGCAGGCCAATTGCAGACAATGTCTGTGCCTGGGCCTTGGCAACCTATTTGGAGCTATAAGCAGTCCACAGTTTGTGGCTGCCTCTTCTGGGCTTGGGTGCACCTGGGAAGGACCAAGCTGCGCACCAAGGCTGGCTTTTACCAGCATTAGTCCAGGGGCAGGTCAGCAAAAGTCCCAAGTCACCTCAAGTTCTGCCTCCACCTGCTGGCTGCCTGTTAGGCTCAGTCACTGAAAGAGCATCTTGCAGAGTCAGGATGATGGGGCTAGTGGATCTCCTGTGAGGAGTAGGTGCTGTTCAGGCTTCAGGGAAGGTTGTGGGTGTGGTCTTTGCCCCAGAGTCACATGGCTCAGTCTGTGATAGATTTTGCTCAAACCTTAGCAGGGTAGAGCCACTAGGAATCAGGCAGGTGGGGCCTCCAGAGCCCAGAGGTTGGGTCTGACAGCAGGGAGGGAGATTCTATATGATCTCCTGTGATGAAGAAGTGCCAGTGAGGTTCACGGGAAAGTGGGGAGGAATAGCCCCCACTCTAAAGCCAGGCTACTCAATTACTGACATCCCCTGAGTCTTCCCAGACCTCCACACCCTGGCCTAGGCAGCTGGCTCCTCAGGAAGGCCTAAGCTCCACAGAATGGTGCAAGACAGAGTCTAGAGTGTGGGGCAATTCCTTTCCCCCAGGCTGATGCCACACGGAGGGGACTGCTCCACCCAAGAAAGATGGCAACTGCAGTATTGGAGAATGAGTCAGCACAGGGATCCTGGTGGCTGTCCCCCAAGCTCCCTTCCCAGAGCCACAAACCCCAGACTCTCAGGCGACTCTAGTCCACTCCACCTTCCCTCCGCGGGAGCCAAGAGTGAGTGGCTGTGATAGAAATTTTGTGTGTTGGCCCTTTAAGAGGGTGCCCGTGCCTCTACTGGACTCTATCTCTCCCTGATGAACAGAAACCCTGCTGCTTTTCACATCTGGATGTTATGTGGGTCCCATGCTTTTCAGGGGCAGCAGGTGAGATTTCTGCTAATGGTGTGGTTTCAGGGGTAGGTGATCAGGCTGGCCTGAGGACTAGAAGTGTGACTTAGCACTTCACCCATGGGAAGATGCCCTACCTTTTGTGAGTCAGAGGCAGGTCTTCAGGTGGAGATCCCGTGGTTCTGAGCCAAGGTCAGTTCAATCTGGGCCCAGGACAGAAAGTCAATGCCCTGCTGGTTGGGAAGGCTGCTTTTCCATGGGTCTGTGATTTGAGGGAAGAGCCCCTACAAAGCTATAGTTCCGCCCCTGCCAGATTTGCAGGCCCTTTTTCTGCTTCCAAGGGTGCCAGGGCTTTCCTCATTTGCCCACCTGCCTTTGACTACTTGATACTGTGATGGCTGTTGGCAGCATCCAGGGGAACACTCAGGGCTAAAATGAACTCCCTCTGTGTTTTCCCTGCCCCTTCACAAGTTTCTCTTCTGGCAGGGTGACTAAGGAAGGAACCAAGAGAGAGGCAGGCATCCAGGCTGATCCAGCTGGGCCCAGAGCCCCCATCTTTTATAGAGACCACTGACTAGCCATTGCTAATCAGGGAAACAAAAATGAAAGTGATTGCAATACCTGGGTCAGGTGGGACTACTATGCTTTCTTGGCCTGTTCATCCCTTTATGGAATTAGACTCAGGATCCCTGGGTTCACCTCCTACTTGGCTGTAGGGTGCTGGCTGAATAATGTTCCATGGCCTCAGTTTTTGCAGGTGCACCAGACTTAGATCAATATGTGTCAGAGATGTGGGTGGGAGGTAAGAGAGGTGCATACTCAAAAGAGCTCATAGCCTGGGCAAGAAGGACTCTCAGGACCTCAGTGGAGGGAGGCAGCATGATGGAGGGTGGAGGGAGAGAGTGTCTCTAATGATCAGGGGCTAGTACAGGATCCCTTTAGTTGCATTTTATAGTTCTATGGGCAAGACACTGAACTAGCCTCTAAGAGAAATATGATTTTAAAAAGTTGAAGGGATGCCTAGTTGCTAAGGATGTCATAATCCATTTCTTTTTTTTTTTTTTGTCCTCACCTGACAATATTTTTATATTCATCTTCAGACAGAGTGGGAGGGAGAGAGAGAGAGTGAGAGAGAGAGAGAGAGAGAGAGAGAGAGAGAGAGAGAAACATCGATGTGAGAGAGACACATCAATTGGTTGCCACCTGCATGACCCCAACTGGAGCCAGGGACGAACCGAAACCGAGGTACATGCCCTTGGCCGGAATTGAACCCGGGACTCTTTGGTCCACAGGCTGACACTCTAACCACTGAGCAAAACTAGCCAGGGCTCATAATCCATTTCAAAGAGATACTCCCTGAAGGTTAGGACAACTGTGCTCTTGGTAGCAAGGAAGGCTGGTAGATTCTTTCTAGTGTGTAAAGTTAGGGGTTAGGGCTGCTCCAGCAAAGAAAAAGTTAGTAGAACTGAGGAAGGTGGAGGAAGACCCCTCAAACCAGGGGGGCAGTGTAAACAAGGTCCCCTCTATGGATGAAAAAGGGTTCTATGGAAAGTAACCTCACTGGGTGATCTGATCATAAATTCCTAACTGGGCAGTCATGCCCCAGGCATATAATTTCTTCAGTAAATGGTTTATCTCTACCTTAAGCAAGCCCTGTCCATTGTTCTTGTGCATCTAGGTTAACATACCTTTGAGTTATCAGAAGTAATACCACCCTTAGTTGTTAATTATCCTATAAACCAATCCCCAACTTGCTTTCTCCAGCCTTCATGTAATCTTCCTTAGTTCCCCCCTTAATTCTAAATGCATAAAAGAAACCAAGAAACTGTCTTTCTCCAGAGCATTTGAGATCTCTCTTCCTTCCTGGCATGTCATCAGTTTGGCTCAAATAAAACTCATAAAAATTCTCTACAGGTTTGGATGTTCTTATGTCGACATCTCTTCTCTGGACACTTCTCCCTTGGTCCCAGAGGCCCAGGTTCCCAGGCAGATGTCATGTTGTGGTGAGAAGGCAGGAGACTAGGTGGGTAAAGGATGAGGAAAGCCAGCAGAAGGCAGTGAAGTGCAAAAGACAAGGGTTTGTTGATGGATATCCAGGACAGATGTAAATAGCATAGCCCTTGCCCTCAGGCAGTTTATAAACTAAGTAGTCAATGAGGCCATTGGGAAGAGTGAAATGACTCTACCCCCTTTTTTTTTTTGTTAATCCTCATCCGAGGATATTTTTCCATTGATTTTTAGATAGAGTGGAAGGAAGTGGGGTGCGTTAGAGGGAGAGGGAGAGGGAGAGAGAGAGATAGACATTGATGTGAGAGATACATAGATTGGTTGCCTCCCACACAACCCCAATCAGGACCCGGGATCTAACCTACAACCCAGGTATGTACCCTTGACCAGGGATCAAACCCTTGATCCTTCAGTCTATGGGGCTGATGCTCTAACTGCTGAGCCAAACAGGCTAGGGCTGACTCTACCCTTTGGGTTACAGGTAGGTGGGGCTCTACTGCTGTCCTGGGAGTATACCAGTCCATGGCCTCTTGACCCTTTTTCCTCATCTGGAAAAGTGGTCCTATAATCCTGCAGCCCCAGAGGTAGTATTCAAGGTCCTAAACACAGAGAACTGCAGAACTGGACAGAAACTTCCAGCCCATTCTGCCCAGGGCTCACCCTTACAGAAGCCAGCTCCTTTGTCAAGGGCTCTCTGAGCTTACAACCCTCTGCATCAAAGTCATCAAGCCACCAGTCTAAAGTCTGTGCTTGCCTGGGCAGGACGAAAGCTTGGGGGTGGGCCTGGAGGGTCCATAGAGGAGCCTGAAGTATTGGGCAGACTGGGGGACAGAAAAGTGATTATGCAACTATACTGATTCAAAGTGAAGACTGGTTGGCCAGGAGCCTCCTCCAATCTGCTTCTTCCCAAACACACTCAACCCCCACCCTTCCCCAGGGAAGAAGGCTCGACCTCTGCTTAGGAAGACCCTAAGTGCATCTGGGGCTGAGGAAGCCCTGAGGGTCTACCCAGGCCTTGTACCTAGACTCATTTCACTGTACAGCCAAGCAGCTATAAAAATAACACACATTTATTCTTATAAAACCTTATTAAAACAGGCCCCCTTACCCAAAACCCTTGGCGCCAGATGTTTCAGAATTTAGAATTCTTTGGGCTTTAGAATGGTGCTGAGGTGTGGATCCTGAATATTGCATAACACTTCCATGAGGTCTGGGGTGACACCCCACAATCAAATAC
Source organism: Tadarida brasiliensis (assembly GCA_030848825.1). Lineage (NCBI taxonomy): Eukaryota > Metazoa > Chordata > Mammalia > Chiroptera > Molossidae > Tadarida > Tadarida brasiliensis. The sequence continues at coordinate 74,564,426 of CM061259.1, forward strand.
ATAAATATTTATGTGGAAAAGGCACACTAGAGGAAGTAAATAGAGTACAAATAGCCTCACTTCAGGTCAGGTTTTGATGCCAAAGTTAAGGAAGAAACTTCTGGCTTGTGGAGGTGTTTTGGAATGCAGAATTATACATAAAGGATTGCAGACCTGTACTTATTTGCCCCTTTACAGAATGGCACATCCTGGCTCTGGCATGAACCAGTCATAGAACTCTGTGCTTCATTTTCCTCACCTGGAGCCCAGGTGTGCTATGAGAATTAAGTAGCTTAGTCCATGTAGAGTGCTTATGAGGCAGGTTAGTAAGAAACTAGGAAAAGTCCCTGGCAAATGGAATGAGGAAACGGAGGCTAATGGTTGAACAAATGGCCAGAAAGGCTGAGAGATTAACAGCCAGCTAATAAATCACAAGACTCTATCCTCTATAACTGAAGATGCCTAAGAGCAGATGGTTTAAATCACCATAGTCAGGGAGGTAAATAACAAAAAACCAACTAGAGCCAGACTAATCCAAGAGAAAGGTAAAACCAACGAACTGAAAGCTCATTACACCATCATATAATGAAAATTGACATGACAAGTAGAAGGGGGGGACCAGGGAGACAAACGCCATGACATTTCCTGAATGGACCATATTAGGAACAAGACCCCCTACTAACCAGAAGACTGAGTCAGAATTTGGCGCCATAAAACCTGGAGACACCCCAACCCCACCCACTTGGAAACATAAAATCCCAATTAACTGACCATGTTCACAACTCACTTTTTGCCTCTTTCGCAGCGGTGCCTGCACCCTGGCCTCTTTCTTTTTCTCAACCTGAATAAAACTTGCTTTGTTTTTACTCCAATTTGTCCTTGAAATTTTTCCTGAGGGAGTCAAGAACCTGGAGATCACTTGACACAAAAGGTTCCAGACCATGCCCGGGCAGGGCTAGCCCCAGCGGGGAAGCTGCTGTGGCCCTTGCCTGGGTGTGGTGGAAATAGACTGGGAAGGGCCATGCCTCAGGAGCGTTCCTGCACCCTTGACAAGCTGGATGGAGCAACCCCTGTCCCCTAATGGAAGGAAGAAGGATAGGGGCAGGGGGAGCCTGCCTGACACACTGCCACTCTGGTTGTGGTAACCCATCACCATCCACATCTCCACCTGCTGCATCTCTACCCAGGTCCTCTGCTTCTGGGTCTCCAATCTCCCAGTACTGGGCGTCCATGGACACTATCCATGGGGCCTGGGGCTTGGACCTGCCCACACGACTGTCATACTGTATGAAGGGCTGGTCGTTCATGTAGCCCACAGCCAGAAACTGAGGGAAGCCGGGGCCTGGCTCCCATGCAATGTCAGGCTGCACCAGGGGTCGGGGTCAAAACCTACCCAGAGTATTTGCTATCTTGAGCAAGAGCAAGAACTGGCAATTTCAGTTACAAAAATAGGGCATCGGAATAGTTTAAATATTGAGGCCAAAGATCACACACTAATGCTTGTGACTTTACTCTAAAACAGTTTTCAGTTCCTCTCTCAGGGCCTACTTACTCGTACTTTACACTCATCTCTAGTAAGTGTGATTAGCTGGTTTCCAGTCTCACAATTAAAAAGGTGATTTTAGAAAAGTTGTTTGTTTAGAAACTTAATTTATGTGGAATTGTTCACTCCCCAGAGAAGCTGATAAAGGTTGGTCATCATTCTTGGCACCTGAACTCCACTCCTCATCCCTCCTGCTTCCAAAGCAGACATTGCTAGTCGATCTCTTTAAGTCCAAATGCTGCCTCAAGTTGTTCTCTACCATGTCTCCAGAAGCACCAACTCATCCATTCAACTTGATGCTGGAAATAAACTCAGTTTAGCAGCCAGTTCCAATGTTACTGTTCTAACTACCTAGCTAATATTAATAATAGGAAAGGAGCAAGGGGAGGCCAGACATTATAAGCATGGTCATCTGGGCAGCTTAACCAGGAAGCTTAAACTTTACACTCCCCAAGGAACCACTGGTCCATTCCTTGCCAATCACTGGGGGAAGGGTCCAACAAAGGGAAAAATGGATATATGCACAAGTGAAGTCCAGGTGATGTAGGGAAGGTGCTTGCCTGGCAGTCTAACCTGGGAACAAAGATAATTCACTAGAGGGGGTGGAGCCACTGCAAGTGAATGAAATCTTGGAAGAGTAAAATCCCTGAGACAATATTATCTTTCTTGTCCCTTGTGCTCCTGTTTCTCCCTTGATCCCTGAACCCCCATTTGCTGTGTGCCTCCATAGCCATGTGGTCATAGAAGCCACATGGCCCATGGCCATGCAAACCCCACACATGATGGACTGAAGCTGGGAACATAAGCTAAGCTAGCCAGAAGCTGGACTGAAATGGACTCTAATATGGAGTGAAGACTCTGGGCAATGGCTTTGATGCTAGTTCTGCTAAAGACAAAATGGGACTTTTTCCATGGCTAAACGGGGAGATGGGACCTTGGAAACCCAGGGGTTTAATTCCACAGAAACAAAGCTTCCATGATAACTCATTCTCCTGTGGGGGCCTCAGGAAATTCTTATTCCTATGGCACCCCAAGAAGCACACTTCCACTGGCAACAGGTAGAGATGCAGAGAGCACCCCACTGATAACACCAACTCAAGCTATTAAAATACATGCTGTATTTTATTTTTTAGTTAATCCTTACCCAAAGATATTTTTCCATTGATTTTCAGATACAGTGGAAGGGAGGGAGAGAGAGAGAGAAACATTGATGTGAGAGAGACACATTGATTGGTGGCCTCCCACACAACCCTGACCAGGGCCAAAGATTGAACCTGAAACCCAGGTGTGTGCTGTTGACCAGGAATCAAACCCATGACCTTCGGTCCACGGGCTATTCTCTAACCGCTGAGCCAAACTGGAGTTACTGCTGTGTGCCCTCCACTGGTCTAGCTGCTTTTCATTTACTGTCTCAGTTGATCCTAAGGATAAACCTAAGAAGTTGGTGTGATTTGGCCCCATTTTGCAGAAGAGGTAACTGAGGCCCAGGGGAGGCCAAGTATAGACCCTAGAGGCATGCACTAAGAAGAGGGGAGCCCAAGTCTCTCCCATAGCCTGCTCTCTTCTTCTAAGCTGAGGAAAGGGGATCTCTCTTCTCAAGGCTGGAGAAACTTCCTTATGGAGGTGAAAAGTCAGTGTTGAGTGTTTGAGTGAAAGGTTGACATCTGGCCTGGGCTCGTGCAGGCCTTCTGCGAAATGACTAGAATCTGTCTCAGGTTTCCTTGCAAATGCAAACCATAGTCAAGATCAGTGGGGCAGCTTCTGGGCTGGGAGCTGAGAATGGATACACAGACCTTGGGAGACAGAGGCTGCAGCTTCTCCTTGGCTCTGTTCTGCAGCAACTCCACCTGCCCTGGGTGTGGGGGAGGGAAAAGACCCTGTGTCCTTGGGTAGTTGCTAGGCCTCCCATATGGTTGGGTTCCCTGTCTGTCTCCCTCTCCACAGGAAGCATAGTGTGCTAGGCTGAAAAATGGCCCCTCAGATATCCCTGGAACCTGTGCATGTTACCTTCTTTGGTAACAGGGACTTTGCAGATGTGATTAAATAAAGGATCTTGAGATAGGGACATTATCCTGGATTGTCTAGGCAGGCCCTCAATGTGTCCTTATAAAAGGGAGGTAGAGGGAGCCCTGGCCGAGTAGCTCAGTTGGTTAGAGCATTGTCCTGATACACCAAGGTTGGGGGTTTGATCCTCAGTCAGGGCCCATACAAGAATCAACCAATGAGTGTATAGATGAATATAAATAAGTAGAACAACAAATCAATGTTTCTCTCTCTCTTAAAAAAAAAAATTAAAGGGAGGCAGAGGGAGATTCCCTGACTGTCAGAGGATAAAGTGACTTGAAGATGGAGCACAGAGATGCAGGAAGCACCATGAGCCAAGGAATTCAGCTCTAAAAACTACAAAAAGCAAGGAAATGCTTTCTTCCTTCCAGCCTCTGCAAGGAGCTGGCCCTGCTGACACCTTGGTTTCAGCTTGGTGAGCCCATTTTGGACTTCTGACATCCAGAACTATAAGAGAATAAATATGTTTTGTCTTAAGCCACCAAGTTGTGGTCATTTGTTACAGCAGCTACAGGAAATGAATACACATGCTATTACACTAAAGCCTATTGTGTCCTGTGAATTTGGTGGCCAGTTCAAACCTGTAAGCCATGAAGGTCATGACTGCTGCCCTGAGACAGGGAGAGGAGGGTGCACTATCTGGGAGGAAGGACATCCTCTGAAAGCTGAAGCTAGTCTCAGCCACCACTGAGACCAAGGCCTGAGAGATGGGGAGTGTGCGGTGTAGGGACCCTGGTGTTCCACCGTGGAAGCAAAGAGGCCACAAAGGTGCTTACATGCTCTTCCCCAGGTGTGGGAAGGTGACAAAGAGCATGTACTCCCAAGGTCAGTCTTGGGTGGAAAGGGAGCAACACACCACCTGGTTGTTCTGTTAGGGCAGGTATACAATCTGCTCACTAGGTAATGTTACTACAATAGTTCCCGTTTATCCACGGTTTCACTTTCTACAATTCCAGTTACCTGCTGTCAACCATGGTTCAAAATAAATGGAAAATTCCAGAAGTGAACAATTCATAAGTTTTAAATTGCACACCATTCTGACTAGTATGATGAAATCTTGAGCCATTCCACTCCATCTTAGCTGGGATATTAGTCACCTCTGTCTAGAGTATCCACAGTGTATAAACTCCCTGCCTGTTAGTCACTTAGTACCCTTCTTGGTTATTAGATTGGCTGTCAGGGTATCACGGTGCTTGCATTTAAGTGACCCTTATTTTACTTAGTAATGGCTCCAAAGCACATGAGTAGTGATGCTGGCAATTTGGATATGCCAAAGTGAATTCAGAAAGTGCTTCCTTTAAGTGAAATGGTGAAAGTTCTCAACTTAAGGAAAGAAAAAAGATTGTATGCTGAGGTTGCTAAGATCTATGGTAAGATCCAATCTTCTGTCCGTGAAATTGCCTAATTTATAAATTAAACTTTATCATAGGTAGCATGTATAGGAAAAACATAATATATATAGGGTTCAGTACTATCAGTGGTTTCAGGCATCAACTGAGGATCTTAGAATGTATCCCCTGTGGATAGTGGGGGGACTACAGTATTTATTAATTCTAGCTGCTTTATTTTAATTTATTTTTTATTTTTTTATTTTTTTATTAATTTACTTTTGTTACAGATGTTTCTCCTTTTTTCCCCCATTGACACCCTCCTCCCCCTCCCTCCCTGCACCGTCCCAAGTTTTGTTGTCCATGTCCATTAGTTATGAGTACATGCGTACAAGTTCTGTTGGTTCATCACTCCCCTCCCCCACCCCCTCTTCTGGCAATTGTCAGTCTGTACCCTACTTCCACGTCTCTGGGACTACCCTGTTCCTCAGACTGTTATATTTATTATATTCCGGAAATAAGTGAGATCATATGATATTTGTCTTTCTCTGCTTTGCTCGTTTCGCTTAGGATAATAGTTTCCAGGTCCTCCCATGTCATCGCAAAGGATAAGAGATCTTTCTTTCTTATAGCTGCATAGTACTCCATTGTGTATATGTACCACTGCTTTTTTTATCCATTCGTCTACTGATGGACACTTGGGCTGTTTCCAGATCTTAGCTATTGTAAAGAGTGCTGCTATGAACATGGGGGTACATGTATTTTTTCTGATTGGTGTTTCAGGCTTCTTAGGGTATATTCTTAGGAGTGGAATCACTGGGTCAAATAGTAATTCAATTTTTAATTTTTTGAGGTAACACCATAGTGTTTTCCATAGTGGTTGCACCAGTCTGCATTCCCACCAGCAGTGTACTAGAGTCCCCTTTTCTCCACACTCTCGCCAACACTTGTTTGATGCTTTGTTGAGGGCAACCATTCTGACAGGTGTGAGGTGATATCTCATTGTTGCTTTAATTTGCATCTCTCTGATGATTAGTGATGTTGAGCATTTCTTCATATGTCTCTTAGCCATTTGTATGTCCTGTTTGGAGAGGTGTCTATTTAGTTCCTCTGCCCATTTTTTAATTGGGTTCTTTGTCTTCCTTTTGTTGAGTTGTATGAGCACTCTATATATTTTGGAGATTAATCCCTTATCTGATGTATCATTGGCAATTATCTCTCCCATACAGTGGGTTCCCTTTCCGTTTTGATGATTGTTTCTTTTGCTGTGCAGAAGCTTTTGAGTTTGATGTAGTCCCATGTATTCATTTTTTCCTTTGTTTCTGTTGCCTTAGGTGATATATCAGTGAAAATTCTGCTGCGTGTGATGTCTGAAATTTTGTTGCCTACATTTTCTTCTAGGATTTTTATGGATTCATGAGTCACATTTAAGTCTTTTATCAATTTTGAGTTTATTCTTGTGTATGGTGTAAGTTGATGGTCTAGTTTCATTTTTTTGCATGTAGCTGTCCAATTTTCCCAACACCATTTATTGAAGAGGCTGTCTTTACTCCATTGTATACTCTTACCACCTTTGTCAAATATTAATTAAGCATAATGTCTTGGGTCAATTTCTGGATTCTCTGTTCTGTTCCACTGGTCTATGTGCCTGTTCTTGTGCCAGTACCAGGCTGTTTTGATTACAGTAGCTTTGTAGTATAACCTGATGTCCGGTATTGTGATCCCTCCTACTTTGTCCTTCTTTTTCAAGATTGCTGTAGCTATTCGGGGTCTTTTTTGGTTCCATATGAACTTCTGAAGTATTTGTTCTAGTTCTGTGAAATATGTCGTTGGTATTTTGATGGGGATTGCATTAAATCTGTAGATTGCTTTGGGTAGTATGGACATTTTAATGATGTTAATTCTTCCAATCCATGAACAAGGTATGTGCTTCCACTTTTTTATATCTTCCTCTATTTCTTTTTTCAATGTCTTGTAGTTTTCTGCAAATAGGTCCTTTACTTCTTTGGTTAAGTTTATTCTAGGTATCTTAATTTTTTTGCCGCGATGGTAAATGGGATTGTTTTTTTAGTTTCTCTTTCTGTGAGTTCATCGTTAGTGTATAAGAATGCCGTCGATTTCTTGACGTTAATTTTGTATCCTGCTACTTTGCCAAATTCATTTATTAAGTCAAGTAGATTTTTGATGGAGTTTTTAGGGTTTTCTATGTATAATATCATGTCATCTGCGAATAATGACAGTTTCACTTCCCCCTTTCCAATTTGGATCCCTTTTATTTTTTCTTCACGTCTGATTGCTGTGGCTAAGATTTCCAGTACTATGTTAAATAAGAGTGGTGAAAGTGCGCATCCTTGTCTTGTTACTGTTCTTAAGGGAAATGCTTTTAGTTTTTGTCCATTGAGTATGATGTTGGCTGTAGGTCTTTCATATATGGCCTTTGTAATGTTGAGATATGATCCCTCTATTCCCAAATTGCTGAGCGTTTTTATCAGAAATGGGTGCTGAATTTTGTCGAATGCTTTTTCAGCGTCTATTGATATGATCATGTGGTTTTTATCTTTCATTTTGTTTATGTGGTGTATCACATTTATTGATTTGCGAATATTGAACCAGCCTTGCATCCCTGGGATGAATCCCACTTGGTCATGGTGAATAATTCTTTTGATGTATTGCTGGATCCGATTTGCTACTATTTTGTTAAAGATTTTGGCATCTATGTTCATCATGGATATTGGGCTGTAGTTTTCTTTCTTTGTAGTGTCTTTTTCTGGTTTTGGGATTATAATTATGCTGGCCTCATAAAACGAGTTTGGAAGTCTTCCTTCTTCCTGAATTTTTTGGAATAATTTGAGGAGAATGGGTGTTAGTTCTTTTTTTTATTATTATTATTAATTTACTTTTGTTACAGATGATTCTCCTTTTTTCCCCCATTGACACCCCCCTCCCCCTCCCTCCCTGCCCCGTCCCCAGTTTTGTTGTCCAGATCCATTGGTTATGAGTACATGCGTACAAGTTCTGTGTTCATCGCTCCCCTCCCCCACCCCCTCTTCTGGCAGATGTCAGTCTGTACCCCACTTCCACGTCCCCGGGACTACCCTGCTCCTCACACTGTTATGTTCATTATATTCCAGAAATAAGTGAGATCATATGATATTTGTCTTTCTCTGCTTGGCTTGTTTCACTTAGGATAATAGTTTCCAGGTCCTCCCATGTCGACGCAAAGGAGAAGAGATTGTTCTTTCTTAAAGCTGCATAGTACTCCATTGTGTATATGTACCACAGCTTTTTTATCCATTGGTCCACTGATGGACACTTGGGCTGTTTCCAGATCTTAGCTATTGTAAAGAGTGCTGCTATGAACATGGGGGTACATGTATTTTTTCTGATTGGTGTTTCAGGCTTCTTAGGATATATTCCTAGAAGTAGGATCACTGGGTCAAATGGCAGATCAATTTTTAATTTTTTGAGGAAATACCATACTGTTTTTCATAGTGGCTGCTCCAGTCTGCAATGTACTAGAGTTCCTTTTTCTCCACACCCTCGCCAACACTTGTTGTTTGATGCTTTGTTGATGGCGGCTATTCTGACAGGTGTGAGGTGATACCTCATTGTTGTTTTAATTTGCATCTCTCTGATGATTAGTGAAGTTGAGCATTTCTTCATATGTCTCTTGGCCGTTTGTATGTCCTGTTTGGAGAGGTGTCTATTTAGTTCCTCTGCCCATTTTTTAATTGGGTTCTTTGTCTTCCTTTTGTTGAGATGTATGAGCACTCTATATATTTTGGAAATTAGTCCCTTATCTGATATATCATAGACAATTATGCTCTCCCACACAGTGGGTTGCCTTTCCACTTTGATGGTACTTTCTTTTGCTGTGCAGAAGCTTTTGAGTTTGATGTAGTCCCATGTATTCATTTTTTCTTTTGTTTCTGTTGCCTTAGGTGATATATCAGTGAAAATTTTGCTGCGTATGATGTCTGAAATTTTGTTGCCTACATTTTCTTCTAGGATTTTTATGGATTCATGAGTCACATTTAAGTCTTTTATCCATTTTGAGTTTATTCTTGTGTATGGTGTAAGTTGATGATCTAGTTTCATTTTTTTGCATGTAGCTGTCCAATTTTCCCAACACCATTTATTGAAGAGGCTGTCTTTACTCCATTGTATACTCTTACCACCTTTGTCAAATATTAATTGAGCATAATGTCTTGGGTCAATTTCTGGATTCTCTGTTCTGTTCCACTGGTCTATGTGCCTGTTCTTGTGCCAGTACCAGGCTGTTTTGATTACAGTAGCTTTGTAGTATAACCTGATGTCCGGTATTGTGATCCCTCCTACTTTGTCCTTCTTTTTCAAGATTGCTGTAGCTATTCGGGGTCTTTTTTGGTTCCATATGAACTTCTGAAGTATTTGTTCTAGTTCTGTGAAATATGTCGTTGGTATTTTGATGGGGATTGCATTAAATCTGTAGATTGCTTTGGGTAGTATGGACATTTTAATGATGTTAATTCTTCCAATCCATGAACAAGGTATGTGCTTCCACTTTTTTATATCTTCCTCTATTTCTTTTTTCAATGTCTTGTAGTTTTCTGCAAATAGGTCCTTTACTTCTTTGGTTAAGTTTATTCCTAGGTATCTTAATTTTTTTGCCGCGATGGTAAATGGGATTGTTTTTTTAGTTTCTCTTTCTGTGAGTTCATCATTAGTGTATAAGAATGCCGTCGATTTCTTGACGTTAATTTTGTATCCTGCTACTTTGCCAAATTCATTTATTAAGTCAAGTAGATTTTTGATGGAGTCTTTAGGGTTTTCTATGTATAATATCATGTCATCTGCGAATAATGACAGTTTCACTTCCCCCTTTCCAATTTGGATCCCTTTTATTTTTTCTTCACGTCTGATTGCTGTGGCTAAGACTTCCAGTACTATGTTAAATAAGAGTGGTGAAAGTGGGCATCCTTGTCTTGTTCCTGTTCTTAAGGGAAATGCTTTTAGTTTTTGTCCATTGAGTATGATGTTGGCTGTAGGTCTTTCATATATGGCCTTTGTAATGTTGAGATATGATCCCTCTATTCCCAAATTGCTGAGCGTTTTTATCAGAAATGGGTGCTGAATTTTGTCGAATGCTTTTTCAGCGTCTATTGATATGATCATGTGGTTTTTATCTTTCATTTTGTTTATGTGGTGTATCACATTTATTGATTTGCGAATATTGAACCAGCCTTCCATCCCTGGGATGAATCCCACTTGGTCATGGTGAATAATTTTTTAGATGTATTGCTGGATCTGGCTTGCTAGTATTTTGTTCAGGATTTTGGCATCTATGTTCATCAGGGATATTGGCCTGTAGTTTTCTTTCTTGGTAGTGTCTTTTTCTGGTTTTGGAATTAGAATTATGCTGGCCTCATAAAATGAGTTTGGAAGTCTTCCTTCTTCTTGAATTTTTAGAAATAGTTTGAGAAGAATGGATGTTAGTTCTTCTTTGAATGTTCGGCAAAACTCCCCTTTGAAGCCGTCTGGGCCTGGGCTTTTGTTTGTTGGGAGAGTCTTGATTACATCTTCAATTTCATTGGTTGTTATTGGTCTGTTCAAGTTTTCTATCTCTTCCCGGTCCTGTTTTGGGAAGCTATGTGTTTCTAGAAATTTGTCCATTTCGCTTAGATTGTCGAATTTGTTGCCATATAAATGTTCATAGTGTTTGTTAACGATCCTTTGTATTTCTGTGGGGTCAGTTGTTACTTCTCCTCTTTCGTTTCTGATTTTATGTATTTGGGTTCTCTCTCTTTGTTTCTTGGTGAGTCTAGCTAAGGGTCCATCAGTCTTGTTTATCTTTTCAAAAAACCAGCTCTTTGTTTCATTGATCCTTTGAATTGTTTTTTTTGGTCTCCATGTCGTTTATTCCTGCTCGGATCTTTACTATTTCCTTCCTTCTACTTGCTCTGGGGTTTTCCTTTTGTTTGCTTTCTAGTTCTTCAAGTTGTGAGGTTAGAAAGTCTATTAGAAATTTTTCTTGTTTCTTGAGGTGGGCCTGTAATGCTATGAACTTCCCTCTCAGAACTGCTTTTGCTGCATCCCACAGATTTTGTGTTTTGTGTGTTCATTTTCATTCGTTTCCAGAAAGTTTTTAATTTCTTCCTTGATCTCCTTGGTAACCCATTCATTGTTTAATAACATGCTATTTAGCCTCCATGTATTCAAATGTCTTTGCATGTTCTTGTTGCAATTGATTTCTAGTTTCATGCCATTGTGATCTGAGAAGATGCTTGATATGATTTCAATCTTCTTGAACTTGTAGAGACTTCGTTTGTGTCCTAACATGTGGTCTATCTTTGAGAATGTCCCATGTGTACTTGAGAAGAATGTGAATTCTGTAGTTTTGGGGTGTAATTCTCTGTAAATATCTATTAAATCCATTTGGTCTAGTGCTTCATTTAGAGTCTCTGTTTCCTTGTTAAGTTTTTGTCTAGAGGATCTATCCAGTGATGTCAGCGGGGTGTTGAAGTCCCCTGCTATGATTGTATTGCTGTCGATTTCTCCTTTGAAGTCTTCCAGAAGATTTTTAATGTATTTTGGTGCTCCTATATTGGGTGCATATATGTTTACCAAGGTTATATCTTCCTGTTGGATAGATCCTTTCAATATTATGTAGTGGCCTTCTTTGTCTCTAGTTATGGCCTTCATTTTAAAATCTATTTTATCAGATATGAGTATTGCTACCCCAGCTTTTTTTTCCTTTCTGTTTGCTTGGAAGATTTTTTTCCATCCCTTCACTTTCAGCCTATGTGAGTCTTTTGTTGTGAGGTGGGTCTCTTGTAAACAACATATATATGGGTCATGCTTTCTTATCCAATCCGCTAGTCTGTGTCTTTTGATCGGGGCGTTCAGTCCATTTACATTTAAGGTGATTACTGATATGTACTTACTTATTGCCATTTTTGTTTAGTGTGTTTCTATTTTCCTTTCTATTTCTTCTACTAATTACAGCAGTCCTTTTAACATTTCTTGCGGTGCTGGTTTGGTGCTAATGTATTCCCTTAGCCTTTTTTTGTCTGGGAAGCTCTTTATTTGACCTTCTATTTGGAATGATAGCCTTGCTGGGTAGAGTAGTCTTGGGTTCAGATCCTTGTTTTTCATGACCTTGATTATTTCATGCCATTCCCTTCTGGCCTGTAGTGTTTCTATGGAGTAGTCAGCTGATAGCCTTATGGGGGTTCCTTTGTAGGTAACCTGTTGCTTATCTCTTGCTGCCTTTAGGATTCTCTCTTTGTCTTTAATTTTTGGCATTTTAATTACTATGTGTCTTGGTGTGGGCCTGTTTGGGTTCTTCTTACTTGGGACTCTCTGTGCTTCTTGAACTTGAATGCCTTCTTCCTTCACCAAATTAGGGAAATTTTCTGTCACTATTTCTTCAAATATATTCTCTAACCCTTTCTCATTTTCTTCTTCTTCGGCGACTCCTATGATGCGAATATTATTACGTTTCCAATTGTCCCACAGTTCTCTTAAGCTGTCTTCCTATTTTTTCATTGTTTTTTCCTTTTGGTTTTCTGATTGGTTGATTTTTCCTACCCTGTCTTCTAATTCACTGATCTGGTTCTCAGCTTCTTCTACTCTGCTATTTAGTCCTTCCAATGTGTTCTTCATTTCTGCTATGTCATTCTTCATTTCCAATTGATTTATTTTCAATATTTCTATGTCTTTGCTCATGGTGTTGATGTCCTTACACATGCTGCTGAGCTTCCTCAAGATCATGGCTCTGAATTCTAGCTCTGTTAACTTGCTTAACTCCATTTCATTTATCTCATCTTCATTGGAGGTCTCTTGTTCTTTCGTTTGGCATCTGTTTCGTTGTTTTACCATTTTGGCTATCTCAGTGGTTTTTGGAGCCTGCCAAATTTTCCCTGTGGATGTTGGTGTTCTGCTGTTTGTGGCTCCCTGTACTGGGTTTGGATGAGCGTGAGTGGACCCATGTTATACACCACTGTCGAGTCTTACTTTCCTGGGTAGAGTTGCAAGCCCAGAAAAGGTTCAGTTATCCTCTAGCTTTTTGCCTAGAGGCTATTAGTCCTGGTTACTTGAAGAGCCTTGGGTTCTCAGTTGAATGAAAACCTCCCTCAGGTGTTAAGTGTGAGAGGATTTCCTGAGGGTGCGGTAGATGCTGGTAGTTAATGAGCCTCGATTTGCATTTCAATGGCCCACTAGGGTGTGGCTGGATCTCCCAGGGAGGGGCTGCCGCCTCTCCCCAGAGCCCTGGGATGGAGTAAGATGGCCAGGCCACAGTCCTGCGTGGCCGAAACTCAGCAAAAGCTCTGAGTGCCCTCCAAATCCCAAGTGTCCCCACACAGTTCCAGTCCAGTCCGCCCTCCCTCTGCCGGAGCCCAGGTGAGTGGCTGTGGGTGTTTTAGCGCTCTCTCCCGGCTCTGCGCTGTGGAGCCGGCTCGGGCTTTAACCCCGAGGGCGGGTGCGGCTCCCAACTAAGGCCGCTGCTCTCCGTGGGCTCCCAGCTCCACTCTCGCGCCTCCACAATCCTACCAGGATCGATTCAGTGTCCCTGGGTGTATGGTCCTCGCAAGCTGCTGTTCTGTTGCTTTTTCCCGATGATTTGACTTTATTTTAGTTGTATTTCCAGTTTGGTCCTGGGAGATGGTCTGTGTAGCTTCCATTCACTCCGTCGCCATTTTGGAATCTTCCAGATACAGCTTTTAGCTACTCGCTCTATTTTGCGATGTGATTGGAATTCTACTCAATTCTGTGTAACCCCTATTCCTTATAATGTAACTCATGATTGGCAACATATAGAAAATTGTTATGGGGACACAAAAACACTTCTTTCAAAATTCAGAAACTGGAAGATCAGATTACAGAAACCTTTGCTCGAGAGCTTCCTAGATTAAATGGAGAAGATATTTTTCAGGGACTGGCTCAAAGGCTTACTAACCTTAATCCCACGAGCCAGATAAAAGCTATTCTTATTACTACCATTAGTAATTCAGTTCTTGTTCTTCTAATCATTCTTTTTTGCATTTGTAGTCTTCTGAAGATGGAACAACAAATGATTAATGATGGAGAGACAGAAGGAAATTATGGCAGTCCTCCAACATGTGTAGTCGCAGAAATCTTGAAAAGAAAAAAGGGGGAAATGAAGGAGGCAGAAAAGATCAAGTCAAGTCTCTGCTCCTGCTTAAGGAATCTGCAGAAAAGATCAGGTCTCTGCTTCTGCTTATGCAAACATAGGCAGAAAAGGGCAACATGGAAACAACTGACCTTACAGAACTGATCGTACTGATTCCCTAAATGCCTGAGGTCTTGCACATAAACCAAGGCACTCCCACTCTGCAAACAGGGGGAGGATGAAGGGACGAGTGCACACGCTGGCCTTCATTGGGAACAGTACAAGCAGATTCCTTGTAAGGACAAGGATATTAGACAATGGGGACTCAGTAGTGATGTGGAGCTAGAGTTGGGGGAATGATTTGCCCTGTAAAAATAAAACGCTGACAGTCCTCGGGGCTGCAGCCTTGTCTCCTGTTTTTTTTTTTGTGTGTGTGTCTTTTATGTTCATTCTCTCGCACTAAAAAACCCAGGACCGCAATAAGTTGTGCCCGCGACAAGGGTGGGTGAGCAGTAGACAACATTCTAGGCGAGGGAGTCTTCAGGTGTTATCCCTGGGCCAGATGCATCATTGTCACCTGGTAACTTGTTAGAAATGCACATTCTTAGGCCCAAGCTCTACTGAATTAGAAATTCTGGGGTTGGGATCCAGCTTTCTGTAGTTCACAAGCCTTCTGGGTGATTCTAAAGTTTGAAAACCACTGGTCTTGGCAGAAAGTATGAATGCCTGGAGAAAGACTGTGGTATATCCAGGAAAACCAAGGTTAAGGGCAGACTGCAAATTGAAGTGACGAGTCTGGGGAGGAGAGAAAGGGCTAGATCACCTCTCCATGCCCCAGTTTCTCCTTTAGAAAGTGGGGGATAACTGGACCTTTGTGAAGGTGTACTAAGTTAATATTGCAAAGTGCCTAGAATAGTGCCTGGTGTGAGGGGTGCCATTCAAAGCATGTGTCAAATCAATCCATGGGAAAGACCAAGTTGGTGCAGATCCTAAGGGCTGGAATTCAGGGACAAGGTTTGGGCCAGAGAAAGGACATGACTACAGATGGCATGGAGGGGACCCTGAATCCTTGGCTTAGATGAGCCTGCCATGGAGGGAAGGATGGGGGAAGGGCCTGCAGAAGCACCTGAGGAGGAGGAAGGGAGACCAAAAAATGGCTCAGGAGTCCCAGCCCTTGAAGTCCTTAGGAGCACGTCTCTTAGTGCCCCACACTGCCTCTGAGGTCGCTAGCCTGCCCCTTGCACTGCTCCCATCTCAGTGCCAGCAGCACACCCAGCTGGCTGCTCAGACAAACACCCGAGAGCAATCCCCTCATCCTGCTCCCACCTTCCATCCCTTAACTCCAGCTTTGCCTTAGTAAACAGCTTTGTAATTATCTATCTTAATTATTCTGTCTCTAGTTGTTTTGGTCCCGAGGGCCACTGATTAATTCTGCCTTCTTGCCTCTCTCACCTGGTCAGGACTGGGCAAGACCTGAGGCAACATGGGCTCCAGAGCCAGCCTTCTGGGGTCCAAATCCTAACCAGCCAATGGGACTTTGTGCATCCTTGGGTAGCCTCAGTTTTCCTGTGTCTACCATGGAGATATAACTGAATTGTTATAGTGTGCTCTGAGGCTAGCTCCCTCCTGAAGCACTCATGCATCTGTCCCCTGAAAGTTCTTCCCCACTCCTCCCTCCTGAAGGGAAGGTCAGCATCCAGGAACACTGTGAGGGGGCTTGCTGGGAACCTCTGGCTTTGTCCTCTCCATGTGCCATCTCTCTCCTACAGTTTGGCACATACCTGGGTTTATTCCTCCACTTCTTCCCACCTCCTTGGCTTGGGGTACCATCCCCTTGGGCCATCCCGACCCTTCCCCCCTACAAGGTTACAGGGCCTATGCACACACACCCATGACCATCCCTGCCATGCACAACTGGAACCACCCGTGTGCCCCTATATCTCACCAGGGAGAGGCTGTAAGAGGATCCTCCCGGGCTTTGTGAATCTGAAAACTTGAGTTCAACAGCCTCAGTTTGGAGGAAAAATATAACCTCTTTATCTTTACAGACTTTTAGCTGACATTTAGCCTTTCCTTTCATGATGATTGAAGGCAACAATGTGCAGCAGGGTAGCAGAACCCGCGCCTTGGTCCCATATAAACCAAAGGTGTTTTTGAATTACATGACACTTGTTGCACACACCTGGAAACATGCTTTCTTTCCCTTCCTCACTACTTCCAAATTCTAGGAATTGTTAGCCCTGTTGCTATGCATTATTTAATGTAACTTAGAAGCACATATATTACATATCACAAATTTATATTCCTGGCTTAAATTTGTAATAGCTTTATTGAAACATAATTGGGTTCCTCTGTAATTCTATGTATTTCATTTTATGTATTAAAAACATTCTGAGACAGGATCTAAGGCACAGAAAATGTTTACAGACTCCAACTACAGGTCCCAGTGCTGTCACTTAGTGTCCTTTCTGGGCCTTATTTTAAATCTATCGATTATAAATTGAGGATGTTCTGAAAAGCAGAAATGGCTTCTTGTAAGTGAAGCTTGTATAACAGAAACTGGCATAAAGGGCCCCAGCTAGTATTATTGCCACGATGGTGGACACCTCCCCGATTGTGCAAATAAACATTGGGCATCTGTGCTGCTATTATGGGCAGTGCCTTCTGAGAGTGGTGGAGAATTCAGTATGAGGTCAGGCCAGGCCAGCTCTGTGCACAAAACTGAAACTGGGAAAGAATGAAAATTCCAAGCCAGGCTGCTTGCTCCTCTTCACCCACCACCCCTGCAAGGGGTCGCCTAGGCAAACTGAGAGCCTCACAAAGGGGTCAGGGAGACCCACCAATGGACCGGAGCATCACTGAGCTAGAGGCAGGGGACATGGTGGTTGCCCTCAGATCTCTGTGGGTCCTCTGCTGGTCCTCGGAAGGAGAAAACAAGAAAAATAGGAAAGAGAACCAATCACATTGGTAATTAACAAGTATAGCCCCAATCCAGGGGCAGGTGTCTACCACAACTTTCATGTAATTTGAAAACACCTGTGGTTTCTGTTGGGGATGAAGGCATGGATCCTGTTAATCCTACTGCATCTGGTCTCAGCGAGCCCCATACCTCTCGCTAAGTGGCCCCAGGCCCAGCGTTAGAGGCAGCCAGCCTTGGTTCACAACTTGCTTTTCCTGGGCACCTCCGAGCCCAGCACAAGAAGTAGCCATCTGCAAATCACTTTGTAGCTTATGCTGGGTGGCCTGAGTAGAACACAGGCAGAGATTGACCTTGCCCCACAGTCAGCACACCCAGTGGACAGCTTCAGACCACATCGAAACACAACTACACAACCACCTCCACAAGTGACACACTCAAAGGGTGGACTCAGTGGGTACCAGAGCCCTGCTGAAGTAAGTCTTGCTCTGTGTGTTGGGCCCCTACATCACTGATCCTCCAAGGAGTCAGAGGCCAGTGGTCAGTGGGAAAAGCCAGTCCTTGCAGCTGATCAGCCTGAGTAAATGCCTCCCATTGATAGGCCAAGAGCAATCAAGAGTCAATTACAACAGAAGGGTGTATAGTCCACACTAGGGGTGCACCTCGAGGGTCCAGCTGGGGTGATCAGGGAGGCTGTGCCACTGGACCCTACAGGACACCTATAACAATAGGCCACCCTATGAAGCCTAGGAGATATAGCAACTCTACCTAATACATAGAAGCAAACACAGGGAAGCAGCCAAAATGAGGAGACAAAGAAACATGTCCCAAGTGAAAGAACAGAACAAAATTCCAAGAAAAGAACTAAACAAAATGGAGATAAGCAATAAATCAGATGTAGAGTTCAAAACACTGGTTATAAGGATTCTCAAGGAACTTAGTGAGACCTTCAAGGAACTTAGTGAAGGAACTTAAGGAAAACTCCAAGGAACTTAGTGAGAACATCAACAACATAAAAAGGGACTGGTCAGAAATGAAGGATGCACTAACTGAGATAAATAATAATTTACAGGGAATCAATAGTAGAGTAGGTGAAGCCAAGAAGCAAACAACTGAATTGGAATACAAGGAAGCAAAAAACACACAATCAGAACAGCAAAAAGAAAAAAGAATCCAAAAAATGAGGATAGTGTAAGGAGCCTCTGGGACAATTTCAAGTGTGCCAACATTCGCATCATGGGGGTACCAGAAGGAGAAGAGACAGAGCAAGAAATTGAAAACCTATATGAAAAAATAATGACAGAAAGCTTCCCTAATTTGGTGAAGGAAATAGACATGCAAGTCCAGGAAGCACAGAGTCCCAAACAAGATGAACCCAAAGAGGTCCATACCAAGACACATCATCATCAAAATGCCAAAAGTTAAAGACAAAGAGAGAATCTTAAAAGCAGCAAGAGAAAAGCAGTTAGTTACCTACAAAGGAGCTCCCATAAGACTGTCAGCCAATTTCTCAAAAGAAATTTTGCAGGCCAGAAAGGAGTGGCAAGAGATATTCAAGGTGCTGAAAAGCAATGACCTACAACCAAAATTACTCTATCCTGCAAAGCTATCATTTAGAATAGATGGACATATAAAGAGTGTCTTAGACAAGAAAAAGCTGAAGGAGTTCATCACCACCAAACCAGTATTATATGCAATGTTGAAGGGTCTTCTTGAAGAAGAACAAAAATATGAACAATAAAATGGCAATAAATATATATCTACCAACAATTGAATCTACAAACAAAATGAGCAAGCAGAACAGAAACACACTCATAGATACAGAGAACTTTTTTTTTTTTAATCCTCACCCGAGGACACTTTTGCATTTGTCTTCAAATAGAGCGGGAGGGAGAGAGGGAGGAAGAGAGAGAGAGAAACATCGATGTGAGAGAGACACATTGACTGGTTGCCACCCACACGACCCCAACCAGGGCTGGGGAGAAACTGGAACCAAGGTACGTGCCCTTAGCGGGAACTAAACCCAGGACTCTCTGGTCCACAGGTCGACGCTCTAACTGCTGAGTCAAACTGGCCAGGGCGATACAGAGAACTTTTTGTTGCTTGTGAGATGGGAGGGGGCTGGGGGGATGGGTGAAAAAGATGAAGGAATTAAGAAGTACAAATATGTTGTTAGACTGATGAACCTCAAAGGGAATGGGGAGGAAGGGCGAGAGGAGATAAACCAAAGAACTTCTATGCATATATGCATAGCCAATAGACACAAACAATAGTGTGGAGAAGGCAGGAGGGGGGCAGGATTGGGGAGGAGGGGGTCAATGGGGGATAAAAGGGAGGGACATCTATAATACACTCAACCATAAAAGTAAGTTTAAAAAAATATGGGAGAACATATTTGTCAGTGATACAGCTATAAGTGGTTAATTTCCAAAATATATAAAGAACTCAACTCAAGAAAAGGAAGACAAACAATCCAATTAACAAATGGGCAAGGGACCTGAATAGACATGTCTCCAAAGAGAACATTTGAATAGACATACGAAAAAATCCTCAATGTCACTAATCATCAGAGAGATGCAAATTAAAACTACATTGAGGTATTACCTCACACTTGCCAGAATGGATACTATCAATAAATCAACATACAACGAATGCTGGCAAGGCTGTGGGGAAAAGGGAACCCTAGTCCATTGCTGGTGGGAATGCAGACTGCTGCAGCCACTATGGAAAACAGTATGGAGTTTTCTCAAAAAATTAAAATGGAACTGCTGTTTGACCCAATGATCTCACTTCTGGGAATAAATTCTAAGGATCCCCAAACACCAATCAGAAAGAATATATGCACCCCCTATGTTCCTAGAAGCATTATTTACAGTAGCTAAGATCTGGAGACAGCCCAAGTGCCCATCAGTAAATGAGTGGATAAAAAAGCTGTGGTACATTTACACAACGGAATACTATGCACCTGTAAAAAAGAAGGATCTCTTACCCTTTGCGACAGCATGGACAGACATGGAGATTATTATAGTAAGCAAATAAGCCAATCAGAGAAAGACAAAGATCACATGATCTCAGTTTTATGTGGAATCTAATGAACAAAATAAACTGACCAACAAAATAGGTCCAGAGACATGGATACATGGAATAGACTAACATATCTCAGAGAGAAGAGGGAGATGGGAAGACTTTAACCAAAGAACTTATATACTTATATGCACAGCCATTGGACACAGACAATAGTGTGGTGAAGGCCTGGGGTGAGGCAGGGGATGGAGGAGGGGGGCTAAAGGGAGGAAAATTGGGACACCTATAATACTGTCAACAATAAAAATAAGTTTTAAAAAATGTTCTGGGGTGGAAGCATGGTTTCCCTGTGGGATGCTTATGGTGGGTTGCCCATGTGGAAGGGTTACCGAGGGAGGCAAAAGGGGCTACAGGTGGGATGAGGTATACTAGAATTTCCTGCCAGGGGATTTTTCCACCTACACCCTAGACCAGGGGTAGCAGCACAAGGTACCCAGCTTTGATTAGGCCTTTGATCCTTTCCTGGATCAGAGGGCACATATACTGCCTTGTCCCCCTCTTGGTTTCTGGGGGCTAATCCTGAGGAGGGAATACTTGAACTCTAGAGCTTCTGCTGTGGGCACCAGAGCACCTGGCATCTTGCTCCCACTAACAATCTCCCTTTGGAGGCCCAGTCTTCCCTTTGTGAGGTGGGGACGCCCATATTCCCTCCACCTGCTTGGGCCTCCTCACCTGGGTGGCCTCTAATGCTAGTAAACCGACTCATCTATACCTCTGATCTTTGAATTCCCAGAAATTTACTAAGTGCTGGAGCAAACTGTTATCTATGGAGAGTTTAGCAAACAGTTTTGCCTAGAAAATATTACAAAAGGAAAGAAAAGGAAAGGAAAGAGAGAGCTGATTAACTGAGATGACACATGTGCTAGAGTCCAGCACAGAGTCCAGCACAGTCCAGCACACCTCACAGCAGGTGCTCCATAAATGTTTGAGGCTGTTATTCACAGGGCCAAAGACAAGACTTGACTTAAGGCTGCTTTCTGCCACCTGCCTCCAACAACATGGTGGAAAATGGAGGAGAGGCCCACATCGGAGGAGGCAGCACAGAGCCCAGGATGGGTTGGCAAAATGCCCTGCATCTCTGTTGACCCATCAAGGAGGTGTTTTGTAAACAGAAACATCTAGTCCATAAGTGAGACAAGGGGTGCACTGGCACCTCCAGAGCAGGTCTTGGCAGCTTGCTCTTCAATCCAACGAATTCTAGGTTGCCCACAGGCACAGCCTCAATGTGAAAGGAACACAAGTAAAAGATGGTTTGTCACAGCTGCCCTCACACACTCACACTGGCATGCATGTACACTCACGTGCATGCACACATACACAAGAGGGAGTGAGATGTCTGAGAGAGCCCCTTTTTCCCACTAAATCCTTTGACAATAATAACATCACTTTACCTGTGATTGGTGTTTCACAACTTACTGAACACTTTCAAAATGTCATAGGGTCCTTGTACCAGTGTGGAGGTGTTTGCAATTTATCTCTGTATTCCAAATGAAGAGCTGGAAGTGTAGATGGGTGTTGCTAGACCTGTAATTAAGGCTCAAGTGCTCTTGCTTGTGGTCAACCTCTCTCCTTTCACAGCTGTCCTGATAGATGTCCCCACATTTCTTATGTAATTAATCTAGTTCCCTTGTGTACAAAGAATTGCCACAAATTAATATTCAGCAGTTCCTGTAGGAGGACAACTTCTGTCCAGGAGATGGTAAGGGCCCAGGTGGGCACTGGGATGTCCTCAGCCTGGTGTCCCCAGAAGCCAGGCATAAGGAGATGCTCCTATATTTTCTGAATGATGTGTTGATATGGTAGATACACAGTCTCTAATCACTGGAGAGGCCGTGAGCAGCACAGCTCGGCCATTAGCTCTCCAAAGTGCTGCTTAACCACTGATGGCCTCAAATCTCGCCATGCTGCCTGGTGCGACTATGGGCATGATGAGCTGCAAGGAGAAGGGGCTGGAGGGGCTAGGATTTGTCTGACTCATGGGTTTGCCCAGATACTCCAGGAACCTCTTCAGGAGGTAGACACACTCATGCTCCAGCCCAAATTTCCTTCGCTTTTCAGTGGCCACATCACCTCCCACTTGTACTTCATAATGAGGGTGACATGATGGACAGCTGTCCATGTTTCCATCTCTAAGTAGTGTTGCATACTCTATCATAGCAAACTGGTGAAACTCTCAGACCCTGTCATCAGCTGGGACCTCGAATCCAGCCATGAGCTAGATAATGTGGACCCCTGGAAGGCCCCAGACTCATCAAGGGGCCTTCGGGGCGGGAAGCAGGGTGTAACACAAGGTAACACAAGTGGCCTCAAGTGGTTTTTAACACAAGTGGTTTTCTGCTCAAAGTCTGAGGATTTTTTCAAAATGTGCAGTTTCTATTAGTGATTCTCAGTGACATTGACATGGTTAACTAGAAACTCTCTGAACTTGTCTGTTTTATGATTCTCCTTTCCACGCAGAGCTTTTATGTGAACTGTCCATTTTCAGAGCTGATTCCTCCACCCCAGTCTCCACAACCCATTCGTCCCCAAGGCATTGACTCTGGTCACTTAAATAGAGGCTGCCTCACTGACCCCTGACCTGCTGGGTGAGGCCAAAAGCCCTGGACCTCAGGCCTGAGTCTTCTTCCAGAGATGCAGTACTACCTCCTAAGTCTCAACCCAGCTCTCACTAAAGTGGCCCATCATGGTGTGCAGGTAGCCTAGGAACCAGTGCTGCCAGCCCAGCACCAGGGTCTACTTATGTTCTCAGAAGGCCCCCTCCTATTTCAGATCCACTACTTTCCACTGCTCCTTGTCAGACCAGGTGACCATCAAGTCTTCCAGGCCCATGAAGGCAATGTAGCCAGGAATGCTGGGCTGAACCTCTGTCATTTGTGCAGGACCCTGGGAAGAGCAGAGTCCTGTCTCTAGGTCATGAATGACTTGAATTGTCCTGACCTCATTGGTCTTAGGTCTTTTGTATGATCTCCACACAGAGGCACAGAAAGGTTAGGTCTCTGTCCATAGTCACAGAGCTGGGAAGAAGTGGAGCTGGACTGGAAGCCTAGCCATGAGGCTTCAGAGCACACAGGGGTCCTTGCAAGTCTGAAGATAAACCACAGTGATCTTGTCACCACACTCCCACCCTAGGATCCAGTCCTGGGTTCACCTTGAAAACTCTGACTTGGACAACTGTCTCTGCAATGGGGATACTAAAGTTCTTTGTTCTGCCAAGCAGGTGGGTGGGCAGTGCTGTGGTGAAGGGCTGGCTGGGGCTGGAAGAGGTGGGTATGCACAGACCTGCACAAGGGGAGACGCATCATTAGCAGTAAAGTTGGGCTATGGAGCTTCCTCAGGAATTGGGGGTCCTGGGGTAGTCACATGGGGCTCCACGTCACTCTACATGTTGTCGTACCTGAAGTCAAGTCGAAAGGAGGGGAACAGAGGCCACACGATGGTTTGGAGAAAGGGAAGGCAAAAGGCAGGGGCCTGTCCAGATTCCTTCTCTTAGAGATGGCCCCTCTCTGAGGCCACCATCTGATCCTGTCCTGATTTCAGCCTGCACCCCTTCCCTACCCACCCCACCGCTTGTGGATAGAGCCATAGACCCTCAGGAGGTGACAGAATAGAGACAGCCCAGGAACCTATTTGAGGTGAGTTACACCTGAGAGGATAAAGAGGGTAGGAAAATCTCAAAGAACAGACAGGCTCCCTTGGGAATGGCATTCTAGGGACAGATCCATCCTCACTGGGAAAGAGCCTTTTCCAGACAGGAATGCCCTGGAAACTAAAGAACAGGCCTCAACATAGTATTGGGATTTGAGAGAGAGCCCAGGAGACTAGCAGCTGTCTGAGGAACCCAGACAGAACCTGGGATGGAGGGGGGAGCTGCAGCTCTGCTTTACACAGATCCCTTCCTCCACTGGGTCTTTCTGGACCCTCCAACCTGTCTCCAACATGATAATGTAGATGAGGCAAAAGCAGGAAAAACAGCCCCCTCTTGCTTGGTGGTAAGAGTCTGCTTCTAGCTGGTCTCCACTCTGGACCATCGACGCAACAGGGGCAGCAGGCCAGTCCACCATGTGCCCATAAACATCGGTGGAAAGAATGCATTTTATTTTATTTTATTTTATTTTATTTTATTTTATTTTATTTTATTTTATTTTATTTTATTTTATTATTTTATTTTTAATCTTCACCCAAGGATATTTTTCCATTGATTTTTAGAGACAGTGGAAGGGAGAGAGGGGTAGAGAGAGAGAAAGAGAGAAACATCGATGCAAGAGAGACATATTGATTGGTTGCCTCCCTCATGGCCCTGACCGGACCAGGTATTGAACCCGCAAGCCAGGTATGTGCCCTTGACCAGAATCAACCTGAAATCCTTCCGTCCAAGGTCTGACTTTAACCAAACTGGCCAGAGTGACAGCCTGAAGCGATTGCAAAGGCCATATTTACTACTTTAATACACTGTGTTTGGGAAATACTTTAGCTAATGAGAAAAGGGATTGAGACCTAAATCCGTTCCAGAGAACTGTGAAGACCCCATGTAGACCTGATACAACTATAACCCTATAACCATCAAGTCACTGACCCATAGATTGTACTGTGGCATTAGTGGACAAGACACTGGATCATCTGAGAACACAGCAGGCCACTCTCATTCCTCAACCCTGTGTGGAGGCCAGGCCTGTAGCCTGCTCTACTGGGTGGAGGACCCCTGGGGGTTCTGGGGCAAATACAAGGTTGGCGAGGGGAGGGGGTAGACCACACAACTGAAGAAGGTTAACTATAACTTAGAGCATCTGGAAGCCACTGGAGGCAGAAGGATAACTTATTGCAACTTTTTACAACTAGAAATGACCGGACCCCAAAATCAGGTCTGTCACTGCCCGTCACTACTAAGCCAATAAGCGGAGACAAAGTTGAACAATTTATGAGAGTTTATTTCATATTGCTGGCAATATGGAGTAAGCAGCAGGGATAGTAGTACCCTGGAAAAAAACTGCTCCCTATCATTTCATTTCAAACAAATTTTTATATAGGGTTAGTGGGTGGGGAAAAAGCTAAAGTCAGTGAGTTCCAGGGTCTGCCTTCTTTCCTTGTCCTTGCAAAGATTAGCCCTGGAATGCTGCCTCCCTTCAGATAGGTTCTGTCCTTGATCTGGGCTCTGGGTGGCCTTATGTCTAGGGTCTGTTTTCCTTCTTCTTACACATTCTTCAGTTTCCCAGGGTCTGTAAGAAAATCTCTTTTTTAAAATAGTGAATATCTATTAAACAACTGTGATTCTATTTCTACTACATGCCCCTCTCCTGTCAGAAATAGAAGTCACTTTGCGCATTTGCCCTAGGCCTACCTTCCTAAGAACTACATTTTGATGGTTGAAAGCATTTTGTATTTAAACACATTTCAAACACACATTAAAGTAAAAAGAAATGATATAATGACCCATTGTTACACTCATGAACAGAAGCTGTTCATTTTAATGTAGTCATAGGTATCTATTTGCCAGTCTTTTTTATAGTTATTGTCTTGGTAATCTGTTTAAGAAATTGTTCCCTACTCTAAGACAGCTATATTTTCTTTTAGAGTTTTCTATTTGAAATTTAGGTGTTTAACCCATCTGGAGTTGGTTATAATAAGCATGGTAAGTAAGGATTCAGTAACCTCATTTCATATGGATAACCAGTCTGTTCAGCTCCACTTACTAAACAGTGCCTTCTTTACCCACTGACATGTTATGTGCTTCTCCCATCCAACAGAATTCCCATATGCCTGAGTTTAATACAGGGTTCTGTTCTGTGTGTCAGGTGGTCTATCCCTATGCCAGCACCCAACTATAGCACTCAGATAAACCTTATATGGCACAGCAAATCCTTCCATTTCTTCTTCTTTAAAAAAATTTTAATTAATTTATTTTTGTTACAGATGTTTCTCCTTTTTCCCCTATTGACACCCTCTGCTCGATCCCCGCCCCGCCCTGTCCCCAGTATTGCTGTCTATGTCCATGGTTATGCATATATGCATATAAGTTCTGTGGTTTATCTCTTCCCTCCTCCCGACCCCTTCTTCTGAGTTTTGTCAGTCTGTACCCTACTTCTATGTGTCTGGGTCTATTTTGTTCATCAGTTTGTTTTGTTCATTATAGTCCACAAATAAATGAGATCATGTGA
The DNA here is from genome assembly GCA_030848825.1 of Tadarida brasiliensis. NCBI lineage: Eukaryota > Metazoa > Chordata > Mammalia > Chiroptera > Molossidae > Tadarida > Tadarida brasiliensis. The sequence goes on from CM061259.1 coordinate 74,590,605, forward strand.
TATTTGTCTTTCTCGGATTGGCTTGTTTCGTTTAGCATAATACTGTCCAGGTCCCTCCATATCATCTGAAAGGGTAATAGATCTTTTTTTCTTACAGCTGCATAGTATTCCATTGTGTATATGTACCACTGCTTTTTTATCCACTCATCTATTGATAGGCACTTGGGCGGTTTCCAGATCTTAACAATTGTAAACAATGCTGCTATTAACATAGGGGTGCATATATTCTTTCTGATTGGTGTTTCAGGCTTCTTAGGGTATATTCCGAGAAGTGGGATCACTGGGGTCAAATGACAGTTCAATTTTTAACTTTTTGAGGTAACACCATGGTGTTTTCCACAGTGGCTGCACCAGTCTGCATTCCCCCCAGCAGTGCACTAGAGTCCCCTTTTCTCCACACCCTCGCCAGCACTTGTTGTTTGATGATTTGTTGATGGCAGCCATTCTGACAAGTGTGAGGTGATACCTCATTGTTGTTTTAATTTGCATTTCTCTGATGATTAGTGACGTTGAGCATTTTTTCATATGTCTCTTGGTCATTTGTATGTCCTGTTTGGAGAGGTGTCTATTTAGTTCCTCTGTCCATTTTTTAATTGGGTTGTCTTCTTTTTGTTGAGTTGTATGAGTATTCTATATATTTTGGAAATTAACCCCTTATCTGATGTATCATTGGCAATTATGCTCTCCCATATAGTGGGTTCCTTATCCATTTTGATAGTTGTTCTTTTGCTGTGCAGAAGCTTTGTAGTTTGATATAGTCCCATGTATTCATTTTTTCCTTTGTTTCTATTGCCCTAGGTGTTGTATCAGTGAAAATTCTGCTGTGTGTGATGTCTGAAATTTTGTTGCGTACATTTTCTTCTAGGATTTTTATGGATTCACAAGTCACATTTAAGTCTTTTATCTATTTTGAGTTTATTCTTGTGTATGGTGTAAGTTGGTGGTCTAGTTTCATTTTTTTGTATGTAGCTGTCCAATTTCCCCAACACCATTTATTGAAGAGGCTATCTTGACTCCACTGTATGCTCTTGCCACCTTTGTCAAATATTTATTGAGCATAATGACTTGGGTCAATTTATGGGTTCTCTGCTCTTTTCCATTGATCTATATGCCTGTTCTTGTGCCAGTAGCAGGTTGTTTTGATTACAGTAGCTTTGTAGTATAACCTGATATCCGGTATTGTGATCCCACCAGTTTGTCCTTGTTTTTACAGATTTCTGTGGCTATTTGGGGTCTTTTTTGGTTTCATATAAATTTTGGAGAATTTGTTCTAGTTCCATTAAATATATGTCATTGGTATTTTGATGAGGATTGCTTTGAATCTATAGATTGCTTTGGGTAGTATAGACATTTTAATAATGTTAATTCTTCCAATCCATGAAGAAGGTATATGCTTCCACTTTTTTATATTTTCCTCTATTTCTTTTTTCAATGACCTGTACTTTTCTGCAAATAGGTCCTTTACTTCTTTGGTTAAGTTTATTCCTAGGTATTTTAATTTTTTTGCCACAATGGTAAATGGGATTTTTTTTAGTTTCTCTTTCTGTGAGTTCATTGTTGTTGTATAAGAATGCCATTGATTTCTTGACATTAATTTTATATCCTGCTACTTTGCCAAATTTATTTATTAAATCTAGTCCATTTTTGATGGAGTCTTTAGGGTTTTCTGTGTACAATATCATGTCATCTGCAAATAATGACAGTTTCACTTCCTCCTTTCTTATTTGGATCCCTTTTATTCTTTTTTAATGTCTAATTGTTGTGGCTAAGACTACCAGTACTATGTTAAATAAGAGTGGCAAAAGTGGGCATCCCTGTCTTGTTCCTGATCTTAAGGGAAATGCTTTTAGTTTTTGCCCATTGAGTATTATGTTGCCTGTAGGTTTTTCATATATGGCCTTTATTATGTCTATATATGATCCCTCTATTTCTACATAGCTGAGCATTTTAATCAGAAATAGGTGCTGGATTTTGTCAAATTCTTTTTCAGTATCTATTGATAAGATCATATGGTTTTTATCTTTCATTTTGTTTACGTGGTGTATCACATTTATTGATTTGCGAATATTGAACCAGCCTTGCAGCCCTGGGATGAATCCCACTTGGTCATGATGAATAATTTTTTTGATGTATTGCTGGATCCGATTTGCTGATATTTTGTTAAGGATTTTGGTATCTGTGTTCATCAGGGATATTGGCCTGTAGTTTTCTTTCTTTGTAGCGTCTTTATCCAGTTTTGGAATTAGGATTATGCTGACCTCATAAAATGAGTGTGAAAGTCTTCTGTCTTCTTAGATTTTTTGGAGTAGTTTGAGGAGAATGGGTGTTAGTTCTTCTTTGAATGTTTGGTAAAACTCCCCTGTGAAGCCGTCCGGGCCTGGGCTTTTGTTTGCTGGGAGCGCCTTGATTACATCTTTAATTTCCTTTGTTGTTATTGGTCAGTTCAAGTTTTCTATCTCTTCCTGGTTCAGTTTTGGGAGACTGTGTGTTTCTAGAAATTTGTCCATTTCGCCTAGATTGTCCAATTTGTTGGCTTGTAATTGTTCACAGTATGTTTTGATGATCCTTTTTATTTCTGTGGTGTCAGTTGTTACTTCTCCTCTTTCATTTCTGATTTGGTTTATTTGGGTCCTCTCTTTTTGTTTTTGGATGAGTCTGGCTAAGGGTCCATCAATCTTGCTTATCTTTTCAAAGAACCAGCTCTTTGTTTCATTGATCTTTTGAATTGGTTTTTTTGTTTGTTTGTTTCTATGTCATTTATTTCTGCTCTGACCTTTATTCTTTCTTTCTTTCTACTTGCTCTGAGTTTTTCTTTTTGTTTATTTTCTAGTTCTTTAAGATGTAGGGTTAGAAAGTTAATTAGGAATTTTTCTTGTTCCTGAGGTAAGCCTGTAGTGCTATGAACTTCCCTCTCAGGACTGCTTTTCCTGCATTCCATCGATTTTGTATTGTTGTGTGTTAATTTTCATTGGTTTCCAGGAAGGTTTTTATTTCTTCCTTGATCTCCTTGGTAACCCATTCCTTGTTTAATATCATGCTATTTAGCCTCCAAGTGTTTGAATGTTTTTGTTGTAATTGATTTCTAGTTTCATGCCATTGTGATCTGAGAAGATGCTTGATATGATTTCAATCTTCTTGAATTTGTACAGACTTACTTTGTGTCCTAACATGTGGTTTATCTTTGAGAATATCCCATGTGCACTTGAGAAGAATGCATATTCTGCACCTTAGGAGTGAAATGTTCTGTAAATATCAATTAAGTCCAACTGATCTAGTTTGTCATTTACGGACTGTGTGTCCCTGTGAACCTTTTGTCTAGAAGATCTATCCAGTGTTGTCAGTGGGATGGCAAAGTCACCCACTATCATTGTATTGCTATTGATCACTCCCTTGAAGTCCTTCAGAAGTTTTTCAATACATTTTGGTGCTCCCGTATTTGGTGCATATATGTTTACCAGGGTTATATCCTCTTATTGGATTGATCCCTTTAATATTATGTAATGATTCTTTGTCTCTTATTATGGCCCTCGTTTTGAAATCCATCTTATCGGGTATGAGTATTGCAACACCAGCTTTTTCTTCATTGCCATTTACTTGGAAAATTTTTTTCCACCCTTTTACTTTCGTCCTGTGTGAGTCTTGTGTTGTGAGGTGGGTCTCTTGTAGACAGCATACATATGGATCATGTTTTCGTATCCAATCTACTCTATGTCTTTTGATTGGAGCATTTAAGTCATTTACATTTAAGGTTATTATTAATAGATACTTATTAGTTGCCATTTTTATTTTATGCCTCTGTTCCCCGCCCCCCTCTCTGTTTCTTCTTCTTCTTACAACAGTCTCTTCAGCATTATTTGCAGTGCTGGTTTGGTGGTGGTAAATTCCTTTAGCTTATTTTTGTCTGTGCAGCTTTTTATTTCACCTTCAATTTTGAATGATAGCCTTGATGGATAGAGTAGTCTTGGATTCAGACTCTTGCCTTGCATTACTTTGTATACTTCATGCCACGCCCTTCTAGCCTGCAGTGTTTCTATTGAGGAATCAGCTGTCAGTCTAATGGAAGCTCCCTTGTAGGTAACTTTCTGTCTCACTCTTGCTTCCTTTAAGATTCTTTCTTCAAGTTGTGAGGTTAGAAAGTCTATTAGAAATTTTTCTTGTTTCTTGAGGTAGGCCTGTAGTGCTATGAACTTCCCTCTCAGAACTGCTTTTGCTCCATCCCACAGATTTTGTGTTGTTGTGTGTTCATTTTCATTCGTTTCCAGTAAGTTTTTAATTTCTTCCTTGATCTCCTTGGTAACCCATTCATTGTTTAATAACATGCTATTTAGCCTCCATGTATTCAAATGTCTTTGCATGTTCTTGTTGCAATTGATTTCTAGTTTCATGCCATTGTGATCTGAGAAGATGCTTGATATGATTTCAATCTTCTTGAACTTGTAGAGACTTCGTTTGTGTCCTAACATGTGGTTTATCTTTGAGAATGTCCCATGTGCACTTGAGAAGAAAGTGAATTCTGTAGTTTTGGGGTGTAATTCTCTGTAAATATCTATTAAATCCATTTGGTCTAGTGCTTCATTTAGAGTCTCTGTTTCCTTGTTAAGTTTTTGTCTAGAGGATCTATCCAGTGATGTCAGCGGGGTGTTGAAGTCCCCTGCTATGATTGTATTGCTGTCGATTTCTCCTTTGAAGTCTTCCAGAAGATTTTTAATGTATTTTGGTGCTCCTGTATTGGGTGCATATATGTTTACCAAGGTTATGTCTTCCTGTTGGATAGATCCTTTCAATATTATGTAGTGGCCTTCTTTGTCTCTAGTTATGGCCTTCATTTTAAAATCTATTTTATCAGATATGAGTATTGCTATCCCAGCTTTTTTTTCCTTTCCGTTTGCTTGGAAGATTTTTTTCCATCCCTTCACTTTCAGCCTATGTGAGTCTTTTGTTGTGAGGTGGGTCTCTTGTAAACAACATATATATGGGTCATGCTTTCTTATCCAATCCGCTAGTCTGTGTCTTTTGATCGGGGCGTTCAGTCCATTTACATTTAAGGTGATTACTGATATGTACTTACTTATTGCCATTTTTGTTTACTGTGTTTCTGTTTTCCTTTCTATTTCTTCTACTCATTACAGCAGTCCTTTTAACATTTCTTGCAGTGCTGGTTTGGTGCTAATGTATTCCCTTAGCCTTTTTTTGTCTGGGAAGCTCTTTATTTGACCTTCTATTTGGAATGATAGCCTTGCTGGGTAGAGTAGTCTTGGGTTCAGATCCTTGTTTTTCATGACCTTGATTATTTCATGCCATTCCCTTCTGGCCTGTAGTGTTTCTATGGAGTAGTCAGCTGATAGCCTTATGGGGGTTCCTTTGTAGGTAACCTGTTGCTTATCTCTTGCTGCCTTTAGGATTCTCTCTTTGTCTTTAATTTTTGGCATTTTAATTACTATGTGTCTTGGTGTGGGCCTGTTTGGGTTCTTCTTACTTGGGACTCTCTGTGCTTCTTGAACTTGAATGCCTTCTTCCTTCACCAAATTAGGGAAATTTTCTGTCACTATTTCTTCAAATATATTCTCTAACCCTTTCTCATTTTCTTCTTCTTCGGCAACTCCTATGATGCGAATATTATTACGTTTCCAATTGTCCCACAGTTCTCTTAAGCTGTCTTCCTGTTTTTTCATTGTTTTTTCCTTTTGGTTTTCTGATTGGTTGATTTTTTCTACCCTGTCTTCTAATTCACTGATCTGGTCCTCAGCTTCTTCTACTCTGCTGTTTAGTCCTTCCAATGTGTTCTTCATTTCTGCTATGTCATTCTTCATTTCCAATTGGTTTATTTTCAATATTTCTATGTCTTTGCTCATGGTGTTGATGTCCTTACACATGCTGTTGAGCTTCCTCAAGATCATGGCTGTGAATTCTAGCTCTGTTAACTTGCTTAACTCCATTTCATTTATCTCATCTTCATTGGAGGTCTCTTGTTCTTTCGTTTGGCATCTGTTTCTTTGTTTTACCATTTTGGCTATCTCAGTGGTTTTTGGAGCCTGCCAAATTTTCCCTGTGGATGTTGGTGTTCTGCTGTTTGTGGCTCCCTGTACTGGGTTTGGATGAGCGTGAGAGGACCCATGTTATACACCACTGTCGAGTCTTACTTTCCTGGGTAGAGTTGCAAGCCCAGAAAAGGTTCAGTTATCCTCTAGCTTTTTGCCTAGAGGCTATTAGTCCTGGTTACTTGAAGAGCCTTGGGTTCTCAGTTGAATGAAAACCTCCCTCAGGTGTTCAGCGTGAGAGGATTTCCCGAGGGTGGGGCAGATGCTGGTAGTTAATGAGCCTCGATTTGCATTTCAATGGCCCAACTGGGTGTGGCTGAATCTCCGAGGGAGGGGCTGCCGCCTCTCCCCAGAGCCCTGGGATGGAGTAAGATGGCCAGGCCACAGTCCTGCGTGGCTGAAACTCAGCAAAAGCTCTGAGCGCCCTCCAAATCCCGAGTGCCCCCACACAGTTCCAGTCCAGTCCTCCCGCCCTCTGCCGGAGCCCAGGTGAGTGGCTGCCACTATTTTAGCGCTCTGCCCTGGCTCTGCGCTGTGGAGCCGCTCAGGTTTTAACCCCGAGGGTGTTGCGCTGCTCACGGCTAAGGCCGCTGCTGTCCGTGGGCTCCCAGATCCCCTCTCGTGCCTCCACAGTCCTACCAGGATCGAGTCAGTGTCCCTGGTTGTATGGTCCTCGCGAGCTGGTTTTCCGTTGCTTTTTCCCAATGATTTGACTTTATTTTAGTTGTATTTCCAGTTTGGTCCTGGGAGATGGTCTGTGTAGCTTCCATTCACTCCGCCGCCATTTCTACTCTAGTACACTGCTGGTGGGAATGCAGACTGGTGCAGCCACTGTGGAAAACACTATGGTGTTACCTCGAAAAATTAAAAATTGAATTGCCATTTGACCCAGTGATCCCACTTCTAGGAATATACCCTAAAAATCCTGAAACACCAACCAGAAAGAATATATGTACTCCCATGTTCATAGCAGCACTATTCACAATAGCTAAGATCTGGAAACAGCCCAAGTGCCCATCAGTGGATGATTGGATAAAAAAGCTGTGGTACATATACACAATGGAGTACTATGCAGCTGTAAGAAAGAAACATCTCTTATCCTTTGAGACGACATGGAGGGACCTCGAGAGTATTATCCTAAGCGAAACAAACCAAGCAGAGAAAGACAAATATCACATGATCTCACTCTATTGTGGAATATAATAAATATAACAGTCTGAGGAACAGGGTAGACCCAGAGATGTGAAAGTAGGTACAGACTGACAACCCTCAGAAGAGGGGGTGGGGGGGAGGGAAGACATAAACCACAGAACTTATGCGCATGTATGCATAACTGATGGACATGGACAACAAAGCTGGGGAAGGGGTAGAGGGATGGGGAGGAGGGTGTCAATGGGGAAAAAAGGAGAAACATCTGTAACAAAAATAAATTAATAAAAATAAAAGATTCTTTCTTTGTCTTTAATATTTGCCATTTTTATTATGATGTGTCTAGCTGTGGGTCTTTTGGGGTTCATCTTGCTTGGGACTTTCTGTGTTTTCTGGACTTGTGTGACTTTTTCCTTCAGCAATTTAGGGAAGTTTTCTGTCATTATTTCTTCAAAAAGTTTCTCTACTTTTTTCTCCTTCCAGTTCCCCAATGTTGTTACATTTCATTTTGTCCCAAAGTTCCCTTAAACTCTCCTCCTGCTTTTTAATTTTCCCCCCATTTGCTGCTCTATTTGGGTGTTTTATCTTACCTTGTCTTCTAACTCACTGGTTCGGTCTTCAGCTTCTTGTAATCTACTCTTGAATCCTTCTAAGGTATTTTTCATAAGAGCTATGTCATTCTTTATTTTTCTTGATTTTTATTCATAGCTTCTACCTCTTTTTTTAAGCTGATGTAGTTCCCACTGAGCTTGTCATAATTCTTATTAAGTTGCTTGCAGTTCTCACTAAATTGTTTGAGTACCCTTAAAATCATTGCTTTGAATTCTTTATCTGACTAATTGCTTTCTTCCATTTCATGTAGTTCTTTTTCTGGTGATTCCTCCTTTTCTTTCATTTGGGCATTGTTTTTTTGTCTCACCATTTTAGCAGTCTGGTCGTTCTAGGCCCGGTGAGGTATGTTGGAATGTGTAGGCAGGTCAGTGTGTATCAAATAAGGCTGCTGTGCCTCCCAGACTGTTTTGGTGTGTGTCGCCTCTTGCCTGTTATGGGTCCTGGAGGATGACAACTGGCACCTGGTATTGGTTTGTCATGTTAGGTTTCTCATGCAGGTCTCAGCTGCCCAAGTCTTGCTGCTGCTTGGGCTGGGGCACTGCTCCTGATCAGCCTCTGTTGATGCCGCTGGGGTTGGGTCTCAATTGCTGATCTGTGCTGCTGCTGCCTGGGGTACATGGGTCCAGCTGGTGCACCTCTGGGGTGTGTGGGTCCTGCTGGTATTCTGCTGAGGTGCATGGGTCCTGCTGGAGCACTGTGCAGTGTGTGGGTCCCGCTGGTGTGCTGCTGGGGTACGCTGCTCCCTGGTGGGGCTCAAATCCTGATCAGTCACTGCTGGGAGCAAGTGCCCGTTCCCGGTTTGTGCTACTATTGCTGCTGCTGTTGGGGGCTGAGGATGCTCAGCTCCCAGGACTTTACTGCTGCTGGGGGAGGGGCTCCACTCCAAATCTGCTGCTGCAGTTGTCAGGGGCAGGTCTCAGCTGCCTGAGTCTTTCTGCTGCTTGGGCTGGGGCACCACTCCTGATCAGCCTCTGCTGATGCCACTGGGGATGGGTCTTAGCTGCCAATCTGTGCTGCTGCTGCCTGGGGATGGATGTCCTCTTCTGAGCCTCTGCTGCTGGGGTTGTCACAACTCCTGAGCCTCAGCTGCTATTGGGAGTAGGGCTCCACTCCCGCCCACTCACTGCTGCTGTAGGGGAAGGTGCTGGGCTCCCAAACTGGCAGCTACTGCTCCTGGGGGTGTGTCTCGGCTCCCAAGCCTCAGCTGCTGTTGGGGGTAGGGCTCCACTCCCACCTAGTCACTGTTGTTGTGGGGAAAGGTCCTGGGCTCCAATCAGGCTTCTGCTATGGGGGATGGTGTTTGGCTCCTGGCTGATTGTAGCTGCTGCAGCAGGAACCTCGATGGCATGCTACTTTGTGCTGGTCTGCATTTACACAGTGGGATCCACTAGTCTGATGGTGCAAGGTGCTCTGGTGGACTCAGGTCGCTTGGCCCTAGCCACTCCCCACTGCCTCCTCCCAGAGAAGACCAGGGATCTTCCAAAATGGCAGGGCCTCCTGGCCACTCAGGGAGAAGCTCCCTGATGAGCCACTTACCACAGTAGCCGACTGCTTTCTGCCCACAGCACAGGAACTTTCTGCTCCAAGTTTCTTCACTGCTCAAGATTGCTCGTCCACACTCATGTCCACTCACACTCTCTCACACTCACTCACACTCTTACACATTCACCCTCACTCTGGTCATGCCTGCCTCCATCTTCCTAAATAACTTCCATTTCTTCTTCTTTTAAAGAAACTTTTGTATTTCCCCCTTGATCTTCCATAGAAATTTTAGAATCCAGACTCCCTCCTCCCTCTCTGTGTCTCCTTCCTTGCTGTCTTGCCACCTTTTCTCAGAGATCCTCCTGAAGTTTGGCTTGCTCATCAGATGTGACCCAATAACCTGCCAGGGCCATCTATGCCCAAGCATTGACAATATGCCAATCAACTATAGGGTTGCTAAAATAAAAGAATCAGACAGAAAAAGTTTGAGCCCCTCTCCTCTCTGGAGGGAAATGTTTTCCCTTCATTCACTAAAAGATTCGGAACACTTGCTTACAGCCTTACCCCTTGTCCCCAGTGCTTCCCTGGGTGTCTTCACTAGGTGATCTCCCAAGAGTCATTGGAAACCTGCCTCCCCTGGCCTCTAGAGTCTCTCTGACCTTGCTTCACTCCCTGAGCCATCAGAAGTCACAACACTTTTATTTTTCTTTTCCTGGAAATGCTTGTGCTGAGAAAGGTATAAACATTTCCTGTAAATGTGAGTCCTTAACTATCAGCCATGTCTTCCTGAGGAAGAGGCTGGAGCCATAGATGTTGTCCTTCCTTCTGCCTTGTACACTGGGCCTCAATAACCCAGGCAGGGCAGAGGCTTTCCAACCCCTTCTCTCTATAGTGACCACAGCACAGAGTGTCTGCATTTCCTGGGCGAGCACAGGTCTCTCTACCTCTTAAGAGAGTGCAGAGGTGAGCAGACCATTCAGGGGGGTGCTGGGTACCTCTCTTGGCAGGCAGAACCCAGGCTCTGCCCATCTTCACATTTCACACTCTCTACATCCTTGTTCCCGTCTGTGTATTTGTCTCTAGTAGAGCAACCTAGTGGCTGGCCCTGCTTTGCTTATCACATCAAGCTGTGTGCACATTTCACTTATTTATCTCACTTCTCCTCCATCTCTCCCCTGGAAAGTCAGCTCTGTGAAATCAAGGATTTCCATTACTGAAGCTCCAGTGCTAGAACAGTTCCTGGGACACTGCAGAAATCAATAAGAATTTGCTTAGAGAATAAAGGAAGCAATAAAGGAAGAATTTGCTTACAGAATAAAGAAATAAGGGAAGGAATCATTTGACTATTCACAGGCTGTTTTCCTTCCCCCGATGATTGCTTTGAACTTAAGCATATGGTAATTTCTGAAAATATCAACTCAATATAACTGATACTATATTTTCACAAGTCAAAGAGAGGAGGCAAGATGAGGTTTTAGGCAGTTGAGTAAGATGGGATACATACATTATTAAATATAGCTACTTTCTGTTTAAGCAGTTGAATTGAAGCTACAGTGTCATGATTTAACATTTGTGGTTTGACATCAGTCTCAATATTAGCCATGGATTCAGGATTTTTCAGAAAGTTTAGAGCCTTTCACAGCACAACTGTCAACACTTGCCAATAGTTAAGAGCTAAGCATCCATTTAGTTTACCTTGAAATAGAAGAGTTGTTCACCATCTAAGAGTTTGTTTATAAAATAACATGTGGATACATAAATTTAAAGTAAATTTTACAACAGCCAAATAAAACCTGACATGTGGTGAACTCTCTATTTCACAAGACTGACAGATTGCTTCCAGGTGAAGGTGTGGGCTAGTGTTCACTGCTTCCCAACTGCTCTTCATGCAGCTTCAACAAGGAAACCTGCTAAGAATACTTACTGAAATGGATAAAGCAGCCCCCAAGCTCTGCTGTCCAGGTGTCAGGCTCTACCTTTCATGCCTTTACAGTAGACAGTTATCAACCAAGTTGCCTCTTAGGAGCCCTCTCACATGCCAGCTCCAGGAAGCAGAGGGTTACAGTGATCAGTCATCAGTGGCCCTCCCGGCAAGTCATCCCTCCCTGGGAAAGGGTCCTGCCCTGAGGCAGAGACAGTTTCCTCTGGAAATGTCCAAAACTGAAATGCAAGCCCAGGTTGCTCCAGAAGAAAGGAAGGGAGTGGTGGAGAGTTGGGCTTGCCCTGGAAAGAGTTAAGAAGGAAGGTGGGAAGAGGAGCTAGGAAGGACAGTCTGATTCTTGTGGGTTTCCTTCCAGCACCAGGACTGGTGAAGCCACTTGTGCTCTCTGTTCCAGAGGCAACATTGTTGTTGCTGGAATTGCTGAGGATAAAACTTGAGATCTTTTCCAAATATTTTCTGCTCCATTTCACCTCATCAAAGGACTGAGGAGAGAGGTGAAGAATCTAGGTCCAAATACAGAGCAGGTAAACTTTATCTTCTGATTATTCTGAATATATATTTTTGGAGTTGGTAAGAATGGCAAAAGATATTGGATATGCGTCAAGAAATGGACAGTTGGTCAGTAGTCCATGTTAGGCTGGATTTGAGCGTTTGGGGGTTAGTATTCCTAATTTTCATACCATAGTTGTGGTAAGAAGTCAACTTTCTGACCTCCAGAGGAAGATTTGATGCCAGATGTAATCTTGGCAGCCATTATGATTAAATCTTACTGTACTGACAGAGGTACCATGGGCCCTATTGTTCATACCCTAAAAATCTTATGTGATAAAAATATCTCATGCTATCATCACAGAATTAGGAAGCTACTGCTAGCCATTTGCATGAGGTTTTCTTAAGGTTCTGATTTTGGCCAAGTTAACCATTTATGAACTAAGATATGCCAACAATGTTACTTCTATTTATGTATGATGTGTCCTGTGGCATAAAATATTATAGATTAGGTCTGTCTGAATACAAATACAGTCCAACAGGGCCCAGTCTTTCCTACCCTGAGTTTTCAGTTACCATAGAAAGAGCTCCTGGCCATGATGTGAGAGTCATCCCCTCCTCCTAACTTGAGTGGGTGAGTTTATCTCCTTTAGAATACACACAAAAAAAACTCCACAAATAAATCATCTCAGCATTCTTTTCCAAAAGAAAATGAACTTATTAGATCAAAGAGAGGAATAAGAGCAGTGTAATTTATAGATGGAATATTTCTAAGTTAATTAGCCATCTACTTTTGAGTTAACTTAATGAAATTCCTCATCTGAAATATCCGAGATATTCAGTCAATAATTATATTTAGGAAGGGGAATTTAATTTTTGATATTTAAGTGATATTATAGCAAGGAATATTGGAACTTTTAAAATATTAATGAACACTTCAAATGAACCAAAAACATTAAAGTTTAAAAAATATATCAAAAGAGGCATGTCCAAGATGGCAGTGTAGGAGGATGCTAAGCTCACTTCCTACCAAGAGCACATCAAACGTACACCTACATTTAGAGAGCAATTCCTGCTGAGATACAACTGAGAGTCAATTGAACAACTTCTGCACAACAAAAAAGAGAAGGAGAGAGACTGTGTAGAGAAGGTTGGGTAACTGTGAGAGCTCTCTGGAAGCTGAGGGAACTATCCAAGGCCAGAGGAACCAGGAAAGCATTGTGGTACCCACAACACAGGGCTGTCTCACCTGGAGAGGGTATGAACCTAGCAAAGTATGGTGGTACATGCATGCAGGGCTTCCTGCCAGAGAAATATCAGAGAGAGCTGGGCATTGCAATGAACATACTCAGGATAGCCCCACACAGACCTGGTTCAGGCAACAGACAAAGAAACAGGGCATGCAGAGTGCACAACATGCATCCCAGCTCACACTGGGCAGTCCTGCTTGGAGCAGAAGGTCAAGAGAACATTCACATAGCAGGTTGCCCTGCCTAAAACCTACTATTTCTGGCCATGTGGCACACCAGGCAATGAAACTACAACCAGCCTGCCAGAAACATCTGGCACAAGTCTACACAGAGACCATTTTTCAAGATTGGGATAGATATTTCATCTAACTTATAGGAATAAACATATCAAGTAGAACAAAATGGGAAGACAGAAGAATATGCTCCAAATGAAGGAATAAGAAAAAACACTGGAGAAAAACCTCTAATGAAGTGGAGACAGTAATTTGTCTGCTAAAGAATTCAAAGAAATGGTCATAATGATGCTCAACAAACTTGTAAGTAGAATAGAGGAATTCAGAGAGTACATCAGCAAACAGAAAATGTAATAATAAAAAAAAACAATTAAAGCTGGAGAGTACAATAACTGAAATAAAGAATACATTAGAAGAAATTGATAGCAAATTAGTTACTACAGAAGAATAAATTAGTGACCTGGAAGATAGAATAGCGGAAATCACCCAACCAGAAAAGCAAAATAAAAAAATAATAGTTAAAAAAATAAGGATAGTATAATAGACCTCTGGTACAACATCAGGCTGTAATCAATGAACTCCTAACAAGCAAAGGCCTGGGCCCAGATGGCTTTATGGGGGGAGTTTTACTGAACCTTCAAAGAAGAACCAACACCCATTCTCCTCAAATTATTCCAAAAAATTCAAGAAGAAAGACTTCCAAACTCTTTTTATGAGGCCACCATAATTCTAATTCCCAAACCAGATAAAGACACTACCCAGAAAGAAAAATACAGGCCAATATCCCTGATGAACATAGATGCCAAAATCCTTAACAAAATATTAGCAAATTGGATCCAGGTACACATTAAAAAATAATTCACCATCATCCCAGGGATGCAAGACTAGTACAATATTCACAAATAAATAAATGTGATACACCACATAAACAAAATTAAAGATAAAAACCATATGATCATATCAATAGATGCTGAAAAAGCGTTCAACAAAATCCAGCACCCATTTCTGATAAAAGTGCTCAGCAATGTGGGAATACAGGGATCCTATCTCGACATAATAAAGGCTATATATGAAAAACCTACAGCCAACAACATACTCAATGGGCAAAAATTAAAAGCATTTCCCTTAAGAACAGGAACAAGACAGGGATGCCCACTTTTGCCACTCTTATTTAACATAGTACTGGAAGTCTTAGCCACAGTGATTAGAGAAGAAGAAAAAATACAGGCATCCAATTTGGGAAGGAGGAATTGAAACTGTCATTACACGCAGATGACATGAAATTGTACATAGAAAACCCTAAAAACTCCATCAAAAAAAGCCACTAGATTTAATAAATGAATTCAGCAAAGTAACAGGATACAAAATCAAAATCCAGTAACCATTAGCATTTTTATACACCCATAATGAACACACAGAAAGAGAAATTAAAAAAAATCCTATTTACAATAGCAACAAAAAAAATTAAGATACCTAGGAATAAACTTAACCAAGGAGGTAAAAGATCTATTCTCAGAAAACTACAGGACATTGAAAAAAGAAATACAGGAAGATATAAAAGAGTGGAATCATATACCATGTTCATAGATTGGAAAAATCAACATCATTAAAATATCTATACTACCCAAAGCAATCTACAGATTCAATGCAATCCCTATTAAAGTACCAATGGCATATTTCACAGATATAGAACAAATACTCCAAAAATGTATATGGAACCATAAAAGACCCCAAAAAGCCACAGCAATCTTGAAAAAGAAAAACAAAGTGGGAGGGATTAAAATACCAGAGTTATGCCACAAAGCCACTGAAATCAAAACAGCCTGGTACTGGCACAAGAACAGGCATATAGATCAATGGAACAGAACAGAAAACCCAGATATCGACCCAAGAGAGAATGTACATTTAATATTTAACAAAGGAGGCAAGAACATGCAATGGAGAAAAGACAGTCTCTTTAATAAATGGTGCTGGGAAAATTGGACAGCTATATGCAAAAAAAAAAAAAAAGAAACTAGACCACCAACTTACACCATACACAAGAATAAACTCGTCTGGCCAGTGTGGCTCAGGGGGTGAGCATCGACCCATGCACCAAGAGGTCACCAGTTTGATTCCTGGTCAGAAAACATGCCCAAGTTGTGGGTTCAATCCCCAGTGGGGGACATGCAGGAGGCGGCCAATCGATGTTCTCTCTCATCGATGTTTCTCTCTCTCTCTCCCTCTCACTTCCTCGTTCTCTAAAATCAATAAAGGAAAAAATTTTTTTTAAAAGAATAAACTCAAAATGGATCAAAGAGTTAAATGTAACCCATAAAACCATAAAAATCCTAGAAGAAAATGTAGGCAGAAAAATCTCAGACATCATACATAGTGGAATTTTCACTATACATTGTCTAGGGCAAGATAAACAAAGGAAAAAAATAATAAATGGGACGACATCAAACTAAAAAGCTTCTGCACAGCAAAAGAAACAAGCATCAGAATGAAAAGGGAACCCACTCTCTGGGAGAACATATTTGCCAACGATAGATCAGATAAGGGGTTAATATCCAAAATATATAGAGTACTCATACAACTCAACAAAAGGAAGACAAATAACCCAATCAAAATATGGGGAGAGGACCTGAATAGACAATTCTCCAAATAGGACATACAAAAGGCCAGGAGACATGTGATGAAATGCTCATCATCTCTAATCGTCAGAGAGATGCAAATTAAAACAACTATGAGGTATCACCTCACACCTGCCACAATGGCTGCCATCAACAAATCCTCAAACAACAAATGCTGGAGAGAATGTGGAGAAAAGGGTACCCTAGCACACTGCTGGTGGGAATGTAGACTGGTGCAGCCACTGTGAAAAACAATATAGTGTTTCCTCAAAATATTAAAAATGGAACTGCCATTTGACCCAGTGATCCCACTTCTTGGAATATATCCTAAGAAGGCTGAAACACCAATCAAAAAGAATATATGCACCCCTATGTTCATAGCAGAGCTATTTACAATAGCTAAGATCTGGAAACAGCCAAAGTGACCATCAGTAGATGAGTGGATAAAAAAACTGTAGTGCATTTATACAATGGAATACTATGCAGCCGGAAGGAAGAAAGATCTCTCTTTTGAGACAACATGGAGGGACCTGTAGAGTATAATGCTAAGCAAAATAAGCCAATCAGAGAAAGACAAGTACCACATGATCTCACTTATTTTTGGAACATAATGGACAAAATAAGCTGTCACTCAAAAGAGATCCAGAATCATGTAAGTAGGGAACAGACTGACAAATCTCAGAGTGATGGGGTGCATGAGGGCTGGGAAGAGATAAATCAAAGGGCTTACATGCATATATGCACAACTGATGGACATGGACACTAGGCTGGGGAAGGAAGAAGGGGGATGGGAGTGGGAAGGAGGGAGTCAATGGGGAAAAGGGGACATCTGTAATATTTTCAACAATAAAAAATAGAAAGAAGAAGGAAAGAAAGAAGAAAGAAAGAAAAGGGGGGTGGTCTTTTACAATGTGGAGAAATCTATTTAGATTTTAGGTAAATGTATTTTCTAGAATTACAAATAAAGATCCTTTCAAAACATTAGTAATTAATCTATTTGTAATTAAGATAAATTCATGTCCATGCTGTTTTAAATATGTAATTATGAACTGAATAAATATTTACTGACTGTATTTCATAAAATGTAACAAAAATAAATTTTGATTCAAATTATAAAAAACAATTAACATGATAACAATAACAATGAGAATATTTATGGTCTCTGTCCTGGTGCATTGGTTGTGTCTGAGGGTTCTAGGAAAAGGAGAGTTACTCTGACATTCCAAAAGAATGTTATCATAGATACAAAAGACAATAGACAGGCTTAGTTAAAGAAAAGATTGATGTTTGTCAGGGAAGAGTCTAGCTTAGGACATGGCTACCCACTATAAACTGCTTTTAGTTAAAAAGTTTTTAATTTCAGACCATCTTTTGTGGTTATTTTAGGTCTCTGAGTTAGCAAGGCCACCATGCAGGCTTTCCCTAAGCTTGTCAAGTTAGCATGTGTCCCCTTTGCACCAACACACCCACTTCTGATGCTTTGATGACCAACCTTTTGGTTGCATAACAAGGTCCCATGGTGTTAGGAAGGCTCATTCCTAGGAAGTCTGTGTTAGCACTTGTCTTGCTGAACAATGGACCATTGGAGATTTGGCAATACCATAATCTTGGATGAAAGTCAAGGCCAAAATTTTTTTTTTTTTTTGGTCAAATAAAAGGCAGGTAAATGTGAGGCATTCAGGCTTTATGGGCCTTTATTAAAACAAAAAACAAAAACAAAAAAACACTGGATAATTTCTAACCTATAAACTATTCTGATCCAGGATTTGTTGCCTGTTTTACTTTTTTATATTTTGCATCTATTATAATATTTACTTATAGTTTGAGGGTGTAATATACATCTTCAGTAATTATTAATATTTGGGCTATATGATACTGTTTGATAAAAGCCTGAAGAACCAGTATAATTATTATTATTACTAATATTAGCAGTTATACTAATTTGTAGGTATACAGGTCTTGTTGATATCTTGGGATAGCTATGTGCCTCCATGGTCAGTGGCTTCTCGTCCTTGAAAAGTCTTTGATCTCCATTGTAGATGGCAGTGAGTGTCAGAGACAAAGGCAGATGTCCATTTGTGGTTAGACACCTGATAAGGTAAGGTCCCTTCCAACACTTTTGGAGAGAGTCTTTAATTAATGTCTTCCCCAGTGGACAAAAATGTCCTTGTTGTAAGCTGTGATCTTTAAAGTCTTCATCTCCTGGGAGTATACTTTGGAATGAATGTTACTAATTTATCAGTCGCTATAACCTTGTTAATGAGCCATTGATAATAATGCAGAATGTTTCCTTTTAGTTTTTCTTATGTTTGGAAAACAAAAATATTTAAAAATCAGCGATATTTAAAATAGTCCTGAAACACCAAACAGAAAGAATATGTACCCCCATGTTCATAGCATCGCTATTTACAATAGCTAAGATCTGGAAACAGCCCAAGTGTCCATCAGTAGACGAATGGATAAAAAAGCTGTGGTACATATACACAATGGAGTACTATGCAGCTGTAAGAAAGAAAGATCTCTTATCCTTTGCGACATGGGAGGACCTGGAAACTATTATCCTAAGTGAAACCAGCCAAGCAGAGAAAGACAAATATCATATGATCTCACTTATTTCTGGAATATAATAAACATAACAGTCTGAGGAACAGGGTAGTCCCAGAGATGTGGAAGTAGGGTAAGGACTGACAATTGCCAGAAGAGGGGGTGGGGGAGGGGAGCGATGAACCACAGAACTTGTACACATGTACTCATAACCAATGGACATGGACAACAAAACTGGGGACGGGGCAGGGAGGGAGGGGGAGGAGGGTGACAATGGGGGGAAAAGGAGAAACATCTGTAACAAAAACAAATTAATAAAAAAAATCAATAATACAAATTTACTCACAAGTGCCCTGAAATGGTTGTTAGCCAGAGATGCTGTTTATAATGTTGTTATAATATACCACCATTTGTTATAAAATTACTAATGTTTTGGAATAAGAAAAATAAAATCATGGCTTTGGCCGTTTTTTTCTAAAAAAAAAAAATAAAAAAAATAGTCATAATAATAATTATTCTCAGTTTATTTAGTCCCATAACCATTTTATTTGTTTATGCTGATTGTTTGCCAGTATTTTCGTAAATTTGGTTATTCCTTAGAGTTGTATACATCTTCATCAAGTTCAAATACATGACCTGCTTAAAAACCTCTAATTTAGAGGAAGAGTCCTTTTCATGATTTTTTCTAAAGATGTAACATCTGCAAATACATCAGAGTAAAACAAGGAGTGTCTATAAATGCGAAAACTTAAAGTGGCATGGTTATAGATTTTATTATAATGCAATAGATAAAAAACTTTCCTTTTTTGTATGATATAATATTCTAAGACAACAATTTCTTTCCATTTCTCTCTGTTTAATTTAATTTAATTTATTTATTTTTAACTTATCTTTATTGTTGAATGTATTACAGATGTCCCTCCTTTTTCCCCTCTTGACTCCCTCCTCCCCACCCCTGCCTTTCCCACACTATCGTCTGTATACATTGGTTATACATATATTCATATACAATCTTTGGTTTATCTCTTCCCACCCCCCCCACCCCTTCCCTTTGAGGTTCATCAGTCTAACAACCAATTTGTACTTCTTAATTCCTTCACCTTTTTTGCTGATTCCCCCCTACCACCCTCCTGTCTGGCACCTATTAAAAAGTTTTCTGTATTCATGAGTCTGTTTATGTTCTGCTTGTTCATTTTGTTTGTAGATTCAATTGTTGATAGATATGTATGTATTGCCATTTCATTGTTCATATTTTTGTTCTTCTTTTTCTTCAAGAAGACCCTTCAACATTTCATATAACACTGGTTTCATGATGATGAACTCCTTTAGCTTTTTCTTGTCTGAGAAACTATTTTTTTTTATTATTGATTTTAGAGGGAGAGGAAGGGAGAGGGAGAGAGAGAGATAGAAACAGTGATGAGAGAAAACATTGATTGGCCACCTCCTGCATGCCCTCCACTGGGGATTTGGCCCACAACGCAGGCATGTGCCCTGACTGAAAATCAAACAGGCGACCTCTTGGTGCATGAGGCAATGCTCAACCACTGAGCCACACTGGCTGGGCTGGGAAACTCTTTATATGTCCATTGATTCTAAATGATATCTTTTCAGGATAGAGTAATCTTGGCTGTAGGTCCTTGCTTTTCATCAATGTGAATATTTCTTGCCAGTCCATTCTGGCCTGCAAAGTTTCTTTTGAGAGATCAGATGACAGTCTTATGAGAGCTCCCTTGTAGGTAACTAACTGCTTTATTCTTGCTGCTTTTAAGATTCTCTCTTTGTCTTTAACCTTTTGCATTTTGATTATGCTGTGTCTTGGTGTGGGCCTCTTTGGGTTTTGGCCATCTTGTTTGGGACTTCCTGTGCTCCCTGGATTTGTATGTCTGTTTCCTTCACCAAGTTAAGACAGTTTTCTGTCATTATTTTTCAAGTAGGTTTTCAATTTCTTGCTTTCTCTCTTCTCCTTCTGGCACCTCCTTGATGCGAATGTTGGTACACTTGAAGTTGTCCCAAAGACTCCTTACACTATACTCATTTCGTTTTTAATTCTTTTTTTCTTTTTTCTATTCTGATTGGGTGCTTTTTGCTTCTTTATATTCCAAATTGATGGTTTGGTTCTTGGTTTTTCCTAGTATACTATTGATTCCTGTAAATTATTTATTTCAGTTAGTGCATACTTCATTTTTGACTGGTCCTTTTTTATGCTCTTGAAGACCTCACTAAGTTCCTTGAGCATACTTTTTTTTTTCTTTTTTCTTTTCATTGTTCCTTTTTATTTATTTTTTTATTCTTATTTTTTATTAATTTGTTTTTGTTACAGATGTTTCTCTTTTTCCTCTATTGACATCCTCCTCCCCATCCCCCCTGCCCCATCCCCAGCTTTGTTGTCTATGTCCATTGGTCATGCATACATGCATATAAGTTCTGTGGTTTATCTCTTCCCCCCCTAAACCCCCCTCCTCTGAGGTTTGTCAGTCTGTATGCCACCTCTATGTCTCTGGGTCAGTTTTGTTCATCAGTTTGTTTAGTTCATTATATTCCACAAATAAGTGAGATTATGTGATATTTGTCTTTCTCTCCTTGGCTTGTTTCACTTAGCTTAATGCTCTCCAGGTCCTTCCATGATCATCTCAAAGGATAAGAGATCTTTCTTTCTTACAGCTGTGTAGTATTCCATTGTGTACATGTACCACAGCTTTTTTATCCACTCATCTACTGATGGACACTTGGGATGTTTCCAGGTCTTAGAGCTATTGTATAGAGTGCTGCTATGAACATAGGGGTGCATATATTCTTTCTGATTGGTGTTTCAAGTTTCTTAGGGTATATTCTTAGAAGTGGGATCACTGGGTCAAATGGCAGTTCAATTTTTAACTTTTTGAGGTAACACCATATTGTTTTCCAGAGTGGCTGCACCAGTTTGCATTCCTACCAGCAGTGTACTAGACTCCCCTTTTCTCCACACCCTCGCCAACACTTGTTGTTTGATGATTTGTTGATGGCAACCATTCTGACAGGTGTGAAGTGATACCTCATAGTTGTTCTTGAGCATCCTTACAAGCAGTGTTTTGAACTCTGCATCTGTTAGATTGTTTATCTCCATTGCACTTTGTTCTTTTCCTGGAGTGTTTTTCTGTTCTTTCATTTGGGACGTGTTTTTTTGTCTCCTCATTTTGGCTACCTCCCTGTGTTTGTTTCTATGTATAAGGTTGAGTTGTTGTGTCTCCTAGGCTTCCTAGGTTGGCCTATAGTAGTAGGTGTCCTGTAGGTTCCAGAGACACAGCCTCCCTGATCACAACAGCTGGGCCTTCAAGGTGCACCCCTCATGCTGACTGTACACCCTTCTGTTGTAATTGAGTCTGGATTGCTATTGGCACATCAGTGGGAGGGATTTACTCAGGCTGATCAGCTGCAAGGACTGGCTGTGCCCACTGACCACTGACCTCTGACCACCTTGGAGGATTAGCTGTACAGAGGTCCACCACACAGAGAAAAACTTACTTCAGCAGGGCTCTGATACCCACTGAGTTCACTCCTTGAGTGTGTCACTTGTGGAGGTGGTTGGGTGATGGTGCTTTGACATGGTCTGAAGCTGTCCACTAGGTGTGCTGGCTCTGGGGCAAGGTCAGCCGCTGCTTGTGTTCTACCTGGGGCAACCAGGCATAAGTTACAGAATGATCTACAGATGGCTGCTTCATGTGCTAGGCTTGGAGATGCCCAGGCAAAGCTAAGTTATGAACCAAGTCTGGCTGCTTCTAGTGCCAGACCTGGGACCACTTACTGAGAGGAATGGGGCTTGCTGAGGCCAGATGCTGCTCATTTGAGAGAATTTAAGAAAATCTGAAGCAGGAGCTAAGACAGGCCAATCTTGTGGTAAAGCCACTGGAAACAATTTGGGTGGGACTGAAAGTTGGGTGGGACAGGACCTCAGGGAATCACCAGGGTGGAGCAAACAGTGTGAGCCAGGTTGCTGGAGTACCAGATATGGTGGCTGTCTGCCTGCCCCATGGGGGAAGGGCTCACCAAAGGAACAATGGCCTCCACCATCACATCTGTCTGGGAGAAAGCTGCCCCTCCAGCTCTCACCCCAATATCAAACAACTCAGTTCTTCCTATATGTCTCTGGTGTCTTTCAAGCTGCCTTCCCCAAGTTGGAGGGTGTGAATCTGAGAATGTCCATGTACAGGCCCTTTAAGAGGAACTGCCTGGGGCTCCAGATGCCTCAGCCTCCCTCAATCTCAGCCTCCCTCAGCCTCAATTCCCACTGGTTTTTACAGCTAGAAGTTATGGGGACTTCTCTTCCTGCACTGGAATCCTGATTTGGGGAGCCTGGTGTGAAAATGGGAAACCCTTATTCGTCAGGGAGGACCTTCACAGCTGAAGTATCCTACTGATCTTTTTTTCCTTTATTGATTTTAGAGAGAGAGGAAGTAAGAGGGAGAAAGAGATAGAAACATCAATGAGAGAGAACATCAATTGGCCACCTCTTGCATGCTCCCCACTGGGGATTGGGCCCTCAACCCTGGCATGCGTCCTGACTGGGAATTGAACCAGCGACCTCTTGGTGCATGGGTTGATGCTCAACCACTGAGCCACACCAGCCGGACAACCCTCCTGATTTTTATTCACCACACATGGGTGTGGGACCAGCTCATCCACTCCTCTGCCCCTCCTACCAGTCTCGATGTGGCTTCTTCTTTAATTTTGTAGTTGTAGGACTTCTATTCAGCTCCATTTCAGGCAGTTCTGAATGATGGTTGTTCTGTAGTTTAGTTGTAATTTTGATGTGATTGTGGGAGGAGACGAGTACCATGTTTACCTACACTGCCATCTTGACTGGAAATCTAAGACAACAGTTTCTTGGTAAATTATAGTTACTGTAAAATGACATAGAGACTAATATAAAGTCTATATATATGAATATTTTGATTAACACACAATGTCAATATATAAAGAACAAACAATATGCAAGATTTTAAAATATTGCACATGGCTTACTGAAATTGTGTATTGAGCATTGAAAATAATTGATAGACTTCCAATGTGTGGATCACAAACATCTGGAGCACCACTGCCAGATATCCCCACAGGAAACCACCTGCTACCCCTGGGAGCTCCCTGTTTTAATATGGCTTTGAATCTTTTCAAGTTTCCCCCTAATGCAGGCTGAACATTTTAGAATATTCATTTTTAAAAAACACATGTATATAAATAGAACAGTAATTACTATTATTATTGTTGTTGTTAGGCAAAACTTCCCATGTAATTTCAAGCATATTAAATATGTCTAATTAGTTTGAAAATATTTCTCTTATAAGGATAAAGAATAAATTCTTGAGGTATTCCAGGTCCCTTAGGAATAACTCAAAGTCATGTCAACATCAAAAATCTCTTAAAATTTAAACTTTGGGAAGGTTGTCAAATATACTTAACCAAAAGATCAGTAGCCCTTTGGCTACTGACTCTAGTTGCTGACTATAATAACATATAGATCTATGATGATTTATATTTTTGTGTTAAAATTTCATAATTAAGGTGGTCCAGAGTGGAAGCTTTAGAGAATTCTTTAAAGATTTATAGCTTATTTCCCTTCTGGGTTCCACTGAATTGGATCAGGTAAATTTAATTTTAATAAGACATAATAGAGGCTGGGCTATTAATGAAAAATTTGGAACCCATTGTGACAATATTCAGTCAAACCCAGGAATCCTCTAAGCTGCTTTCTTGTTTGTTTGTTTGTTTGTTTGTTTGTTTGTTTTTTGGAAGAGGAAAAAATAAGATTCCTCTGAGTCTTTCAGGGTTAATTAGTAGCCCATCTTTAGATATAAGAACTAAGGTGTTTTACCAGAGGTAAACAGAATCAGGGCTTGTTTTTTATTTTATTTTTAATACCCATGTCCCTTTACAGCTAGCTGTTGTAATAGATATATAGTGTCTTTTGGGGAGTCTAATAATTTTTCTAAAGCATAAAATTAAATCACCCACATGTAGAATTAAAGTGGACTATCTAGGCAATTTAACATCATTTAAATCAGCTTTTAGTATCTAAGACAATAGAAGGGACTCCTCATATATCCCTGGGGCATTACTGTCCAAGTAAACTTATAATCTTTCCAGGTGAAAGCAAAGATAAATTGATTATCTTTTCTACTGGAATCATGAAAAAGGCACTATATAAACCAATTACTGACAATATTGGCAGTCACGGGAATGGCTGATAAGGTATGTGGATTTGGAACCACAGGATGTCTGGGGTGGAAAATAGCTTATTTATAGCTCTGAGATTTTATACAAATCTCTATCTTTTTCTATTTGGTTTCTTTACTAGGATAATTACAGTGGCTCATACATGGAAGTATAAACTGTCCCTTTGTATGGTAATTTTAATTTCTCCTAAATCATTAATAAGAAAGAGAAACATCTCAGTCCTCAGAGCAGCCCTATGTTTAATTTTGTTTTTGTTTTGTTTTCCTAAATTCATTTCAGTTTTCTATAATCCTTAAAGTGGACAGACTTCTCTACAGGATTTTTTCTACCATTATTTAGTAATTTTGTTGCTCTTGCTCCCAGAAACCAGTAGGTATATTAATTGGAATAGGTTAGAATAACCAGGATCACGTGTTCTAACAGTTAAATTTCTTTGTGAACCCATCAGGGTCTCAGATAATTGGGAATAATTGCTGGTTTCTCTCTGGCTGAGAGCTTTTCTCCAAAGGAACCTGTTAGAATTCCTATTCTCATTTTTCCTTAAGTCAGTAGGGAGTGGTAGTAGAGGAGATAAAAGGGAAAGAAAGAAGGGAGGGGAAGGGCAAGTCCAGACAATGATGCTCAGAGAGCAAAAGATATAGTGGAGGAGGTACAAAGGGGAGGAATGGGATGTAGGCATTTATTAGCTTCAGAATAATTCAGGAACAGTCTCTAAAATGTCTTATTAATTTCTTTAAGAATTTACCTGTGCTGCCCAGATCAGTTTGGCTCAGTGGTTAGAGTGTTGGCCTGTGGACCAAAGAGTCTCGGGCTCAATTCTGGTCAAGGGCACGTACCTGGTTGCGGTTTGGTCCCTGGCACAGGTTGGGGTCGTGTGGGAGGCAACCAATCGATGTGTCTCTCTCACACTGATGATTCTCTCTCTCTCTCCCTCCCACTGTGTCTGAAGATAAATGGAAAAACAAACAAACAAACAAAAAACACAAAGTATTCTTGAGTGAGGATTAAAAAAAAAAAAAAAGAATTTACCTGTGCTTCTCCTTAGAAGCTTGCAATTTCCAAATCAAGATATGTTTCCCATTCATTCATTCAGTTTAATTTTAGAGCTGGCATTTCTGTAATTTTTACATGCAAAAAAATTAATTTAGGCACCAAAAGACATCTGCATTTTGGCCATTTAAATTTGATATCATTTCTAGTTAAATCTTCCCATTTCTGTAAATCACTTTCAAGTGATTTCTATCAGGACTATGAATGAGGGCTGGGGTCTGGGAGTTCCCAGCCTTAGAGATAAAACTTCCCATGTCAATTTTAGGGTTTTGTTTGTTTGTTTGTTTTGGTTTGTTTTTTTGCAGAGTTTTAGCAAATTTTCTAGGGATTTTATATAGTGGATCAGAGTGTGCTGCTATGGGTTAAGCTCCACAAGGCTCTTGCCCCTCAAGTTGCATTCAACCCTCTCATATGCTTTGGTTTCTATCCCAGCCATCTAAAACAGCTGGAAGAGCTCCTGGGCACTTTTCTGGAAGAACCAGTCAGTTAATTAAAGTTGAGATGAAATTCCCTATGGGGCTCTGCACCTTTGACACCTCTACAAGGATTCTTAGTCACCTAAGAACACCCAAGATTTGGACTGGAAAGAAGACATGCCCCTTTATCTTTGGAGCTGAATGAGGCCAGCTTTTATTTATACAGTGATGGTTTTTGTTCAGACTCTCAGAGAGCAATTCCAGTTGAAAAGCTAAAGTTAGCCTCGCCAGTGTGGCTCAGTGGATTGAGTGTTGTCCCATGGACTGAGAGTTCCAGGTTTGATTCCTGGTCAGAGCACATGACCAGGTTGTGGGCTTGATCCCCAGTAGGGGGCGTGCAGGAGGCAGCTGGTTGATGTTTCTCTCTCACATCAATGTTTCTATCTCTCTCTCTCTCTCTTCCTCTTTCTCTAAAAAAAGTCAATAAAAACTTTTTTTAAAAAAAGAAAAGCTAGCCCTGGCCGGTTTGGCTCAGCAGTTAGAGAGTCGGCCTGTGGTCCAGAGAAACCCGGGTTCGGTTCCCGCTGAGGTCACGTGCCTCGGTTGCAGTTTGTCCCCGGCCCTGGTTGGGTTGTGTAGGAGGCAGCCACTCGATGTGTCCCTTTCACATTGATGTTTCTCTCTCTCTCTTCCTCTCTCTCCCTCCCACTCTATCTATAAAAAAATAAAATAAAATAATAAAAAAGAAAAGCTAAAGTTAAAAGCCAGCCACCCATTTTTCCTCCTGTCTTACCTTAGCTTGGGTTTTGTCAACCTTTAACCTCAAGGATTTAAAAATACAGCTCAAACAAAGTCAGACCCTCTACCACAAGCAAAGGAAGGTCCTGGATCCAAGAGACAACTCACACAAGTTCTCCCAATGGTTGAGCAACTCGTGGGCTCAATGGTTCTTTTGCTGGGTCTAGGTCCCAGGGGTGGTCCTGGGTGAGATTCTTTGGAATCCTGCTGAATACACCAAGTAAATGTCAATGTAAGAAACATTCAAACCTATGGAGAATTTTTGTGAGTTTATTTGAGTCAAACTGTTGACAATTGCTGGGAATCAAAATCTCAATGGACTGAGATAATGCTCAAGAAAATGGCACTTTTGCACCTTATTTTATACATTACAATCAAAAGAGGAAACATGAGTGAATTACATGAAGTACATTGGTGATAGATCAGGAAGGTAGGAGAAAGCAAAGCAGGGAAACCTCTGGAATTGGATAAAAAGTGAAATGATAGAAATATACTGTTAGGACTTACACAGCAATGTAATTTCTAATGGCCACTTTGTAAGCTTCCCCACCATAAAGACCAAACTTCTCATTACAGGAGAACAAAGGCCAGGAGGACTGGCTGGACAAGAAATGCCGAACATTAGGAATTAAAGCATATAAGAAACAAAAACTGCCAAAGAAACACCTGATTGCACATCTGTATCTCTGTAGACCCAACACCATTCCCCAAACCCACCAACCAAGACCCTAAACCCACTGAGAGCAAATGTTTCCTGACAGTGGTGGTAGATAAGGGTGAAACTCCAGCTCCTAGAGGCTGCCATCATTGACCCAATACCCCATGGCTCAGTGATATGTAGCCCTTCACTTTTGGATATCCTGATACCCCATCCCCATTTCTTTAAATAATTCCAATTTTTCTTTATTCACTATCTGGGATTATTATTTAGCATGCCTGTGCACCACACCACCAACTTTAACCTTTCATATACATCTTTTACATAGATGGGTACAAGATAGTTAAGAAATAACAATTAACATGATAACAATAACAATGAGAGGATTTATGGTCTCTGCCCTGGTGTGTTGGTTGTGTCCTGAATGGTCTGGAAAAAAGGGAGCTACCCTGATATTCTAAAGGAATGTTATCATAGATGCAAAATATATTAGACAGATTTAGTTAAGGTAAAGATTCACATATTTCTGGAAAGATTCTGGCCTAGGACATGACTACCTGCCATAGACTACTTTTAGTTAAAAAGATTTTAATTTCAGATCATCCTTTATGGTTACTTTAGGTCTCTGAGTTTGCAAGGCCACTATGTAGGCTTTCCTTGAGCTTGTTAGGTTAGCATGTGGTCCCTTTTCATCCACACATACTATCTTGAAAATATAACCAGTTTTACCATTCCCAAGGGAAATAGATGGAGGTCCCATATATCCAAGCCTTTGTGACTCTCAAAGGTGACCCTAAGCTATGTGCTGTGTGTAAATTAGAAAAATGTGCCCAAATAGAAAGAAACATTCCAAAAATGAGTGAATAAATTTGTCAGTCCATGGCCAACATTTGGGTGGCAACCCAGTTCCTGAGGTATTGAAAATGACTGTCTTTTTTTTTTTTTTTTACAAAAAGTGTTCTTCAGAGGTCCAGAGATATGGCTCCAAAAACAATTCAAAACCCACCAAATTATTTTACCTTTCAAAAACCTCTCCTATGCATTATCGTATTATAGGTAATTTGCTTTATGAAACCAAAGTCCAAGGACTTTTAAAATATAAATGCCTGGTCTTCCCCAAGAACTCTTGTCTGGGCCATTTTTAAAAATACAAATCACTGGAAGGTAAATCTTATCGAAATAGAAAAAACCCTTAGCCATAGACCATTTTAACTTATTTCAGCTATTCCTTTCCCAATTAGTGAATTTTAACTAAAGTTAATGAATATCTAGATTTTTTTTTAACAATATGGAATACTGAAACATTGATTGCTAGAAAAGTCTTAAGTTCTCTTCCTTGGGTCTTTTTATTGCAGAAAGTGGGTCAGGAGCTGTTGATGTAATAATGTCATGTGCTTTGTTGAAGGTATGTTTCTTGAAAGTGAGAGTGTTTCAAATGTGTTCATAAACATCAACCTAAGGAATGCTGGCCATTTACATTTTTTGGTTATCATTGGAAATTGATGTTTCTAAGAGTTCAAAGTTCAAATTAAGTTGGAAAAAAATTGTATGGTTGTGATAATAAAAGACAAAGTATGGAGATACTTTTTTGCAGGACAACAATTGAAATTGAGTTGTTCAATGATGGTTATTTCTTAATGGGTAAAAAGGTTTGTGAAAATTGTAGAAAGGTTTATAGAAGGTTGTGAAGTTTTCAGAAGTTTTTGAAAGTTTTATGTTTATAGAGAAAAACCCCAGTCAGACTCCAGTCCTCCTTCCCCAACTTGATATCTCTCTGGTGACATTATTTGACTCTGGTGGAATCTGAAGTTATTTGCATTACACTCTCTCTTCTCACTGTCGGTGTAGGGTAAACCTACCTGTCAGCTGTGGAGTAAATCTTTCATCAAAATGTGTCTCATCAACACTGAAATGGGAGGTAAACATGCCTTTTGGACACAGAGTCACCCACCCACACAACCATCCCCAGCTGACATCCGGGTGACCACATCTGGTGAGTCAGGTCTTAATCACCCCTGATATCTGAAGGGACCCCTTCTCTATTGTTTGTTTGACTGGCATGGAGTTGAGTCCTTGACTGAACAGGGTAAATCCATTCGCAGGGCATCTTGCTAATGTCCTGATCATTGATAAGGCCACCCTCAGGGCACAGGATAAACAGGTCCACAGGTCAAACTGGCTTTCTCTCTCAAACAGGCTTTCTGATTGAGTACCAATGTCTGAGTGGGTTAAATCCATCCCCAGGGTCATCTAGCCAATGTCCTGGTCATTGGTAAGGCCACCTTCAGAACACGGGGTAAACACGTCCAAAAACATGCTTTTTCCTTTTATTTCTACTCATATCTGAAAACATCAATTTTGACAACCCACTCTTATGTCACATCTTTTGTCACTGGTGTTTCTGACTTTTCAGTGAGCCAAAGTAGCCCTGTCCAGGCTCACTTTTTTTCCTATATCATTTTTATGAAGTTGAAGCAGCCCCACCCACGATCTCGCCTGTTGCTTAAACCCTTATATTGGAGCCAAGATTTCCTCTGTTTCCGCTGATCATTCACAGCCCTTGAAATTTTCATTGAAAGTTTCAATAGGTATTCCTGCTTGGTATTTAGAAATTTTCCTCTACTTTTCTAGTCTTCTTAAAAACCATCAAAAGCAAATGAGAAAAATCTTGCATCTTTCCTGCAAAAAAATTAGTAATTCAAATTATATGTATAGTCTTCATATGTATGGTCTTTATGTGTTTGTCTGTGTATTGTATGTGGCATGCTTTCTGCCTCTGGATGACATTAGCAGGGTGTGATATTTTATTGGCCTAAAGGAATTAAATACTTATATAGTTTAAGCAGGATCTTGTGGTGTCAGCAAAATATTTGATATTAAAACTGGTTTGTTTTATTGATGTCTTTTAGAGTTATTACCATAAAGTATGTTTGTTTTTTCTAGATTTACAAAGCATTTGTGATATGATCTTTTGGTTAAGTTTGTTTGACAACCTTCCCAAAGTTTAAATTTTAAAAGACTTTTTTAACCAAGAAATGACTTTGAATTATTTTGATGGGCCCTGCAATACCTCAATGATTTATCCTCTCTCCTAAGTTGTTTTTTTTTTTAACTAATTAAGCCTATTTGTTGTGCTTGAAAATTACATGGGAATCTTTGCCAAATAAAATAATAATAATAATAACTATGTTCTGTTTGTTTAAATATATTTATTACAATGGATGTTCTAGAAATTTCTGTCTGCTCTAGGAAGAAACTTGCAAAGATTCAGAGCCAAGTTCAAACAGAAAACTCTCAGGGGTAACAAGTGTCCTGTCAGTGACACCGAACAAGCCAAGAATGATGGCTCCCTGTGGGGTATCCAGCAATGGTACTCTGGGTGTTTGTGATTTACATATTGGGACATTTATAAATTGTTTTTAGTGCTCAATGCACACTTCCAATGAGCCCTGAAGAGCATTTTAAAATCTTACATATTATTTATTCTTTATGTGTTAAAATAGTGTATTGAATCTAAAAATGTAAGTTGTATTGTTCTTTATGTCATTTTATAATAATTATTATTTACCAACAAATTGTTATTTTGGAATGTTATATCTTATAGGAAAGCAGTGGTGCTTTTTTTTAATAGGGAGGGAGAGAGAGAGAGATACATCAATGTGAGAGAGACACATTGGTTGCCTCTTGCATGACCCTGATTGAACCTGCAATACAGGTATGTGCCCTTGACTGGAAGTCAGACCCACAACACTTTGGATCATGGGCCAACACTCTAACCACTGAGCCAAACCAACCAGGGTGAAAAACAATGTTCTTTATCAATTATATTATAATTGGATCTATAACCATGTCACTTTAAGTTTTGTCATTTGTAGATTGTCATTTTTTTACTCTGCATTTGAAAATCTGTTACATCTGCCTGACTGGTGTGGCTCAGTGGTTGAGTGTCGACCCATGCATCAAGAGGTCACCAGTTCGATTCCCAGTCAGGGCACATGCCCAGGTTGTGGGCCCAATCCCCAGTGGGGGGCATGCAGGAGGCGGCCAATCGATGTTCTCTCTCATCGATGTTTCCATCTCTCTCTTTCCCTCTCCCTTCCTCTCTCTCTAAAATCAATAAAGAAAAAAAAATAAAAAAATAAAATCTGTTACATCTTTGAAAAGGTCTGTGAAAAGGACTCTAACTTACTCTAAATTACAGGTTTCTAAGCAGGTCATTTATTTGAAGTAGATAAAGATTTCTAGAAATCTAAGGAATAACTGCATTCATGGAAATACTGGCAAATAATCAGGACAAAAATTGGCTGTATAGGACTGAATGAAATGAGAATAATTGTTATTCTTATGACTTTGTTCAAAATATTGCTGATATCTAAAAATCTTTTTGTTTTCCAGATATAAGGAAGCTTGTTTTTTCCCTAAAGCAGTTTGGTAAATTATATTCTCATAAGCAATATTGAAGCATTTATATTTTTCTCCCTACCTAATCCCTCCAGAATTTGGCAACTATCAATGAGTGAGTATTATTTTCATAACAATATATTTATTTGCATAAATTTAATCAGGATCTGTTCTCTTTATAATAAAACCACTTTCCAATTGTGGTTTTATTAACCAAGTCTTTGACTAGGATGTCATAATCAAGAGAGACATGCCTGGACTCTGGGTGTCACCAGAAGGCTTTGATGAATAAAGGCTGACTTTGAAGCCAATAAGAACCCCTTGGAAAAAATGGTATGATACTTTACTTGATCACATTGTTTATGGCAGTTTTTCCAGGTAAGGACTGAAGGTTGCTTTCCTGGAAGATGGCAAAAAGAGAACCTCAAGACATTTTGGGGACTAAAGAACTTGAAGAACTCACCCTTGCAGGCAAAACCAGATGGCAACTGTGTGGCTTGGCTTCTATTCCCTAAAGGGCTGACTTAAACTCAATCTGAAGATTCCTTGTAAGCAAAATTTCAGCAAAGCATATTTGAAAAAGCCTATGTTATCAATTGCTATTCCTGTTGTTTTTATGCAAATAATCAAGCCAAATTAAAATCAGACATAATGCAGTCTCTTTGATAAAAAATAAGGGTGATTTTAGGGAGATAATTTGTTTCAATGGAAATCAAAATGCCCAATTGTAGTTATTGAACTGTGTAGTGCAGTTGATTGTCTTCAAAGTTTAAAGTTTTATTTTTACCTATGAAATGACCTGGTCCCTGAATTCTTCTAGTTGCTTTCAACCCTCCAAGCTAATGTTTTGTTTTCCTCCCATCTTTTGACTTAAAATTATTGAGAACTACTGATGCAATGTCAACCATACAGAATTTACCTGAGCATTTAATAATATCACCAGAGACATTTAAACTGCAGGTAAAGAGGAGCTGTCAGATTGTCACTGCTTGTTTTTATTCCAGCAAAAGAAACTTTAAGCCTTCTCAACTGACCATCTTACAGACTCAGAAACTGGTTTATAATTTGCTATGATTATTAACATTAGCTTTTTTCTTCTGTTTTCATAGGCATACTCCTTAATACCTGATTGCTTGTTTACACAACATAGATCTCACTTTGAATGCCCATTTGCATCACCACTAAATAATTGAGTCAATGAAATATGGAGCAATTTACCAACTTCACTTCTGGAATGATTCAACAATTTCATATCAAGATGATGATGCTTTAGAGATTCCAGCCTATCCCTACCTTGGAAGAGTTAGCTAACAGCCTCTCTGTTCCATTCTCTGATCCCATTCCCTTGTCTGCCTTAGATCAGGAAGAGAGAGACTTCCATACCCAATATAGGCAGGGACCACAGCCCTTGTCAGCAGGAAGCAGTTACTAAAGACACAAAATCCTCCCTCATCACTCCAAAAAGATTTCAAGGATGGAAATCTCTGAGGGGGGGAATAGCACAGGCCAGTAAGCCAGGAAATGTGGAATCAGGAAATTGAGACAGATTGTTAAACAGCAGTTAGCATTCATCTAGTAAATCCTATCTTCCTTAAACCAGGGACACTTAAGAATAAATGGTTTGCAGTTCTCCCCAATCAGAGGGAAGTAACTTAAATCACCCTACTCAGGAAGATAGATAGCAGAAATCCAATTAGTGCCATTTGCCAACCACACACAAGGACAGATGAAGTTAAGAGAATAAATCTCATTTTGATACATCAGCATAAAGCTTATGAATATTCTATTAAAATTCTCCCCTAAGAACTCCCCTAAACACCCAGCCTTTAAAACCCCTCAAAACAAAGGTCCCAGCATGTACTTCCCTTCCCAGGAGCATGCCCACACCTCCACACCTCCCATTCTCACACCATAGGAATACATTTCCTAAAATCTAAGGGAACCCAAGAGGCTTGAAATCAGGGCAGCAATGGGAAGTGGTAGTTTATTCCAGGCAAACTCCCAGAGCCTGTCCCCAAGGCCTCCTTTTCTCTGACTTCTTAGTGAGCCAAAGAAGACCAGCCTAGGTTCATTGCACCAGTCTTTCTTTGTTTCATTTCCCCAGTTTTAAAAAATGTCCTCGCCCTGGCCAGTTTGGCTCAGCAGTAGAGCGTCAGTTCACGGACCAATGCAGGTTTGATTCCAGTCAAGGGCACATACCTCAGCTGCAGTTGACCCCTGGCCCTGTAGGGGTCGTGCAGGATGCAGCCAGTTGATGTGTTTTTCTTACATCGATGTTTCTCTCTCTCTCCCTCTCTCTCTCTCTCTCTCTCTCTCTCTCTCTCTCTTTTCCTTCCTCCACTCTATCTGAAGATAAATAGAAAAAAATATCCTCAGTGACGATTTAAAAAATACAAATAAAATAAAATAAAACATCCTCTAATATTCACCTAGACTCGTGCTGTGAAATGTTTCCTGCATGAAGTCAAGAACCCATATATTACTGACTAGCCCTAGGCAGACCTGCTCAGGGCCAAGTCCCCTTTCTGGTAAAATAATGAGTTTTACTTGCTCCTTTCCAATTTGGATGCCTCTTATTTCTTCTTCTTGTCTGATCACCGTGGTTACGACTTCAAGTACTGTGTTGAATAAGAGTGGTGAAAATCCATCTTGTTCCTGTTCGTAAGGGAAATGCTTTTAATTTTTGCCCATTGAGTATGATGTTGGCTTAGGTTTGTCCTATATGGCCTTTATTATTTTGAGATATGATCTCTCTATTCCCATTTTGCTGAAATATTTTATAAATAATGGGTGCTGGATTTTGTCAAATGCTTTTTCTGCATCTATTAATGTGATCATGATTTTTATCCTTCATTTTGTTAATGTGACATATCACATTTATTGATTTGTGTATATTGTATGAGCTTTGTATTCCTGGAATAAATCCTACTTGGTCATGATGTATGATCTTTTTAATGTATTGTTGGATCCTATATGCTAATATTTTGTTAAGGATTTTAACATCTATGTTGATCAGGATTATTTCCCTGTAATTTTTTTTCCTTTGTAGTGTCTTTATCTGGTTTTGAAGTTAGGATAGTGCTGGCCTTAAAAAAAAAAAAAAAAGTCTTTGAACTCTTCCTGTTAAAATTTTTCTAAAAATAGATATTAGTTCTTCTTTGAATGTTTGGTAAAACTCCCCTGTGAAGCCATCCAGTCCAGGAATTTTGTTTGCTGGGAGTTTTTTGTTTGTTTTGTTTTTATTTATTTTACTGCTTCAATTCCATTACTTGTTATTGGTCTATTAAGGTTTTCTAATTCTTCCTGATTGCGTTTTGGAAGATTTTGTGTTTCCAGAAATTTGCCCATTTTGCCTAGGTTATCCAATTTTTTGGCATATAGTTGTTCATAGTATTTTCTTACAATCCTTTGTATTGCTGTGATGTCAGTTATTACGTCACCTCTTTCATTTCTAATTTTATTTATTTGGGTCATCTCTTTATATTTCTTGGTGAGTCTGGCTAAAAGTTCATCAAACTTGTTTATCTTTTGAAAGAACCACCTCTTGGTTTCATTCATCTTTTTTTTGTTTTGTTTTGTTTTTTAGTCTCTATGTCATTTATTTCACACTGATCTTTATTATTTCCTCTATGCTACTTATTCTGGATTTTTGGGTTGTTCTCTTTTAATTCATTTATTTGTAGGTCTAGATAGTTTATTGGAGCTGTTTCTTGTTTCTTGAGGTAGGCCTGTAATGCTATGAACTTCCCTTTCAGGACTGTTTTTGCTGTGTCCCATACATTTCATGTAGTTGTGTCTTCATTTTTGTTTGTTTCCAGGATGTTTTCTATTTCGTCCTTGATCTCATTGGTAACTAAGTCATTGTTTAATAACATGTTACTTAACCTCCACATATTTGAGTATTTTTATTGTAGTTGGTTTCTGGTTTCATGCTATTGTGATCTGAGAAGATGCTTGATATGATTTCAATCTTCTTGAATTTGTAGAGACTAAATTGTGGTCTATAAATGAAAATGCCCCATGTGCACTTGAGAAGAATGCATATTCTGCAGCTTTGGGGTGAAGTGTTCTGTAAATGTCAATTAAATCTATCTGATCTAGTGTGTCTTTTACGATAGCTGTTTTCTCATTGACTTTTTGTCTGGAAGATCTATCCAGTGATGTCAGAAGTCCTCTACTATGATTGTATTGTTGTCAGTCTCTCCCTTAAAGTCCTCCAGGAGCTTTTAAAGTATATTTTGGTGCTCCTATATTGGGTGTATATATATTTAACAGGGTAATATCTCATTGTTCATTAATCCTTCTAGTATTACGTAGTGGTCTTCTTTGTCTCTTGTTATGGCCTTGAAGTCTATTTTTTTATATGTAAGTATTGCTACTCCTTTTTGTTTGTTTGTTTCCATTTGAATGGAAAAGTTATTTTTATTCCTTCACTTCAATCCTGTGTGTGTTTTTGTTCTGATGTGGGTCTCTTGTAGATGGCATATAAAATATATGAGTCATGTTTCCTTATCCACTCAGCAGCCCTCTGTCTTTTGATTGGAGCATTTAATCCATTTACATTTAAGGTATTATTGATAAGTGTTTATTTATTGACATTTTTATTTTTTATGACTATGTCCCTCTCTACCTCTATTTCTCCTTCTTACAGTAGTCTCTAACATTTCTTCAATTACTGGTTTGGTGGTAATAAAGTCCTTTAGCTTTTTGGGGAGGGGGTCTGGGAAGCTTGTTATTCCACCTTCAATTTTGAATGATAACCTTGATGAATAGAGTAGTCTTGGTTTTAGATCCTTGCTTTTCATTTCTTTAAATACTTCATGTCATTTTCTTCTCTTTGTCTTTAACATTTAATATTTTAATTATGATGTCTCTTGGAGTGAGTATCTTTGGGTTCATCTTGATTGGTACACTTTGTGTAGCTTTTTTTTTTTCCTCACCCGAGGACATTTTTGCATTTGTCTTCAGAAAGAGCGGGAGGGAGACAGGGAGGAAAAGAGAAAGAGAAACATCGATGTAAGAGAGACACACCGATGTGTGGGGTTGTGCCACCCACACAACCCCAACCGGGGCCGGGGACAAACTGCAACCAAGGTACACACCCCTAGCGGGAACTGAACCTGGGTCTCACTGGTTCACGGGCCAACACTCTAACTGCTGAGCCAAACCGGTCAGGGCTGCATAGCTTTTTTTTTTTTTTTTTTTTACCAGATTAGGGAAGTATTCTGTCATTATTTCTTCAAACAGGTTCTCTATTTTTTGTTCCCTTTCTTCTCCCTCTGGTATTACTATGATGTGGATGTTGTTTCATTTTATAGTATTCAAAAGTTCCTTAAACTGTTCTCATGCTTTCTAAGTTGTTTGTTTTCTGTTCTGACTGAGTGGTTTTTCTTATCTTGTCTTCTGATTCACTTATTTGAGCCTCTACTTCATGGAGCCAGTTTTAATTTCTTACAGAGTATTCTTGATGTCATATATAGTACTCTTTATTTCTGATTGGTTCTTATTAGTAAGTTCTATGTCTCTTTTTTTTTTTCATGCTGATGTAGCTCCTACTAAGTTCCTTGTAGTTCCCACTAAGTTCCTTATAATTCCCATTAAGTTTCTTGTAGATATCACTAAGTACTTGGAGCATATTTTTTATTTTTTACTATTTTATTTTTGTTACAGATGTTTCTCCTTTGTTCCCCAAGACACCCTCCTCCCCATCCTCTCACCCCTTTCCCAGCTTTGTTATCCATGTCCATCACTTATTAATACATGCGCTTAAGTTCTGTGGTTTATCTCTTCCCTCCCACCCCAGCCCCTCTTCTGAGGGGTGTCAGTCTATACCCTACTTCCACATCTCTGGGTCTACCCTGTTCCTCAGACTGTTATGTTCATTATATTTCACAAATAAGTGAGATCATGTGATACTTGTCTTTCTCTGCTTGGCTTGTTTGGTTTAGGATAATACTCTCGAGGTCCCTCCATGTCGTCTCAAAGGAAAAGAGATCTTTCTTTTGTACAACTGCATAGTACTCCATTGTGTATATGTACCACAGCTTTTCATCCATTCGTCCACTGATAGACTCTTGGGCTGTTTCCAGATCTTAGCTATTGTAAATAGTGCTGCTATGAACATGGGGGTACATGTATTCTTTCTGATTTGTATTTCAAGCTTCTTAGGGTATATTCCTAGAAGTGTGATCACTGGGTCAAATGGCAATTCAATTTTTAATTTTTTGAGGTAACACCATAGTGTTTTCCACAGTGGCTGCACCAGTCTGCATTCCCACCAACAGTGTACTAGAGTCCCCTTTTCTCCACACCCTCACCAACACTTGTTGTTTGATGATTTGTTGAGGGCAGCCATTCTGACAGGTGTGAGGTGATACATGATTGTTGTTTTAATTTGTATCTCTCTGATGATTAGTGATGTTGAGCATTTCTTCATATGTCTCTTAGCCATTTGTATGTCCTGTTTGGAGAGGTGTCTATTTAGATCCTCTGCCCATTTTTTAATTGGGTTCTTTGTCTACCTTTTGTTGAGTTGTATGAGCACTCTATATATTTTGGAGATTAATCTCTTATCTGATATATCATTGGCAATTATGCTCTCCCATACAGTGGGTTCCATTTCCGTTTTGATGGTTGTTTCTTTTGCTGTGCAGAAGCTTTTGAGTTTGATGTAGTCCCATGTGTTCATTTTCCCCTTTGTTTCTGTTGCCTTAGGTGATGTATCAGTGAAGATTCTGCTGCGTATGATGTCCGAAATTTTGTTGCCTACATTTTCTTCTAGGATTTTTATGCATCCACGAGTCACATTTAAGTCTTTTATCCATTTTGAGTTTATTCTTGTGTATGGTGTAAGTTGATGGTCTAGTTTCATTTTTTTGGATGTAGCTATCCAATTTTCCCAACACCATTTACTAAAGAGGCTGTCTTTACTACATTGTATGCTTTTGCCACCTTTGTCAAATATTAGTTGAGGATAATGTCTTGGGTCAATTTCCAGATTCTCTGTTCTATTCCACTGGTCGATATGCCTGTTCTTGTGTGAGTACCAGGCTGTTTTGATTACAGTAGCTTTGTAGTATAACCTGATATCCGGTATTGTGATCCCACCTACTTTGTCCTTCTTTTTCAAGATTGTTGTGGCTATTCGGGGTCTTTTTTGGTTCCATATGAACTTTTGAAGTATTTCTTCTAGTTCTGTGAAATATGTCACTGGTATTTTGATGAGGATTGCACTGAATCTACAGATTGCTTTTGGTAATATGGACATTTTAATGATGTTAATTCTTCCAATCCATGAACAAGGTATGTGCTTCCACTTTTTTATATTTTCCTCTATTTATTTTTTCAATGTCCTGTAGTTTTCTGCAAATAGGTCCTTTACTTCTTTGATTAAGTTTATTCCTAGGTATCTTAATTTTTTTGCCTCAATGGTAAATGAAATTGTTTTCTTAGTTTCTCTTTCTGTGAGTTCATCATTGATTTGTAAGAATGCTGTTGATTTCTTGACGTTAATTTTGTATCCTGCTACTTTGCCAAATTCATTTATTAAGTCTACTAGATTTTTGATGGAGTCTTTAGGGTTTTGTATATATAATATCATGTCATCTGCGAATAATGACAGTTTCACTTCCTCCTTTCCAATTTGGATTCCTTTTATTTTTTCTTCACGTCTGACTGCTGTGGCTAAGACTTCCAGTACTATGTTAAATAAGGGTGGCGAAAGTGGGCATCCCTGTCTTGTTCCTGTTTTTAAGGGAAATGTTTTTAGTTTTTGCCCATTGAGTATGATGTTGGCTGTAGGTCTTTCATATATGGCCTTTATTATATCAAGATATGATCCCTCTATTCCCAAATTGCTGAGCGTTTTTATCAGAAATGCATGCTGGATTTTGTCGAATGCTTTTTCAGCATCTATTGATATGATCATGTGGTTTTTATCTTTCATTTTGTTTATGTGGTGTATCACATTTATTGATTTGCGAATATTGAACCAGCCTTGCATTCCTGGGATGAACCCACTTGGTCATGGTGAATTATTTTTTTGATGTATTGCTGGATCCGATTTGCTAGTTAGTATTTTGTTTAGGATTTTGGCATCTACGTTCATCAGGGATATTGGCCTGTAGTTTTCTTTCGTTGTAGTGTCTTTTTCTGGTTTTGGAATTAGGATTATACTGGCCTCATAAAACGAGTTTGGAAGTCTTCCTTCTTCTTGAATTTTTTGGAATAGTTTGAGGAGAATGGGTGTTAGTTCTTGTTTGAATGTTTGGTAAAACTCCCCCGTGAAGCCATCCAGGCCTGGGCTTTTGTTTGCTGGGGGAGTCTTGATTACATCTTCAATTTCCTTAGCTGTTATTGGTCTGTTCAAGTTTTCTATTTCTTCCCAGTCCAATTTTGGGAGACTATGTGTTTCTAGGAATTTGTCCATTTCACTTAGATTGTCTAATTTGTTGCCTTGTAAATGTTCATAGTGTTTGCTAACGATCCTTTGTATTTCTGTGGTGTCAGTTGTTACTTCTCCTCTTTCATTTCTGATTTTGTGTATTTGGGTTCTCTCTCTTTGTTTCTTGGTGAGTCTAGCTAAGGGTCCATCAATCTTGTTTATCTTTTCAAAGAACCAGCTCTTTGTTTCATTGATTCTTTGAATTGTTTTTCTGGTCTCTATGTCATTTATTTCTGCTCTGATCTTTACTGTTTCCTTCCTTCTACTTGCTCTGGGGTTTTCTTTTTGTTTGCTTTCTAGTTCTTTAAGTTGTGAGGTTAAATAATCTATTAGAAATTTTTCTTGTTTCTTGAGGTAGGCCTGGAGTGCTATGAACTTCCCTCTCAGAACTGCTTTTGCTGCATCCCATAGTTTTTGTGTTGTTGTGTGTTCATTTTCATTGATTTCCAGGAAGTTTTTAATTTCTTCCTTGATTTCCTCAGTAACCCATTTGTTGTTTAATAACATGCTATTTAGCCTCCATGTATTCAAATGTCTTTGCATGTTCTTTTTGCAATTGATTTCTAGTTTCATGCCATTGTGATCTGAGAAGATGCTTGATATGATTTCAATCTTCTTGAACTTGCAGAGAGTTAGTTTCTGTCCTAACATGTGGTCTATCTTTGAGAATGTCCCATGTGCACTTGAGAAGAATGTGAATTATGTAATTTTGGGGTGTAATTCTCTGTAAATATCTATTAAATCCATTTAGTCTAGTGCTTCATTTAGAGTCTCTGTTTCTTTTTTAATTATTTGTCTAGATGATCTATCCAGTGATGTCAGTGGGGTGTTGAAGTCCCCTGCTATGATTGTATTGCAGTTGATTTCTCCTTTGAAGACCTCCAGAAGATTTTTAATATATTTTGGTGCTCCTTTATTGGGTGCATATATGTTCACCAAGGTTATGTCTTCCTGTTGGATAGATCCTTTCAATATTATGTAGTGACCTTCTTTGTCTTTAGTTATGGCTTTCATTTTGAAATCTATTTTATCAGATATGAGTATTGCTACCCCAGCTTTTTTTTCCTTTCCGTTTGCTTGGAAGATTTTTTCCATCCCTTCACTTTCAGCCTATGTGAGTCTTTTGTTGTGAGGTGGGTCTCTTGTAAACAACATATATATGGGTCATGCTTTCTTATCCAGTCCGCTACTGTGTGTCTTTTGATCGGAACATTCAATCCATTTACACATAAGGTGATTATTGATATGTACTTATTTATTGCCATTTTTGTTTAGTGTGGTTCTTCTTTCCTTCCTATTTCTTCTACTAATTACAGCAGTCCTTTTAACATTTCTTGCAGTGCTGGTTTGGTGCTAATGTATTCCCTTAGCCTTTTTTTTTTCTGGGAAGCTCTTTATTTGACCTTGTATTTTGAATGGTAGCCTTGCTGGGTAGAGTAGTCTTGGATTCAGATCCTTATTTTTCATGACCTTGATTACTTCATGCCATTCCCTTCTGGCCTGTAGTGTTTCTATTGAGAAGTCAGCTGAAAGCCTTATGGGGGTTCCTTTGTAGGTAACCTGTTGCTTATCTTGCTGCCTTTAGGATTCTCTCTTTGTCTTTAATTTTTGGCATTTTAATTACTATTGTCTTGGTGTGGGCCTGTTTGTGTTCTTACTGGGGACTCTCTGTGCTTCTTGAACTTGAATGTCTTCTTTCTTCACCAAATTAGGGAAGTTTTCTATCACTATTTCTTCAAATATATTCTCTAACCCTTGCTCATTTTCTTCTTCTTCAAGGACTCCAATGATGCGAACATTATTATGTTTCCAGTTGTCCCACAGTTCTCTTAAGCTGTGTTCCTGTTTTTTCATTGTTTTTTTCCTTTTGGTTTTCTGATTGGTTGATTTTTTCTACCCTGTCTTCTAATTCACTGATTTGGTCCTCAGCTTCCTTTACTCTGCTGTTTAGTCCTTCCAATGTGTTCTTTACTTCTGCTATGTCATTCTTCATTTCTTCTTGCTGCTTCTTCATTTCCACTTGGTTGGTTTTCAGTGTTTCTATGTCTTTGCTCATGGTGTGGATGTCTTTACTCAAGGTGTTGATGTCTTTACTCATGCTGTTGAGCTTCCTCAAGATCATGGCTCTGAATTATAGCTCTGTTAACTTTCTTAACTTTATTTCATTTATCTCTCTTCAGTAGAGGTCTCTTGTTCTTTCATTTGGGATCTGTTTCTTTGTTTCACCATTTTGGCTATCTCAGTGGTTTTTGGAGCCTGCTCATTTTTCTGTGGATGTTCGTGTTCTGCTGTTTATGGCTCCCTCTAGTGGGTTGGGATGAGCATGAGAGGACCCACGTTAAACACCCCCTTGCTTTCTTACTTTCCAGGGTATATTTGCAAGCCCAGAAAAGGTTAAGTTATCCTCTAGCTTTTTGCCTAGATGTTACTGGTTGTGGTTGCTTGAAGAGCCTTGGGTTTACAGTTGAATGAAAACCTCCCTCAGGTGTTCAGTGTGAGAGGATTTCCAGAGGTTAGGGCAGATGCTGGTAGTTAATGAGCCTCGGTTTGCATTTTAATGGCCCACTAGGGTGTGGCTGGATCTCTGAGGGAGGGGCTGCCGCCTCTCCCCAGTGCCCTGGGATGGAGTAAGTTGGCCA
Organism: Tadarida brasiliensis; assembly: GCA_030848825.1. Lineage (NCBI taxonomy): Eukaryota > Metazoa > Chordata > Mammalia > Chiroptera > Molossidae > Tadarida > Tadarida brasiliensis. The sequence goes on from CM061259.1 coordinate 74,633,571, forward strand.
GGCCACAGTCCTGCATGGCCACAACTCAGCAAAAGCTCTGAGCGCCCTCCAAATCCCGAGTGTCCCCACACAGTTCCAGTCCAGACCACCCTCCCTCTGCCGGAACCCAAGGTGAGTGGCTGCGGCTATTTTAGCGCTCTATCCTGGCCCTCTGCGCTGTGGATCCGGCTTGGGCTTTAACCCCGAGGGCGTTGCGCTGCTCACGGCTAAGGCTGCTGCTGTCCGTGGGCTCCCAGCCCCCCTCTCGCGCCTCCACAATCCTACCAGGATTGATTCAGTGTCCCTGGTTGTATGGTCCTCGCAAGCTGCTTTTCTGTTGCTTTTTCCCAACGATTTGTCTTTATTTTAGTTGTAATTCCAGTTTGGTCCTGGGAGATGGTCTGTTTAGCCTCCATTCACTCCGCCACCATTTTGGAATCTGGAGCACCTTTATAATCATTACTCTGAACTCTATGTCTGATAACTTGCTTACCTCCATCTTATTTAGGTCTTTTTCTGGTAATTCCTACTTTTCTTTAGTTTAAGAGCTGTTTCTTTGTCTTCCCATTTCAGTTGTCTCTTTATGTTTGTATCTATGTATTAGATATTCTTGCTATGAATCCCAGTCTCTGTGAGGTGGGATTTTTTTTTCCCTGATAATTTTTTTTTAATTAATTTATTTTTGTTACAGATGTTTCTCCTTTTCCCCCCATTGGCACCTTCCTCTTAATCCCCTCCACCATGTCCCCAGCTTTGTTGTCCATGTCCATCAGTTATGCATATATGTGTATAGGTTCTGCTGTTTATCTCTTCTCTCTCCCACCACTCACTCTTCTGAAAATTGTCAGTCTGTACCCTACTTCCACATCTCTGGGTCTACCCTGTTCCTCAGACTGCTATGTTCATTATTTTCCACAAATAAGTGAGATAATGTGATATTTGTCTTTCTCTACTTGGCTTGTTTCACTTAGGATATTACTTTCCAGGTCCCTCCATGTGATCTCAAATGATAAGAGATCTCTCTTTCTTATAGCTACATAGCACTCCATTGTGTATATGTACCACCGCTTTTTTATCCACTTGTCTACTGATGGGCATTTGGGCTGTTTCCAGATCTTAGCTATTGTAAATAGTGCTGCTATGAACATGGGGGTACATATAGTCTTTCTGATTGGTGTTTTAGGCTTCTTAGGGTATATTTCTAGACTTGAGATCACTGGATCAAATGAGAAATAAATATTTAATTTTTTGAGGTAACACCATAGTGTTTTCCATAGTGGCTGCACCAGTCTGTATTCCCACCAGCAGTGTACTAGAGTCCCCTTTTCTCCACACCCTCACCCACACTTGTTGTTTGATGATTTGTTGATCGTGGCCATTCTAACAGGTGTGAAGTGATACCTTATTGTTGTTTTAATTTGCATCTCTCTGATGATTAGTGACATTGAGCATTTTTTCATGTCTCTTGGCCATTTGTATGTCCTGTTTGAAGAGGTGTCTCTTTAGGTCCTCTCCCCATTTTTTAATTGGGTTCTTTGTCTTCCTTTTGTTGAGTTGTATGAGCACTCTATATATTTTGGAGATTAACCCCTTATCTGATGTATCATTGGCAATTATGATCTCCCATACAGTGGGTTCCCTGTATGTTTTGATGGTTGTTTCTTTTGCTGTGCAGAAGCTTTTGAGTTTGATGTAGTTCTATGTGTTCATTTTTTTCTTTGTTTCTGTTTCCTTAGGTGATGTATCAGTAAAAATTCTGCTGCGTGTGATGTCTGAAATTTTCTTGCCTGCATTTTCTTCTAGGATTTTTATGGATTCATGGGTCACATTTAAGTCTTTTATCCATTTTGAGTTTATTCTTGTGTATGGTGTAAGTTGGTGGTCTAGTTCCATTGTTTTACATGTAGCTGTCCAATTTTCCCAGCACCATTTATTGAAGAGGCTATCTTGACTCCACTTTTTGCTCTTGCCATCTTTGTCAAATATTAATTGAGCATAATGACTTCGGTCAATTTCTGGGTTCTCTGTTCTTTTATTGATCTATTTGCCTGTTCTTGTTCCAGTATGAGCCTGTTTTGCTTTCAGTGGCTTTGTATTATAACCTGATATCTGGTATTGTGATCCCTCCTACTTTGTTTTTCTTTTTCAAGATTGCTGTGGCTATTCGGGGTCTTTTTTGGTTTCATATAAACTTTTGGAGTATTTGTTCTAGTTCTGTGAAGTGTATCATTGGTATTTTGATGGGGATTATGTTGAATCTATAGATTGCTTTGGGTAATATGGACATTTTAATGATGTTAATTCTTCCAATCCATGAATAAGGTATATGTTTCCACTTTTTTATATCTTCCTCTATTTCTTTTTTCAATGATTTGTAGTTTTCTGTGAAGAGCTCCTTTACATCTTTGGTTAAGTTTATTACCAGGTATCTTAATTTTTTGCCACGATGATAAATGGGATTTTTTTTTAGTTTCTCTTTCTGTCAGTTCATCATTGGTGTATAAGAATGCCGTCGATTTCTTGACGTTAATTTTGTATCCTGCTACTTTGCCAAATTTATTTATTAAGTGTAGTAGATTTTTGATGGAATCTTTAGAGTTTTCTTTGTACAATATTATGTCATCTGCAAATAATGACAGTTTCACTTCCTCCTTTCTTATTTGGATTCCTTTTATTTTTTCTTCATGTCTGATTGCTGTGGCTAAGACTTCCAGTACTATGTTAAATAAGAGTGGTGAAAGTGGGCAATCTTGTCTTATTTCTGTTCTTAAGGGAAATGCTTTCAGTTTTTGCCCATTGAGTATTATGTTGGCTATGCGTTTTTTATATACGGCCTTTATTATGTTGAGATATGGTCCCTCTATTCCCACATTGCTGAGCGTTTTTGTCAGAAATGGGTGTTGGATGTTGTAGAATGCTTTTTCAGCATCTATTAATAAGATCATATGGTTTTTATCTTTCATTTTGTTTATGTAGTGTATCACATTTATCGATTTGCGAATTTGTGCCATCCTTGCATCCCTGGGAGGAATCCCACTTGGTCATGGTGAATAATTTTTTTGATGTATTGCTGGATCCGACTTGCTAATATTTTGTTAAGGATTTTGGCATCTTTGTTCATCAGGGATATTGGCCTGTAGTTTTCTTTCTTTGTAGTGTCTTTATTCGAGTTTGGAATTAGGATTATGCTGGCCTCATAAAATGAGTTTGGAAGTATTCCGTTTTTTTTGGATTTTTTAAAATAGTTTGGGGAGAGTGGTTTTATATCTCCTTTGATGTTTGGTAAAACTCTCCCGTGAAGCCATCCGGGCCTGGGCTTTTGTTTGCTGGGAATTTCTTAATTACATCTTCAATTTCCTTAGCTGTTATTGGTCTGTTCAAGTTTTCTATCTCTTCCCAGTTCACTTTTGGGCAACTGTATGTTTCTAGAAATTTGTCCATTTCGCCTAGGTTGTCCGATTTGTTGGCGTATAATTGTTCATATTATGTTTCGATGATTTTTTGTATTTCTGTCATGTCAGTTGTTACTTCTCCTCTTTCATTTCTGATTAGGTTTATTTGGGTCCTCTCTCTCTCTTTTTTTTTTTTTTTTTTTTTTTTTTTGGTGAGTCTGGCTAAAGGTCCATCGATCTTGTTTATCTTTTCAAAGAACCAGCTTTTTGTTTCATTGATCTTTTGAATTTTTTTTAGTCTCTATGTCGTTTATTTCTGCTCTGACCTTTACTATTTTTTTTATTCTACTGTTCTGGGTTTTTCTTTTTGTTTGCTTTCTAGTTCTTTGAGTTGTAGGGTTAGAGAGTTAATTAGGAATTTTTCTTGTTTCTTGAGGTAGGCCTGTAGTGCTATGAACTTCCCTTTCAGGACTGCTTCCACTGCGTCCCATAGATTTTGTGTTATTGTGTGTTCGTTTTCATTGGTTTCCAGGAAGTTTTTGATTTCTTCCTTGATCTTGTTGGTAACCCATTCATTTTTTTAATAACATGCTATTTAGCCTCCATCTGTTTCAATGTTTTTGTGTGTTTTTGTTGTAATTGAGTTCTAGTTTCATGTCATGTGATTCGTTAAGATGCTTGATATGATTTCAATCTTCTTGAATTTGTAGATACTTACTTTGTGTCTTAACATGTGATCTATTTTCGAGAATGTCTTGTGTGCACTTGAGAAGAATGTATATTCTGCACCTTAGGGGTGAAATGTTCTGTAAATATCAATTAAGTCCAACTGATTTAGTTCGTCATTTAAGGACTCTATGTCCTTGTTAATTTTTTGTCTAGCAGATCTATCCACTGAAGTCAGTGGGGTGTTAAAGTCCCCCACTATGATCGTATTGCTATTGATCTCTCCCTTGAAGTCCTCACAAAGTTTTAAATATATTTTGGTGCTCCCACATTTGGTATGTATATGTTCATTGGTGTTATATCCTCTTGTTGGATTGATCTTTTTAATATTATATAGTGACCTTCTTTGTCTCTTATTATGGCCCTCATGATGTAGTCTATTTTGTCATATATGAGTATTGCTACACCAGCTTTTTTTTTTTTTTTCATTTCCATTTGCTTGGAAATTTTTTTCCATCCCTTCACTTTCATCCTGTACTAGTCTTTTGTTGTGAGGTGGGTCTATGTAGACAGCATATATATGGGTCATGTTTTCTTATCCAACCAGCTACTATATGTCTTTTGATTGGAGCATTTGAGCCATTTACATTTAAGGTTATTATTGATAGATACTTATTAGTTGCCATTTTTATTTTATGCCTGTGTTCCTGTTTCTTTCTCTCTGCTTCTTCTTCTTACAACAGTCCCTTCAGCATTTCTTGCAGTGCTGGTTTGGTAGTGGTAAATTCCTTTAGCTTTTCTTTTATCTGTGAAGCTTCTTATTTCTCCTTAAATTTTGAATGATAGCCTTGCTAGATAGAGTAGTCTTGGATTCAGACCCTTGACTTTCATTACTTTGTATACTTCATGCCACTCCCTTCTGGCTTGCAGTGTTTCTATTGAGAAATCAGCTGTCAGTCTAATGTGAGCTTCCTTGTAGGTAACTTTCTGTCTCTCTAATGCTTCCTTTAAGATTCTTTCTTTGTCTTTAATGTTTGCCATTTTTATTATGATGTGTCTAGCTGTGGGTCTTTTGGGGTTCATCTTGCTTGAAACTCTCTGTGTTTCCTGGAGTTGTGTGACTTTTTCCTTCACCAGTTTAGGGAATTTTTCTGTTATTAGTTCCTCAAACATGTTCTCTATTCCTTTCTCTGATTCTTCTCCTTCCAGTACCCCTATAATGCGAATGTTGTTACGTTTTGTATTGTCCCACAGCTCCCTTAAACTCTCCTCCTGCTTTTTGATTTTTTTTTCTTTCCCATTTGCTGTTCTATTTGGGTGATTTTTTTTTTTTTTTTTTACCATGTCTTCTACTTCTAAGTCGTTAATTCGGTCTTTAGCTTCTTGTAATCTACTGATGAACCCTTCTAAGGTATTTTTCATAACAACTATGTCATTCTTTATTTCCTCTTGATTTTTATGCATATCTTCTTCCTCTTTTTTTTTAAGCTGAAGTAGTTCTCAGTGAGCTCTTCATAATTCTCCTTAAGTTTCTTGTAGTTCTCACCAAATTGTTTGAGCCACCTTAAAATCATTGCTTTGAATTTTTTATCTGACAAGTTGTTTTCTTCTAGTTCCTTTTCTGTTGATTCCTCTTTTTTTTTTTTTTTTCATTTGAGTGTTATTTCTTTGTCTCACCATTTTAGTAATCTGGTAGTTCTAAGCCTGGTGAGGGATGTTGGGGTGTGTAGGGACGTTGATGTGTCTCAACTAAGGCTGCTGTGCCTCCCAGCCTGCTTTGGTGTATGGCACCTCTTGCCTGCTGTGGGTCTTGAAGGATTGACACCTGGCAGCTGATATTGGTCTGTCCTGCAGGTCTCAGCTCCCCAAGACTTGCTGCTGCTAGGGCTGGGGCACCACTACTGGTCAGCCTCTGTTGATGCTGCTGGGGATGGGTCTCAGCTGCTGATATGTGCTGCTCCTGCCTGGATGTGTGGGTCCACCTGGTGCACTGCTGAGGTGCATGGGTCCTGCTGGTATACTTCTGGGGTGCATGGGGTCCTGTTGGTATCCTGTTGGTGTGCGTGGGTTCCACTGGCACTTTTCTGGGGTTTGTGGGTCCTGCTGGTACACTATTGGGGTGCATGGGTTCCACTGGCACTCTGCTGGAGTTTGTGGGTCTCGTTGGTATACTGCTGCAGTTTCTGGATCCTGCTGGTACACTTCTGGGGTGTGTGGGTTCCACTGGTGTGTTTCTGGGGTTCGTGGGTCCCACTGGTACACTTCTGGGGTGTGTGGGTCCCACTGTTGTGCCACTGGGGTACCCTGCTGCCTGGTGGGGCTCAGTTCCTGATCAATCATTGCTGGAGGCAAGTGTCAGCTCCCGGTTCACACTGCTACTGCTGCTGCTGTTGCCAGGGGGTGCTTTCAGGTCCCAAACCTTTACTGCTGTTAGGGGCTGAGGATGCTCTGCTCCTGGGACTTTGCTGCTGCTGGGTGGAAGGTCTCTACTCCAAGTCTGCTGCTGCAGTTGTCAGGGGCAGGTCTTAGCTGTCCGAGCTCTGCTGCTTGGGCTGGGCACTACTCCTTATCAGCCTCTGCTGATGCCGCTGGGGATGGTTTCAGCTGCTGATCTCAGCTCCTAATGCTTGTTCGGGGTTGGGCTCTACTCCTGCCCAGTCACTGTAGCTGTGGGGGGAGGTGCCGGGCTCCCAAGCTGGTGCTAGTGCTGCCACAAGCCTGGCTGAGCTGCTGTGAGCCTGGGTGGCCACTGTAAGCCTGGGCAGGCAGCCATGAGCTGCTGCTGTTGGGGGTGGGGCTCTTCTCCCACCCAGTCGCTGTTGCTGTGGGGGGAGATGCTAGGCTCCCAAGCTGGTGCTAGCACTACTGTAGGCCTGTGCGAGCTGCTGAGGGCCTGGGCAGGCCACCATGGGACTTTTTTAATGTTCTGTGGGATCTAGTGGTGCAGTCTCCTTGTACTACTGAACTGTATGCTCTAGGAGTGACCCTTTAATGGGTTATTTGGGCTCCTCTATTGTTACTAGATCTTAACTGTTGTTGTCCTGGTCATGGGTGGGCTTTTCTCTTTGACTTTCTAACTGTAAGGCTCAGACACAACCAAGTCATGGGAGTTGTTTTGCAGGTGCTGACATGGCAAAACAAAACAAAAACATACAAAATATTCCAACAAAAACAGCAAAAACTACCACAAAATAAAACAGAAGTAGGAAAGGGGAAAAAAGAACACAAATAATAAACATAAATAGAAAGACAACATTATTAATAGTAAAATAAAAATAAGAAGAGTACTTGAAGAGAAAAGTGGTAGAGAAAAGACTTTGAAAGGAAAAAAGGGAGAGGACAAAATAAGAGTAGAGAATGAAAAAGAAAAATGGTAAAACACAAAACAAAACAGGTGAAGGCCAGAGAGCAGGACTTGGTCAGCACCAAGGTCCTTGAGGGTAAATTGGACAACCGTGGGCCTCCCTGGAAGATGTGGTTTCTTACTACATGGCAGAGAACAGGCCAGTGTTAACATTTTCTGTGGAGAGCATAGAAGATGATGAACCACACACATCCCAATTCTTCTCTCAAAGAATTTCAACTGAATTCAACAGAAAAATAAAATATTAAAAGTAGTTTGAGATTCCAAAATGGCAGCAGAGTTAATGGAAGCTACAGAGACCATCTCCCAGGGCCAAACTGGAATTACAACTAAAATAAAGACAAATCATTGGGGAAAACCAACAGAAAAGCAGCTGGAGAGAACCTTTATAACCATGGTTAGAAAGAGGACACTAAATAGAGCCTGGTAAGAACTGTGGAGGCTCTAGAGGGCAAGCTGGGAGCCCATGGACAGTAGCTGTTTTAGCTGTGAGCAGCTCCCTCGGGGTTAAAATTTCAAGCTGGGTCCACAGTGCAGAGGGCCAGCACAGAGCACTAAGTTAGCTACAGCCACTCACTTCAGGTCTGGCAGAGGGAGGGCAGACTGGACTGGAACTGTGTGGAGAGACTTGGAGCTTGGAGAGCTGAGGGCAATGGGAGTTTTTTGCTGAATCACTCCCTTAAAAGACAGTAGCCATCTTACTCAAAGAGCCCCTTCCCAGAGCCCCAGGGAGAAGCAACAGCCCCTCACTCAGGAATTTAACATCACTCAGCCAGGCCAGAAAAATGCAAATTGAGGTTCATTAACAGCCAGCAACCATCTGCCTCATCATCTGGAAATCCTCTTACCCTGAACACCTGAGGGATTGTTTTCATTCAGTTGAGGGCTACAACCCAAGGCTCATCAAGTAACTGAGACTAATAGCCTCTAGGCAAAAAGCTAGAGGATAACTGAACATTTCCTGGGCTTGCAAATCTACAAAGCAAACTAAGACTTGACAGTAGTGTTTAACGTGGGTCCTCTCACACTCATCCAAACCTAATAGAGGGAGCCACAACCAGCAAACACCAACACCCACAGGGAAAATTTGGCAGGCTTCAAAACCCACTGAAACAACAAAAATGGTGAAACAAATAAACAAATCCCAAATGAAAGAACAAGATAACTTGACAGAAGATGAAATAAATAAAAGGGAATTGAGCAGGATATCAGAGGTAGAGTTCAGAATAATAATCATGAGGAAGCTCAACAGCATGAGTAAAGATATAGAAGCACTGAAACCAACCGATTGGAAATGAAGAATGACATAGCAGAAATAAAGAACACATTGGGCCTTGGCCAGTTTGGATCAGTGGTTAGAGCATCAGCCCACAGACCAGAGAGTCCCGGGTTTGGTTCCCACTAAGAGCACATACCTCAGTTGTGGTTTGTCCCTGGCCCCAGTTGGGGTTGTGTGGGTGGCAGCCAGTCAATGTGTCTGTCTCACATCGATGTTTCTCTCTCTCTCTTCCTCCCTCTCTCCCTCTCACTCTATCTGAAGATAAATGCAAAAATGTCTTTGGGTGAGGAAAAAAGAAAAAGAAAAACCACATTGGAAGGAATAACCAGCAGAGTAGAGGAAACCAAAGATTGGGTCAGTGAATTGGAAGACAGGGTAGAAAAAATCGCCCAATCAGAGAACCAAAAAGAAAACACAATTAAAAAACAGGAAGACAGCCTAAGAGAACTGTGGGACAATATTAAAGATAACAATATCTGCATCATAGGAGTTCCAGAAGAACAAGAAAATGAGCAGGGGTTAGAGAATATATTTGAAGAAATAGTGACAGAAAACTTCCTTACTTGGTGAAGGAAAAAGGCATACAAGTACAAGAAGCACAGAGAGCCCCAAGTAAGAAGAACTCAAAGAGGCCCATACCAAGACACATAATAATTAAAAGGCCAAAAATTATAGACAAAGAAAGAATCCTAAAGTCAGCAAGAGATAAGCAACAGCTTACCTACAAAGGAACCTCCATAAGGCTCTCAGCTGACTTCTCAACAGAAACACTACAGGCCAGAAGGAAATGGTATGAAGTAAACAAGGTAATGAAAAACAAGGATCTGAATCCAAGACTACTCTACCAGTAAGGCTATCATTCAAAATACAACATGAAATAAAGAGCTTCCCAGACAAAAAAAAAGCTAAGGGAATATATTAGCACCAAAACAGCACTGCAAGAAATGTTAACAGGACTGCTGTAATAAGTCAAAGGAATAGAAAGGAAAATATAACTACAATTTAAAAAATGGCAATAAATTAGTACATATCAGCCAGAAAGGAGGGGGGTTGGAGGAATGGGTGAAAAAGGTGAAGGGATTAAGAAGTACAAATTGGTTGTTAGACTGGCAGACCTCAAAGGGAAGGGGGTGGGAAGAAATAAACCAAATAAATTATATGCATATATGCATAACCAATGGACACAAACAACAACAGTGTGGGTAAAGGCAGGAGGGGGGCGAGAGTGGGAAGGAGGGGATCAATAGGGGAAAAAGGAAGAACATCTGTAATATATTCAACAATAAAGATAAGTTAAAAAAATAAAAAAATAAATAAATGTAAGCTATATTAGTACCTGAAAAAAAAAAAGTACATATCAATAATAACCTTAAATGTAAATGGATTGAATGATCTGATCAAAAGACACAGGGTAGCTGATTGGATAAGAAAGCATGACTCATATATATGTTGTTGAGAAGACACCCATCTCACAACAAAAGGCTCACATAGGTTGAAAGTGAAGAGATGGAAAAAAATATTCCAAGCAAATGGAAAAGAAAAAAGAGCTGGGGTAACAGTACTCATATCCAATAAAATAGACTTCAGAATGAAGGCCATAACTAGAGAAAAAGAAGGCCACTACATAATATTGAAAGGATCTATCCAACAGGAAGACATAACCTTGGTAAACATATATGCACCCAATATAAGAGCACCAAAATATATTAAAAATCTTCTGGAGGATTTCAAAGGAGAAATTGACAGCAATACAATCATAGCAGGGGACTTCAATACCCTGCTGATATCACTGAATAGATCCTCTAGACAAAAAATTAACAAGAAAATAGAGACTCTAAATGATGCACTAGATCAATGAATTTAATAGATATCTACAGAGAATTACACCCCCAAACTGCAGAATTCACATTCTTCTCAAGTGCACATGGGACTTTCTCAAAGATAGACCACATGTTAGGACACAAACTAAGTCTCTACAAGTTCAAGAAATTGAAATCATATCAAGCATCTTCTCAGATCACAATGGCATGAAACTAGAAATCAATTACAATAAAAACACGCAAAAATATTTAAACATATGGAGGCTAAATAGCATGTTATTAAACAGTGAATGGATTACCATGGAGATCAAGGAAGAAATTAAAAACTTCCCAGAAACCAATGAAAATGAACACACAACAACACAATATCTATGGGATGCAGCAAAAGCAGTCCTGAGAGGAAAGTTCATAGCACTACAGGCCTATATCAGGAAACAAGAAAAATTTCTAATTGACTATCTAACCTCACAACTTAAAGAACTAGAAAGCAAACAAAAAGAAAAACCCAGAGCGAGTAGAAGGAAAGAAATAGTAAATATCAGAGCAGACATAAACAACATAGAGCCCTGGATGGTTTGGCTCAGCGGTTAGAGCATCAGCCTGTGGTCCAGAGAGACCTGGGTTCGGTTCCTGCTAAGGGCACATAACTTGGTTGCAGTTTGTCCCCAGCCCTGGTTGGGTCATGCAGGATGCAGCCACTCGATGTGTCCCTTTCACATCAATGTTTCTCTCTCTCTCTTTCTTTCTCTCTCTCCATCCCACTCTATCTGTACAAAAAATGGAAAAATGTCCTTGGGTGAGGATAAAAAATAAAAACGACAAAGAGACTAAAAAAACAATTCAAAAGATCAATGAAACAAAGACCTGGTTTTTTGAAAAGATAAACAAGATTATCACCAAGAAACCAAGAGAGAGGACCTAAATAAAATAAGAAACGAAAGAGGAGAAGTAACAACTGACACCATGGAAATACAAAGGATCGTTAACAAATACTATGAAAAATTATATGGCAACGAATTGGACAATCTCTAGGTGAAATGAATAAATTTCTAGAAACACATAGTCTCCCAAAACTGAACCAGGAAGTGATAGGGAACTTGAACATGCCAATAACAACTAAGGAAATTGAAGATGTAATCAAGAATCTCTAAGGGAGTCCACATTTGCCAGTCTTATTTGACTTAGTACTGGAAGTCTTAGCCACAGCAATTAGACATACAGAAAAAATGAAAGAGATCCAAATTGGAAAGGAGGAAGTGAAACTGTCATTATTTGCAGATGACATAATATTGTACATAGAAAACCCTAAAGACTCCATCAAAAATCCAGATTTCATAAACAAATTTGGCAAAGTATAAAATAAAATAAACATCAATTAATCAATGGCATTCTTATACACCAATAATTAACTCACAAAAAGAGAAACTAAAAAAAAATCCCCTTTACCATTGTGGCAAAAAAAAAAAAAAAATTAATATACGTAGGAATAAACTTAACCAAAGAAGTGAAGGACCTATTTGCAAAAAACTACAGGACACTGAAAAAATAAACAGGGGAAGATATAAAAAAGTGGAACCATATACCTTGTTCATGGATTGGAAGACTTAACATCATTAAAATGTCTATACTACTGAAATCAATCTATATATTCAATGCAATATCCATTAAAATACCAAAGACATATTTCACAGAACTAGAATAAATACTTCAAAAGTTCACATGGAACCAAAAAAGACCCCAAATAGCCACAGGCATCTTGAAAAATAACAATAAAGTAGGAGGGATCACAATACCAGATATCAGGTTATACTACAAAGCCATTGTAATCAAAACAGCCTGGTACTGACGCAAGAACAGGCAGATAGATCAATGGAACAGGACAGAGAACCCAGAAATTGACCCAAGACATTATGCTCAATTAATATTTGACAAAGGTGGTAAGAGCATGCAATGGAGTAAAGATAGCCTCTTCAATAAATGATGTTGGGAAAATTGGACAGCTACATGCAAAAAATGAAACTAGACCACCAACTTACTCAATACACAAGTATAAACTCAAAATGTATAAAAGACTTAAATGTGACTCGTGAATCCATAAAAATCCTAGAAGAAAATGTACACATAAAATATTTAGACATTGCACACATAGAATTTTCACTGATACAGTGCCTAAGGCAAGAGAAACAAAGGAAAAAATGAATACACGGGACTACATCAAACTAAAAAGCTTCTGTACAGCATAAGAAACAAGCATCAAAGTGGAAAGGGAATTCACTATATGGGAGAGCATAATTGCTAAGGATACATCAGATAAGGGGTTAATTTCCAAAATATATAGAGTACTCATACAATTCAACAAAAGGAAGACAAAAAACCCAATTTAAAAAAATGGGCAGAGGACTTAAATAGACATCTCTCCAAACAGGACATATAAATGGCCAGGAGGCATACAAAAAAATGCTCAATGTCACTAATCACCAGAGAGATGCAAATGAAAACAACTGTGAGGTATCACCTCACACCTGCCAGAATGGCTGCCATCAACAAATCATCAAACAACAAGTGCTGGCGAGGGTGTGGAGAAAAGGGGACTCTAGTACACTGCTGGTGGGAATGCAGACTGGTGCAGCCACTATGGAAAACAATATGGTGTTTCCTCAAAAATTAAATTTAAATTGCCTTTTGACCCAGTGATCCCACTTCTAGGAATATATCATAAGGAGCCTGAAACACCAATCAGAAAGAATATATGTACCCCTATGTTCATAGCAGCACTATTTACAATTGATAAAATCTGGAAACAGCCCAAGTGTCCACCAATAGATCAGAGGATAAGAAAGGTGTGGTACATATGTACAATGGAACACTATGCAGCTGTAAGAAAGAAAGATCTTGTACCCTTTGAAATGACGTGGAGGGACCAGGAGAGTATTATGCTAAGCAAAATAAGCCAATCAGAGAAAGACAAATACCACATGATCTCACTTATTTGTGAAATATAATGAACACAATAAGCTGATGAACAAAATAGACCCAGAGACATAGAAAGGAGTATGGTTTAGACTGACAAACCTCAGAGGAGGGATCTGGGGGGGGGGAGGGAGGGAAGAGATAAACCAAAGAACTTTTATGCATATATGCATAACTAATGAACATAGACAACAATGCTGGGAGGCAGGATTGGTAGGAGGATGTCAATGGGGGGAAAAAAGAAACATCTGTAACAAAAATAAATTAATAAAATTTTTTCTTAAAATTAGCATAATTCCTAAAAAAATCAATAAATAAAAATAAATATTAACAATAAAAAAGACAGTCTACTGTGTTAATTACCCCAAGTGATAAAGTTGTTTAATCGAGATATTACATAATGAGCTAGAATCACATAGCTAGTAAGAGGTAGAGGTAGAATTTGAACCCATGGCAATCTGACTCCAGATCCTATGCTTTTTTGTACCACACCACTCTGCTTCTTATAGGACAAGAGTTTTCTGAATCAGGGTTCCTTGAAGGTCATGGTTGCCAGGGGGATTGGGGATCAGGATGTCCTAGAAGACCAAATGCCTCTAAATTGCCAGCCTTCTGAGGGATTATGATATTCTGGGATGTCAAGTCAAATTTATGGTGTCTGTGTCCTCAGAGATCAGGGCTAGTGGATCAGAGTTTCTTTGTAATATCAAAATGTTCTGGGAAATTGTGTTGTTCTGGAAGGCTGATCAGAGTTTCCTCATAGTGTAAGGTTATCTTGATGCATCAGGGTATACTGGAATTCAGTGTTTGCTTATAGATCCAGGTTGACTACATGTTACTGGATCTCTGGAGGTCATGCCTGTCATGGAACTCAGGCTGCTCTAGGAGATCACAGTATATCTTGGGGTAGGGGAAAAGGAGTTGGTGTCTTGGATCAGTGTTTCTCAATTTTAATGTTATTATGGACTGAATGTTGTACCTCCTTCCAGTTCATAAATTGAAGCCCTAACCCCAATATGATGGTATTTGGAGGTGGGGGCCCTTGGGAGGTGATTAGGGTTAGATGAAATCTTGAGGGTGGGTCTCCCATGATGGGATTAGTGTCTTTGTATGAAGAAGAAGAGACACCAGAGACTGAACCATCACTCTCTGCATTCTGAAGACACAAAAGATGGCTGTCTGCAACCCAGTAAAAGAGCTATCTCCAGAATCTGAATCAGCTGGCACCTTGATCTTGCACTTTTCCAGCCTCCAGAACTATAAAAAATAAATGTCTATTGTTTAAGCCACCCAACCTTTGGTTTTGTTTGTTTGTTTGGGGTTTTGGTGGTTTGATTGTTTATTTGTTTTTTTTGTTTGTTTTGGCAGCCTGAGTTGACAAAAACAAATATACATTCCTGGGGATCTTGTTGCAATGCAGATTCTGATTCAGTAGTACTGTGGCGGGGCCAAGATTCTGTAGTCTTAATAAGCTCTCATATGTTTCTGATGCTTTTGATTTATGAACCATATTGTAAGCCCCAAGATCCTAGAGGATTATGATGATTTTCTGTCTTAACTTGTCAGGGTGCTTTTAAAGGATGTGTGTAGCCCTGGCCAGTCTGGCTCAGCGGTTAGAGCATCAGCCTGTGGACCAGAGAGTTCTGGGTTTGGTTCCCGCTAAGGGCACGTCCCTTGGTTGTAATTTGTCCCCGGCCCCGGTTGGGGTCATGCAGGTAGCAACCAGTCGATGTGTCTCTCTCACATTGATGTTTCTCTCTCTCTCTCTTCCTCCCTCTCTCCCTCCTGCTCTATCTGAAGATAAATGCAAAAAAAAAAAATGTCCTCAGGTGTGGATAAAAAAAAGGGTTAGCATGACCTTGGAGATCAGACTGTTGTATGGATGCAGTGTGTTCTAAGGGGTCAGGGTGTCCTTGTTGAGTCAGTGTGTCCTCAGAGCTCAGAATTTCATAGTGGGGCAGGGAGATCTCCTAGTAGAGATGGAATATTCTAGGTTTCAGTGTGCCCTAGAGGATCCTAGATTCCGAGGGTATCAGGTTGTCTTTAGAGGGTCAGGATGTCCTAGGGATGTCAAAATGTACTCCTGGGTAGGTGTAAGAGTACTGTGGGTGTCAGGGTGTCCTGACTGCTCAGGGATTCTGGGTATATTGGGGGTTTCGGGGTTTCCTTGAACAATCAGAATGTCAGAATGTTATGGCAATCTCAGTCTCCTGCTGGGTCCTGAGGCCCAGGGGATGCACCTGGAATTCAGATGATTTTCTTTTCTTTTTTTCGAGAGGGAGAAAGGGAGGAAGAGAGAGAGAGAGAAACATTGATGTGAGAGAGACACATTGACTGGTTGCCACCCACACGACCCCAACTGGGGCAGGGACGAACTGCAACCGAGGTACGCGCCCTTAGTGGGAACCGAACGCGGGACTCTCTGGTCCATGGGCCAATGCTCTAACCGCTGAGCCAAACTGGCCAGGGCCAGATGCTTTTCAGAGTCAGAGTTTTCTGAAAGTCTGGGCAACCTGGGAAGATCATGGAGTCCTGAGGTTCTGGGTGAATGAGGAGGTGACATTTGGAGGAGGGACTATGGTGTCCTGGAGACTCACCCTATGGCTCCAGCTGTTCTCAGGGGGTGTCTAGTATATTCTGAGAATCAGGGTATCTTGGAGGGGCCAGAATGCACTTGTGTCTTTTAGTATTTTAGTTTTATAAACAGGCCTTTGAGTATCACCCACAGGCTGAGATGCCAGGTAGGCCCTGCTCCTGGTCCCCATTTGCACCTCTCCCCCCATGATGGGGTTCTGAGGAAGGGTCTTAGGAGGAATGCATTTTCTCCTCCTTCCCCTGCCTACTCTCAGGAGGGGATTTAACAGGACAAAAGAATTTGGTCCTCTGGGAATAGAAGCTCTTGGCCCCAGTCCCTGGACCCTCCAACAGAGCACCTTCCCTCATCTGGCTTGTGACCATTCCCGCCCCCGACGAAGGGGCTCTGGTGACCAGGCAGTGATTGGATGGGCTCGCAGGGTGAGGAAGAGGTCATTCCTTCAAGACTCAGGGAGAAAGAAGTGGTGTGGGATTGCAAGCTGGACAAGGAGGCAGCTGAGAGCAAAGGGAGAGAACGGCATCCAGGAGAGAAGGGGCAGGGAGAGAAAAGTAGAGACAAAAACAAAGAAACAAGGTGAGGGTAAGACAGAGAGAAAGAGGAGAAGCTTAGGCAAAAGACTGGGGAATTAGAAAAAAGGGGAGGCAGTGAAAAAGACAAAGATATCTATCTATCTATCTATATCTACAGAGAGAGAAAGGGAGACTCAAGAGAGGTATTAACAGAGGGAGAAAGAGTGAGATAACACGGCATAGAGGGAAACAACAGGAATATAGAAAGACTGACCCAGTATTAAAGACTCGGGGACACAGGAGACTAAACTGTCTAGGGTGTTTGTGGTTAGGGATGGAAGTAGAAGGGAGGAATGAGCAAGGTAAGCAAAAGAAGGGGCAAGTTTGCAGCAGCCTCTGGCTCAAGAGCTGCCCAGCCACTGAGACTCAGACCTCCACAGTGGGTGAGTGAATCTCTGGGGTGGTCCTGAGGAGGCAAGGTGTGGGGTCTCCATGCCTGGGCTCCTGTGGGGGCAATGGTTTGACACAAGGGAGGTGAAGAGAAGAAATAAAAAACAGAACCCTAGAATGTTAAAACCATGGGAACCTTAGAAATACTGGGGCAACTCCTTCAGTTTACAGACTGGAGAACTGAGGCCCTGGCATTGATGAGCTGCTGAACAGCATATACTGTTGTGGGGCAGAGGAAAAATTGAAATCTGTCTCCTCACTCTTGACCTCAGAGTTTGCCCATTACACTACCTTTTATGCAGGAGGGAGCTGGAGGGGCTGGGGTTTTGGATCTGAGGAGAGCAGGGGACCAGTGGCTTAAAGCATCTGTGTCCCCAAGATAGACAGTGAGCACTGGGTGGGGCCATACCACTGGGTCCCCATGGGGATGGGAGGCCTCAGCTCCAGACATCTCCTTTTCTTATTGTGTGCCTTCCAGGTGTTTCTTTTCGCTCCCTGTTCTCTCTTCCCCGGCTGGCTCTCAGACTAATTAATGTGGAGACTTAGTGAGCCTGTGGGAAGGACAGGCAAGCCTTTCCCACGAGCTCAGGTTCCTGCAGCCTAGTGGCCCAGCCAGCACCGGAATAAAGGAGAAGATGAAATGTACAGAGGGGAGGGTATGTCTGAGTGGAAGAGGGGGAAGTGTTTATCTTCCCAGGTGAGGAGTGTAGGAGGATGGGAGCGGTATAAAGAAGGTTTAAGGTGAATATGGGCCCCGAGAACAGGAACAAGTAATGGGGTCTTAGACAGAGACCTGGACAGTTTGTTACAGTGTCAGAGCAAATAAGAGATTCACAGGATGAGACCCAGGAGGGTAACATGTGTGCTCAGAGAGGTGAAAGGCACATGTAAGAGCACATTACAAGGGGATGTATCTGGGGGAGTGGAATAGAGGTGGACATGTGCTGGAGAGATGAGGCTGCCAGAGCATGAGTGCTCAGGATGTGAAGGGAGTCTGAAGAGTGGATCCTATGTGCAGAGGGAAGCCTGGCTTAGGAGACTGAGAGGTGAAGTAGGGCCAAGGCTGAGCTGGGTTCAGCTAGTTATAAAAGCTGAAGGGTTTCTGACTGGAGCAAAGTATATATGAACAGCATAGAGGCACTGAATAGAATCTGTGGGGAACAGCATATGTGGTCCGGGAATGGACGGTGGGTCCACTGGGCAGCAACCTCTCCCTTCCCCTCCATCCTCAGACAGGAGCAGTCAGCCCTACAGGAACCTCTCTGGTGTAGGAGTGGAGACACCAAGGCTTTCCCCACAAGAAGTTCAGAGAGGTCACCAGCACTCCCGGCGCCGCCACCGCACCACCTTCAGCCCATTGCAGTTGGAACAGCTGGAGTCAGCCTTTGGAAGGAACCAGTACCCTGACATTTGGGCCCGAGAGGGCCTTGCCCGGGACACAGGCCTCAGCGAGGCCAGAATCCAGGTGATGCCCCAGGACCATGCCCCCTCCTCTGGGAAGAAGTACAGTTTTGGTGCTAAGAAACTACTTGGACATAAATTCTCACAGGCATTATAAGCCTAACCTAACATTCACCAAAACATAGCCTCATCCAACAGTCAACATTACCTCACCTGCACCTAGAGTGTCACTTGAGTTAACCCTAGTGTTAATCTAATCTAACTTGAATTTCAGTACCTACCCCCAACCTTAATAGTGATATATGACTTCCAACAGAAATTCAATCTTAACTCTTCACCTACTTATATACATATAACCTTATCCCTAATCATGGCCTCAAAACTCAAACAGCCTGAGGCTCCCTAAATTCTAACCATGGAGTTAATCAATCTTAAATATAAACCTCACCCTAAATCCAACCCTGTCTATAACAATTAAACTCATCCATTGTCTTAATCTCTAATAACCCTAAGGGACATTTCCTATTCCCTAGAGAGGGAAAAATGCCATTGTATCATATTTATCTCTTTCTTGTTGGAAGTTAACATTTCGGACCCAAAGTTATAGTACGGCAAATTTAGATACAAGTTGGGGATAATAGTATGCATCTCACTTTTGTCTGTAGGTCTGACACAGACATGCCTTTTATTTATTTATTATTATTTATTTATTTTCTTTATTGATTTCTCAAGAGGAAGGGAGAGAGAGATAGAAACATCGATGAGAGAGAACATCGATTGGCCACCTCCTGCATGCTACCCACTGGAGATTTGGCCCACAACCTGGGCATGTGCCCTGACCGGGAATCAAACCGGTGACCTCTTGGTGCATGGGTCAGTGCTCAACCACTGAGCCACACCAGCTGGGCCAGACATGCCTTTTAGAGAGCTTTACTTCATGTGGTGATGTGGGAGACATTGATGATCTGTACCTGTACCTTCTGTCATTGGGGGAGGGGGCCAAGTGTAACAGTGCCAACTATTTGGGAGAAGGCTTCTGATGTGGCTATTCTCCCCACTCCTCAGGTCTGGTTCCAGAACCGCAGAGCTAAGCAGAGGAAGCAAGAGCGGTCACTGCTCCAGCCACTAGCCCATCTGTCTCCTGCCACCTGCTCTGGTTTCTTGCCCAAGTCTCCTGCTTGCCCTTACTCCTACTCAACACCATCTCAACTGGGGACCTGCTTTCCTCACCCCTACAGTCATGTTCTTCCTTCTCAGCCCTCTACAGGTGGTTCCTTTGTTCGACCCCACCAGTCTGAAGACTCGTACTCCATCTTGCATCCAAATCCCACTGGTCATCTGCCCTGTTCCCAAGCCCCACCCATGCTTCCTTTCAGCCTTGAGCCACCAAAGTCCTGGAACTAAGGTCAAACAAGGGCTGATAAGGTAATTCCCCAGCCTATGACCTTCAGGAAACAAGAGAAAACTAGGTTGCTTCATTTCCTTCTAAGAGTAAACTAGAAATATGGTGAGGGACATCTCAGATATTAGAAATTTAAAAAGGGAGATCATGATAAAGACTCACTGAGGTGACTGAGAAAATTTAGGGAGGTGAACTTACTGGAAGATATACATAAGTCTCAATGGAGGTGACTGGAGGAAAGGTAGTTTTATGGAAGCAATTGTTGCTGCTGGTGAATAGAGAAGACTGAAGGAGATAGAATTGTGGGGCTTCATTCATTGAGATCACAATTGAAGATCTTCCCAACAGTCGCTAGCTGATTTCAAGAAGGCTTTTGATTTAAACTCTATGCATACATTCCTTCCTCATCATCCACCCCATCACCCAAATCAGTCACTGACTTTTGTTCATTCTGTCCTAGAAATATCTCTTGAATTTATTCTTCTCTTCTCCATTCCAGCAGACACTGCTTTTGCTAGCCGAATATTTTCTAATTCTCCTCACTGGTTCCCTTAGCTTCACTTCCCTTAGTCTTTCCACTTCCAACAGATCTTACAAATTGAATCATGAAAGAATGGCTCTCCAATGTCTCGAATGGCTCGGCCTGTAAGATATTTAACATTCTTTCAACCCAACTTTTAAGTTGATGCCTGTTTTTTGTTTTTGTCTTTTTTGTTTTCTTTGGTCTTGTTTTAATTTTTACTGTTGAAAGTATTATAGCTATCCCTCCATATTTTCCCCATTGACACCCTCCACTCTGCTCTTGCCCCCCCCAAACCTTCATTGTAGTGTTGTCTGTGTCCATTGGTTATGCATATATGTATGTAAGTTCTTTGGTTTATCTCTTCCTGCCCCCACTCCCTCCTTCCCTCTGAGGTTTGTCAGCCTGTTCCCTACTTCCATGTCTCTGGATTGATTTTGTTCATCAGCTTATTTTGTTCATTATATTCCATAAATAAGTGAGATCATGTGATACTTGTCTTTCTCTGACTGGATTATTTATCTTAGCATAATACTCTCCTGGTCCCTCCATGCTGTCTCAAAGGGTAATAGATACTTATTTAAGATGCATAGTATTCCATTGTGTATATGTATCACAGCTTTTTTATCCACTCATCTACTGATGGACACTTGGGCTGTTTCCAGATCTTAGCTATTGTGAATAGTTCTGCTATGAACATAGGGGTTCATATATTCTTTCTGATTCATGTTTCAGACTTCTTAGGTTATGTTCCTAAAAGTGGAATCACTGGGTCAAATTGTAGTTCCATTTTTAATTTTTTGACAAAGAACCAAATTGTTTTCCATAGTGGCTGCACCAGCCTGCATTCCCACCAGCAGTGTGCTAGAATCCCCTTTTCTCCACACCCTCGTCAGCACTTGTTGTTTGAGGATTTGTTGATAGTAGACATTCTGGCATGTGTGAGGTGATACCTCATAGTCGCTTTAATTTACATCTCTCTGATGATGAGTGATGCTGACCATTTTTTTTCATATGTCTCTTGACTATTTGTATGTCCTGTTTGGAGAAGTGTCCATTCAGGTCCTCTGCCCATTTTTTAATTGAGTTGTTTGTCTTACTTTTGTTAAGTTGTATGAGAATTTTATATGTTTTGAATATTAACTCTTTATTTGATGTATCATTGGCACATATATTCTCCCATACAGTGCCTTCCCTTTTCATTTTCATGCTGGTTTCTTTTGCTGTGCAGAAACTTTTTAGTTTGATATAGGGCCATTCATTAATTTTTTCCTTTGTTTCTCATGCCCAAGGCAATGTATTGGTGAAAATTCCACTACAACTGATTCTGAAATTTGGCTGCCTACATTTTCTTTTTTTGTTGTTTAAAATTTATTTTCTTTATTGCTTTTAGAGGGAGAGGAAGGGAGAGGGAGAGAGAGATAGAAATATCGATGAGAGAGAGCATCGATTGGCCACCTCCTGCATGTCCCCACTGGGGATTGGGCTCACAACCTGGGCATGTGCCCTGACCAGGAATCGAACTGGTGACCTTTTGGTGTATGGGTCGATGCTCAACAAATGGTCGGGCTGCCTACATTTTCTTCTAGGATTTCTATGGTTTCACAACTTACATTAAAGTATTTTATCCATTTTGAGTTTATTCTTGTGTATGGTGTAAGTTGGTGGTCTAATTTCATTGTTTTGCCTGTATTTGTCCCATTTTCCCAACACCAATTACTGAAGAGACTGTCTTTACTCCACTGTATGGTCTTGTCTCCTGTGTCTAATATTATTGTGTATAATGTCATGGGTCAATTTCTGTGTTCTCTGTTCTGTTCCATTGATTTATATACCTGTTCTTGTGCTAGTACCAAGCTGTTTTGATTAAAATGGCTTTGTAGTATTACCTGTTGTCCAGTATTGTGATCCCTCCCACTTTGTTCTTCTTTTTCAAGATTTCTGTGGCTACTCGAGATCTTTTTTGATTCCATATAAACAATTGGAGTATTTGTTCTAGATCTGTGAAATATGCTGTTGATATTTTAATAGGGAATGCATTGAATCTAAAGATTGATTTAGGTAGGATGGACACTGTAGTGATGTTGATTCTTCCAATCCATGTACATGGTATATGCTCCCACTTTTTTGTATCTTCCTCTATTTCTTTTTTCAATGTCATGTAGTTTTCTGAGAGTCTTTTACCTGCTTGGTTAAGTTTATTCCTAGGTATCTTTTTTTTTTTTTTTTTTGCCACAATGGTAAATGTGATTGTTTTTTTAGTTTCTCTTTCTGATAGTTCATTATTGGTGTACAAAAATGCTATCAATTTCTGGATGTTAATTTTGTATCCTGCTACATTGCCAAATTTGTTTATTAAATCTAGTAGATTTTTTGGTGGAGTCTTTAGGGTTTTCTATGTACAATATCACGTCATCTGTGGATAATGACAGTTTCATTCCTCTTTTTCCATTTGGATGCCTTTTATTGTTTCTTATTGTCTGATCACTGTGGCTAAGACTTCCAGTATTACATTTAATAAGAGTGGCAAAAGCAGACATCCCTGTCTTGTTCCTGTTCTTAAAAGAACTGCTTTTAATTTTTGCCCATTGAGTATGATGTTAACTGTAGGTTTGTCATATATGGCCTTTATTATGTTGAGGTATGATCCCTCTATTCCCACTTTGCTGAGCATTTTTAACAGAAATGGGTGCTGGATTTTGTCAAATGCTTTTTAAACATCTATTGATATGACCATATGATTTATATCTTTCATTTTGTTTATGTGGTGTATCACATTAATTGATTTGTGAATATTGTACTATCCTTGCACTCCTGGGATAAATCCCATTTGGTAGTGGTGAATAATTTTTTTTTAAATATTTGCTTGTTCCAATTTGATAATATTTTGTTGAGGATTTTGGCAATGGCATCTATGTTCGTCATGGATATTGTTCTGTAATTTTCTTTTTTTGTAGTGTCTTTATCTGGTTTTGGAATAAGGATTATGCTGGCCTCGTAAAAAGAATTTGGAAGTCTTCCTTCCTCCTGAATTTTGTTGAATAGTTTGAGGAGAATGGGTGTTAGGTCTTCTTTGAATGTGAAGAAAAATTCCTTTGTGAACTGTAACCAGGGCTGTGTTTGCTGGGAGTTTATCAATTACTGCTTCAATTTCATTAGTTGTTATTGGTCTGTTTGGGTTTTCTGACTCTTCCTGTTGAGATTGGGAAGATTAAATGAATCTAGGAATTTGTTCATATTGCCTAGTTTGTCCAATTTGTCGGCATATAATTGTTCATAGTATTTTCTTACAATTCTGTGTGTTTCTGTGGTGTCATTTGTTACACCTCTTTCACTTTTCATTTTATTTATTTGGATTCTCTTTGTTTCTTTGTGAGTCTAGCTAAAGGTTCATCAATCTTATCTTTTCAAAGAACCAGTTCTTGGTTTCACTGATCTTTTGTATTGTTTTTTAGTATCTATGTCATTTATTTCTGCTCTGATTTTTATTATTTTCTTCCTCCTATTTACTCTGGGTTTTTCTTTTTTTCTCTCTCTCTCTCTTTCTCATTCATAAATTGTAGGGTTACATAGTTTATTAGAAATTTTTCTTGTTTCTTGAGGTAGGCCTGTAATGCTATGAATTTCCTATCATGACTGCTTTCACTGTGTCCCATTGATTTTGTGTTGTGTGTTCATTTTCATTAGTTTCCAGGAAGTTTTTGATCTCTTTCTTGATCTGATTGGTAACCCATTCATTGTTTAATAATATGCTATATAGCCTCCATGTGTTTGGATGTTTTTGAGTGTTTTTATTGTTATTGAATTCTAGTTTCATGCCATTGTGATCCAAGAAGATGCTTGATATAATTTCAGTCTTCTTGAACCTATAGAGACTTTGTATGTTTCATAACATGTGGTCTATCTTTCAGAATGTCCCAGGTGAACTTGAAAAGAATGTATATTCTGTAGTTCTGGGGTGAAATGCTTTGTAAATATAAATTAATTTAATCTGTTCTAGTGTGTCATGTAGAGTCTCTGTTTCCTTGTTCATTTTTTTTCTAGAAGATGTATTCAGTGATATTAGTAGGATATTAAAGTTCCCTACTATGATTGTATTGCTGTCGATCTCTTCCTTAAAGTTCTCCAGAAGTTTTAAAATATATTTTGTTGCTCCTATATTGGGTGCATATATGTTTACCAGAGTTATATTCTCTTGTTGGATAGATCCTTTTAGTATTTTATGTAGTGGCCTTCTTTGTCACTTGCTACGCCCTTAATTTTAAAGTCTATTTTTATCAGATATGAGTTTTTCTACCCCAGGTTATTATTTTTTTGTTTCCATTTTCATGGAAAATTATTTTCCACCCCTTCCCTCTCTTCTTGTGTGCATCTTTTGTTTTGAGGTTGGTCTCTTGTAGACAGCATATATATATATGGGTCATGTTTTCTTATCCATTCAGCTACCCTGTGTCTTTTTATTAGAGAATTTAATTCATTTATATTCATGGTTATTACCGATGCATACTTATTGTCATTTTTACTCATTATGCCTATGTTTCTTTCTATTTCTTTTTATTATTACAGCAGGCTCTTTAACATTTCTTGGAATGCTCATTTGGTAGAAATAAATTTCTTCAGCCATTTTTTGTCTGGGAAGCTCTTTATTTCACCCTCTGTTTTGAATGATAATCTTGCTGGATAGAGGAGTCTTCATTTCAGGTCTCTGTTGTCATTACCTTGAATATTTCATGCCATTCCCTTCTGTCCTGTAGTGTTTCTGTTGAGAAATAAGCTGACAGACTATGGGAACTCCTTTGTAGGTAATCTATTGCTTTTCTTCTGCTTAAGATTCTCTCCTTGTCATTAATTTTTGGCATTTTAACTATGATGTGTTTTGACATGGGCCTCTTTGAGTTCTGCTTGCGTGGGGCTCTCTGTCCTTCCTGAACATGTGTACCTTTTTATTTCACCAAATTAGGGAAGTTTTCTGCCACTATATTTTAAAACAGGTTTTCTATTCCTTGCTCTTTTTCTTTTTTTTCTAGTAATCCTATGATGCAGATATTGTTATGCTTAATGTTGTCCCACAGCTCTCTTAAACTGTCCTGGTTTTGTTTGTTTTGTTTGTTTGTTTTTGGTTCTTTGATTGAGTGATTTTTTTTTCTACCCTGTGTTCTAATTCACTGGTTTGATCTTCCACTTCTTCTAATCTGCTGCTTATTCCTTCCCATGTGTTCTTTATTTCTGCTATGTTATTCTTGATTTCTAATTGGTCATTTTTCATTGTTTCTATATCTTTTCTCATGCTGTTGAGCATCCTTATAATCATTACTCTGAATTCAATATCTGAGAGCTTATTTATCTTAATTTCATTTAGCCCTTTTTCTGAAGAACTTTTTTGTTCTTTCATTTGGGGCTTGTTTCTTTGTTTTGCCATTTTGGCTGCCTGTTTGAGTTTGTTTGTATATATTAGGTAGATCTGCTATTACTCTTACTCTGAGTAGGGTGATCTTATGTTGCAAGTGACCTGTGGGACCCAGTAGCACAGTGTCCCTGATCACCAGACCTGGATGCCCTAATTATGTCCCTTGTGTGCTTTGTGTAAGCCCTCCTGTTGTGATGAAGTCTTGATTGCTATTGGCTGGTTTGTACATGGGCTTGACCCTCTGGCTGGCTGACAGTGATACTCAACCTCCAACACAGCAAGCAGGGGTTGCTGTGCAGTTGCTGATCACATGAAGGGCAATTCACTTAATCAGGGTTTGGAGCCTGCCAAAATCTCCCTGTGGATATCAATAATAACACAGTGTGTGACTCACTGCTGAGACTGGATGTGTATGGACTGGATCAAGTTGAACACTAAGGTCTGGTTTTACTCTCCTGGGGCAGAGTTCAGTAGCAGGCCAGGCAAAGATTCAAAGCACACAGAGATCTGTCTCTGCCTGCAGTCACTTAATGTGCCTCAGGTTGTAGTTCTGCCCTAGATATAAATTCTACCCAGTGCACAGGGTGAGAGAAATTCCACTGGGTGGGGCAATTGCTTGCCCCAGGTTAAACCTGCTTTGATGGGAACACTCTGTCTGCAAAAGATGGCTTCTGAAGTTTGGTGGAATGACTCAGCACAGGGCTCCTGTTGTCTGCTTTCCTAGCTTGCTCCCCAGAGCCCTAACTCCCAGACTCTCCTCTTGCAAGTCCAATCCACTCAGCTCTCCCTCAGCCATAGCCCAAGGTGAGTGGCTATAGAAGAATTTAGTGCACTGGCCCTTCAAGAGGACATGTTTCCAGCCATCTCTCCCTGCCAGACTGAACCTCTGGTGCTTTTTACAACCAGGTGTTATGTGGGCACCTTTCCTGGTTCCACCACTCTGGGCTGGGGAAACCAGCTTGGGATTTAAACCCCAGACTTCTCAGGGGGAACACCCCACAGCTGAGATTTCCCTCTGGAACTTCAGCTGCTGCCTGTGGGGGTCCAGCCAGCCCTCTTATGTCTCTGCAATTCCTAACAGACTTAATGTGGGCTACTCTTTATATTCTCAGTTATAAGGGTTCTCTCCAGCTGGTCTTCAGTTTGTCATTCTGGCTGATTTTTCTATATTTTAGTTTTAATTCCAGTTTGGTCCTAGGAGAAGGTCAGTGTAGCTTCCATTCAATCTGTTGCCATTTTTTCCCTCTTTCTTTCTTGTTAAATTTGAACAAAGCAAGATTTTTTGTGTGTGCAGAGTCCATACAGACTGTCCAGAAATATATCTGGTCTAAGCAAGTCAGTTCCATTTACAGCACTTTTATGTAGTTACATGATATGACTGTTGCTTTTTAAACTATGAAATCCCTAAGAGAGTGTACCTCCTAGTTGAAATAAAGCATTTATAATAAATGGGGTGGTTTCAGAAAAAGGAGGGGACTTTTAGGCAAGATGGAAACATAGGTAAATGCTGTACTCACCTCTTCCCACAACCACAGCAAAATTACAACTAAACTACAGAACAACAGTCATTCAGGACCACCTGGAATCTGGTTGAATGGTTAATTTCCTACAACAAGGAAATTAAAGAAGAAGCTACATCATGACTGGTAGAAGGGGCTGAGATACAGAATGTACTATTCCCACACTCACGTGTGGTGGATAAAAATTGAGAAGGTTATCTTAGCTATGAAGGTTCCCCCTAAGGAGCAAGGGGGGGTCCCAGCCCCATACCAAACCCCCAAGCTCAGGATTCCAGTTCTAGGAAGAGAATGTTAGGTCACCAAGGAAAGAACACAGGAGGCCAATGTTATGGAGGAACAGAATTTTATTCAGGACGTCTTTAAAGCAGACATGCTGAGTCCAAACTGGCATCAGCCCAGAACTGGTGGGGGCTTGCTGTTTATAAAGAGCTTTGGGTGGGCTTTCTTTTGGCAGGTGCTTTGGGGGCATGTACAGGAACAAAGACCAGG
Source organism: Tadarida brasiliensis (assembly GCA_030848825.1). Lineage (NCBI taxonomy): Eukaryota > Metazoa > Chordata > Mammalia > Chiroptera > Molossidae > Tadarida > Tadarida brasiliensis. The sequence goes on from CM061259.1 coordinate 74,661,335, forward strand.
CAAACAAGATGGTGGCTGCTTCACTGAAACTGCCAAGGGTCAGGTTCCTGTACCAGTGGGGGATGGGTGGTGAACAATGAAAGGCCATATCTACAGAGGCACTCTTATGGCAGGGTGCTCTCTGGCCTAACATTCCAGCCTTTTGTTATTAAGGACTGGGGGTAGAGTTCATTTCTTCCATAGCTACTTCCTGCTGGAGGGGGGTGCTGGGGTCACAGGGGGATGGAGTTTGATAGTAATCCGCTAGAATGTGGTACTGGCCTTCTGGAACTTGAGACAGGGGTTAGTATCAGATGGATGATTGAAGGAGCATCATCTCACCAATGGACTGGTTGGGGAAGGCCCAAACATTGTTCTGGAGAAATGAAAAAAATTGGCGTAGGATACAGGAACCAAAAAGAAGAGCAAGGAGAAACATTCATAAGGGTCCTGTTAAAGGAAGGAACCAAGAGGTCCAATTTAATTTTTGCGACCATTAGCCCTGAGATTCTGAGAGCTGTTGCTGAATTTTTGAGGCCTGATTAGCTAGTTTTTGTTGTTATTTATTTTTATTTTATTTTATTTTTTTTGTTTTGGTTGTGTGTGTGTGTGTGTGTGTGTGTGTGTGTGTGTGTGTGCTTTCTGTACCTCTAACTATACCAGACTGGTTCACATAAAACAGCATTTTTCTTCTAGGAAGAGACAGAAGCCTGTATTGTGTGAGTAAGCAATTAGGTAAATAGGGATATAGCCATACATTCCACAAAACAGAAGAACACAAAACATAAAGGTTAATGTATACTTTAAATCATAAACCAGTTGAGAAGATTTCCAGATGTAAGTCTTCCACTGGAATTAAATCATGCAGTGACAGTCTGACAGATTGTCTGCAGTTAGAACATTCTGGTGGTTATCAGGTGCTGAAGCATGTGTATAGCATACACAGAAACAGCCTTAAACAAAACATTGAAGACAGATAACTGCACTGGAGATCGATACCCATAATTGGGTATTGTCATTTTTAATTGACGTAATTTTTTCTCTCTCTAAGAGTGCCCTCCTGTTAAAGAGACTGTATTAAGTCTAGTTCTAGTCTGGCTTGGTTATTTGCATAAACACAAGAGTATCAATAGATCAAATGGATCACATAAGCTTTCTCCAATTTTATTTTGCTGGAATGTTACTCATTCATAAGGAATCTTTAGATGTAGCTCTAGTGAGCAGTTAACAGTCAGCCACTCAGGGCAGAGAAGTCAAAGCCACAATTGCCATCAGGTGGTGCCCAAGGTACCTGCAGATTTGGGCCATGTCCTCAAGTCTTTGAGGTTCCCAAAGATGCTGAGGTTCCTTCTCACCATCTTTCAGGAAAGTAAACTTCATTCCTTACCTGAAAATATTGCCATGAGCCACATGACCAAGCAAGGTACCAGGCCATGTCTCCAAGGGGCTTTTTTTGCTTCAAAGTCAATCTTCATTCCTTAAAACTCTCTGGTGACATCCAGAGTCCTGGCATGTCTCTCAGACCTGGCATTCTAGTCAACATCTTGGTTAATAAAACCACAACAGGAAACTGGCTTTATGTGTCCTGTTATAAAGAAATCAGATTCCTATTGGATTCATGCAAATGAACATATTGCCAAAAAAGAAATAATACTCACTCACTAAGAGCTTCTAAATTCTGGAGGGATGAGGTAGGGAGAAAAATATAAGTGCCTCAATATTGCTTATGAAAATATAATTTACTAAACTGCTTTAAGAAAAGAAACAAGTTTCCTTATGTCTGGAAAACAAAAGATTAAAAATCAGTAATATTTAAGAGAATTACAAAAACTATTATTTTCAGTTCATTCAGTCCCGTAATTAAATTGTTTCTCTTGATTTTTCTTGTCAGTACTTCCATAAATTCAGGTGTTCCCCAGAGTCCTAGTAATTTCCATATAGTTTAATGGGATTATCTGGAAATTTATTCTCAGAGATATGTGATTTAAAGTAAGATCTTTCAGAAGATGTAACATTTTTGCAAGTGCATTGTAACAAAAACAGTGACTATTGGTAAATGACAAAAAAGTTAAAATGACATGGTTATAGATTTTATTATAATGCAGTTGACAAAGAAATTTGCTAATCTTGTAACAACATTTTAAGATAACACTCAGAATTATGAGTAAAAGTATATCAGACTAAGAGATCAATTAATTTGTTCCCCACTGTCAATTGTACCTTGGGGTTCTGGTGGGGAAATTACAATTGGTTTTGAAAAGTCATAAGAAAATGGCCCTCGCAAGGTCTGAGTGGCACAAATCAAAACAGTAGAGACAGAGGATTGGTTGCCTATATTCATAAAAGAGTAAAGGGCAAACCAAGTCCCCAACAGATAAAAAAGTGAGCAAAGAACATCCCAAACCAAAGTTATGTTACAGACAGACAAGAGCTCTTACTAGCTCTTAAGCAGAACAGACCTATTTTCTTCCACTGGCTAAGCATTTTGGGGGTGCTGATGCCTTGAGGAGAGCAGGGATATTCCCCAAGATAAAAAAAAATTAAAACTCAAGGCATCTGCTGGGAAGTTCCTGCAATCCCCGCCACAGGGATTGGAGCCCCCAGCTAAGTGGGATATGCCCCCCATCTTAAAACCCATTAAGCAAAATTGCAGGCAAAGTTACACAAGACAAAAAAAAAACACACCCTAGTATACAATATTTACAAGTGCACACAACAGATAAACAAAAGCTTTACAGTTTACCATGCCCTTTTGCTTGTATAACAAGACAGAATGTCCTGTGCCACACAGAGCAGTGCCTCAACCCTAAGCTGATCAGGCTCAGGTTTGGAGACCAGGCAAGGACTGTGAGAGGTCACTTGCAACCCAGGAGCTGATCAGGCTCCCACCAGATGAGAGGCAACAGACAACAGAGGCTTCTCATTACAGAATTACAGAGCTACATGGTTACAGAACTCTCCATTCAACTTTAGGTGAGAAGATGGAAATTGCTGAGGCTCCAGCACTCTAGGCCTCAGCCCCAGGAACTCCCAGTCCAGGCAGCAAGTGGGATCCCCAGCACTCACCCCAGAGGAGTCCCGCTTGTGATCCCACCAGAGTTGCCAGGAAATGAAACTGGACAATGAATGGGTCTGGGCTGCTTGTCACTACTTGAGCCAATTAAGCAGAGACAAGATTGAATCATATATGAGTGTTTATTCCAATATCACCTGCATTATGTAAGAGCATCCAGGTCATCCTACAAAAATCTGCTCTCTCAAAATTAGATTCAGAGTCAGCAGGGTTAGGAGTAGGAGGCTTAGAGTGTAAGAGGAGAATTTGATAAGTAGAACAAGATTGGCATAGAGGGGGTTGAAATCGGAGGGTGGAGAAGGCCTGGGTGTAAAGGTATCTCTGACCACTTTTCATGCGATGACAAAAGTTATCTAAATCATGCAAAGTGTTGAAATCAAAAGTGCCATTTTCAGGGCATTGGGAGCCATTATCCAATTTGCACTGTGGCCAGGTGGCATTACAATAGAAAATAAGATGCCTGGGTTTAATGTCTCCTGCAAGTCTGAACTGGTTGAGGCCCTTAAGGAGACAACCCAAATTGATGGTTTTCAGTGGGCCAGACAGAGTGTTGCCCATGGCAAATTTCTGAGAGGGCCGAGTGAGTGACAACTACAAAGAGTGATGGCAGCCACTGCTCCGGTCAGGCATCCCTGGCCAGGTGCATTTGTACTGTGAGAGTGAGTGGGAGTCCTCTAAGCTGGACACCCCTGGTTAGAGGAGTCTGAGGCCAAAAGGCTGTGGGCTTCTGGCCTTTTGTAAGGTCTTTTGAGACATGAGACAAGCGAGGAGAGTGATGAGCCACGTATGAGCAAGAGGCTGGTCACTAACCCTTAGAGAAAATGAGAGACAAAAGACCCAAGAGTGAGTGGCTGGTCACTTATCCCAGAGAACTGGCCAGTGTTCAGCAACAGAAGGGAGAGCCTCCCGGTCCAGTGTCTCCCTGGCTGGCTCAGGAGGGCTCACAGGGCCAGGGAGAGGCACAGCTGGCCTGCCAACAGAACACCCGATGGGATTCAGAGGTTAGCCCAGGATGAGCTTCTGCTGCCTACTGCTCTCCGAGTAGCACACCTGAGATGTCCATGGCTGGGTTGCCACCCACTCCCCACCTGCTGAACCTTCCTAGGTTTTGGCACCAAATGTTAGGTCACTGAGGGGGGAATGCACAAGGCCAAAATGGTGCAGGAACAACTGTAAAGCACGTGGGCTGAGTCAAAAATAGCATCAGCCCTGAACTGGCCAGGGCTTGCTGCTTATAAAGAGCTTTGGGTGGGCTTTCTTTTGGTGGGTGCTTTGGGGTATGTACAGGAATAAAGACCAGGCAAACAAGATGACAGTTGCTCCACCAAAATTGCCAAAGGTCAGGTTCCCATACCAGTGGGGAACGGGTGGTGACAATGAAAGGCCACATCTACAGAGGCACTCCTATGGCAGGGTACTCTCTGGCCTAACAGAGAAGTTCCCATAACTTCTGGCTATAAAAATGGCTCAGTAAGACAGAAGGCTGCAGGAGTCCCAAGCAGTTCCTCTTAAAGGGCCCAATGCACAGACTTATTCAGACTCATTTCCTCTGAGCTGAAGCACTGGGTAGCAACTTGAAAGACACCAGAGACACACAGAGAGGAACTGAATTGTCCAGCATCAGGGCAAAGGCTGGGGTCAGCTTTCTTACAGACAGAGTGCTGACAGAGGCCACTATTCCTTTTCTGAGCTATCCCTCTACAGAGCAGGCAGACAGGTGCCTTATCTGAGACTCCATTAACCTAGCTCACAGTTTGTCCCCAACCCTGGTAATTCCCTGAGGCCCTGTCCCACCCTACTTTTAGGCCTATCCATGTTTTTTCCAGTGGCTTTTCCATACAAATGGCCTGTCTTGGCTCATGCTTCAGATTTTCCTAAAATCTTTCAAATAAGCAGCACCTGGCCTCAGTGAGCCCTGTACTTCTTGCTAAGTGACCCCAGGCCTGACACTAGGAGCAACTGACCATGGTTCACAGCATGGCCTTGCCTGGCCACCTCCAAGCCCAACAGAAATAGCAGCCATTTTAGATTGCTTTGTAGCTCATGCCAGGTGACCCCAGGCAGAACACAGGTGATGGCTGACCTTGGCCAGTACTTCCCAGGAGGCCCCAGAACCATCATACCTAGTGGACAGCTTCAGACCACATCAAAGCACCACTGCTCAACCATCTCCTGTTAATGTAAGAAACATCCAAACTTGTGAAGAATTTTTGTGAGTTTATTGGAGTCAAACTGACAACAATTGCTGGGAAGCAAAATCTCAACAGATTGAGATAATGCTGTAGAGAATGGCAGTTTTGTACCGTATTTTATACATTACAATAAAAAGAAGAGATGTAAGTTACATGAAATCCATTGACAATAGATTAGTGAAGCAGGAGAAAGCAAAGCAGACCTCTGGGATTGGATAAAAAGTAAAATGATAGGCAAGTGCTTCTTTTACATAGGTGGTTACAGGATAGTTTACATGAAAATAACAATGAGGGATTTGTGGTCTCTGCCCTGGTGCATTGGTTGAGCCCAAAGGGATCTGCAAAAGCAGAAGTTACCCTGACATTCCAAAGGTATGTTATCATAGATGCAAAAAGACAATAGGCTCAATTAAGGTGAAAGCTGACCTTTGTCATGGAATATAGTGGCCTAGGACATGACTACCCGCCATAAACTGCTTTTAGTTTAAAAAGTTTTAATTTCATACCATCCTTTGTGGTTACTTTAGGTCTTTCAGTTGCAAGGCCACCATGCAGGACTTCCCTGAGCTTGTCATGTTAGCATGTGGCCCCTTTTTGTCGATACTCCACAAGAAACACACTCAAGGGGCAAACTCAGTGGGCACTAAAGCCCTGCTGAAATAAGTCCTGTTCTGTGGGGTGAGCCACTGCACAGCTGATCATCCTCTGTGGTTAGAGGTTGGTGGTCAGTGGTCACATCCAGTCTTTGCAGCTGACTAGTCTGGGGGTAAATCTCCCCCATTGACATGAAACAACAATCAAAACTCAACTACAAGAGGAGGGTGTACACAGCCCACATGGGGTGTGCACCTCTACTGCACAGGTTGGGTGATTGGGAAGTCTGTGCCACTGGACTTATAAAACACCTAGTATATTAGGCCACTCTACCAAGCCTGGAAGACATAGCAGTTCTCACTAATATATATATAGAAACAAACACGGGAAGGCTGTCAAAATTAGGAGACAAAGAAACATCCAAATGAAAGAACAGAATAAAACTCCAGAAAAAGAACTAAACAAAATGGAGACAAGTGATCTACCAAATACAGAGTTCAAAACACTGGTTATAAGGATGCTCAGTGAACTTTGAGGAAGAGTAGAGGAACTTAGTGAGAAATGCAATAAAGAGATAGGAAATATAAAAACAGAACTAGAAACCATAAGAAAGAACTAGTCAGAAATAAAGACTACATTAACTGAAATGAAGAATGCATTACAGGAAATCAACAGTGGAGTAGGTGAAACAGAGGATCAAATCAGAGATTTGGAAGATAAAAAAGTAGAAAACACTCAAGAAGAAAAAAGAAAAAAAAATCCAAAGAAATGAGTATAGTATAAGGAGCCTCTGGGACAACTTCAAGCATATCGACATTCACATCATGGAGGTACTAGAAGAAGAGAGAGAGCAAGCTTATGTAAAAAAATATATATAATGATAGAAAACTTTCCTAACCTGGTGATGGAAATAGATATACAAGTCCAGGAAGTGCAGAGAGTCTGAAACAAGATGAACCCAATGAGGCTCACACCAAAACACATCATAATTAAAATGCAAAAGAGAGAGTCTTAAAAGCAGCAAGAGGAAGACACTTAGTTACCTACAAAGAAGCTCCCATAAGACTGTCAGATGATTTCTCAACAGAAACTTTGCAGGCCAGAAGGCATTAGAAAGAAATATTCAAAGTCATGAAAAGCAGGGACCTACAACCAAGATTACTCTGTGCAGCAAAGGTATCACTGAGAAATGAAGGACAGATAAAGAACTTCCCAGGCAAGAAAAAGGTAAAGAATTCATCACCCCCAAACCAGTATTATATGAAATGATATATTAAATGTGAACTTTTGAAGTATTTGTTCTCGTTCTGTGAAATATGTCTTTGGTATTTTAATGGATATTGCATTGAATATATCAATTGATTTCGGTAGTATAGACATTTTAATGATGTTAAGTCTTCCAATCCATGAACAAGGTATATGGTTCCACTTTTTTATATCTTCCCCTATTTATTTTTTCAGTGTCCTGTAGTTTTTTGCAAATAGGTCCTTCACTTCTTTGGTTAAGTTTATTCCTACGTATATTAATTTTTTTGCCACAATGGTAAAGGGATTTTTTTTTTAGTTTCTCTTTTTGTGAGTTAATTATTGGTGTATAAGAATGCCATTGATTAATTGATGTTTATTTTATATCCTGCTACTTTGCCAAATTTGTTTATGAAATCTAGATTTTTGATGGAGTCTTTAGGGTTTTCTATGTACAATATTATGTCATCTGCAAATAATGACAGTTTCACTTCCTCCTTTCCAATTTGGATCCCTTTCATTTTTTCTTCATGTCTAATTGCTGTGGCTAAGACTTCCAGTACTAAGTCAAATAAGACTGGCAAATGTGGACTCCCTTAGAGATTCTTGATTACATCTTTAATTTCCTTAGTTGTTATTGGTATGTTCAAGTTCCCTATCACTTCCTGGTTCAGTTTTGGGAGACTATGTGTTTCTAGAAATTTATTCATTTCACCTAGAGATTGTCCAATTCGTTGCCATATAATTTTTCATAGTATTTGTTAACGATCCTTTGTATTTCCATGGTGTCAGTTGTTACTTCTCCTCTTTCATTTCTGATATATATGAACAATAAAATGTCAATAAATACATATCTATCAATAATTGAATCTAAATAAAATAAAATAAAATAAATGAGCAAACAAAACAGAAACAGACTCATAGATACAGAGAACATTTTGATGGTTGCTAGATGGAAATGAGGGTTGGGGGATGGGTGAAAAAGGTGAAGACATTAAGAAGTACAGTAGCAGCCCGATCAGAGTCAAGATATACTCCCAGCAACAGAGGCTGGGGAGCAGACATCCATGCCCAGGCAATGGAAGCACAGACCAGCAGCAGAGAACCATTCCCAAAAACTACAGCAAAGGCTGAGCAGGAGCTGAGCCCCATGGGGCAGCAGCACTCCCCAGCCACCAGCGGTGGGACCTGGGGCTCCACAGAGACCTGTGTGACCCAGCGGCCCACAAGATAGGTGTGGAGTCCTGTCTCCAAAGGAACTGTGTGATCCAGCCACCCACGGGACCTGTGGGGTGCTGAGGCACCAGAGAAGCTGGCGTGACCCAGCAACCCACAAGATAGGTATGAGGCCTGGTCTCCAAAGGGACGGTGCGATCCAGCTGCCCACAAGAATGGCGGGGAGCCAGGGCACCAGTGAGACCTGTGCAACACAGCTGCCCAAGGTATGGGCAGGGAGCATGGCTCCAACAGTGCTGAAGCTAGACAGCTACAGGTGGCACCAGTGGCCAGCTGGTAACACAGCTCCAGAGGAGCCCACGTGATCCAGCAGCAGCACCTACCAGGACACACCAACACCAGCCCCCAGTAGTCAATCCTCCAGGATTCACAGCAGGCAAGAGGCGACATGGAACAGAACAGTCTGGGAGGCACAGCAGCCTTATTTGATATACAGTGAGCTGCCTACACATCCAACCATCTCTCACTGGGTCTAGAGCTACCAGACGGCTAAAATGGGGAGACAAAGAAACAACACCCAAAGGAAAGAAAAAGAGGAATCACCAGAAAAGGAACTACAGGAAATGGAAGACAGCAACTTGTCAGATAAGGAATTCAAGGCAATGATTTTAAGGGTGCTCAAACAATTTGGTGAGAACTACAAGCAACTTAATAAGAATTATGAAGAGCTCACTGGGAACTACTTCAGCTTAAAAAAAGAGGTAGAAGCTATGCATAAAGAGGTAGAAGCTAAGCATAAAAATCAAGAGGAAATGAAGAATGACATAGTTGTTATGAAAAATACCTTAGAAGGGTTCAACAGTAGATTAGAAGAAGCTGAAGACCGAATCAGTGACTTAGAAGACAAGGTAGAGAAAAACACCTAAATAGAGCAGCAAATGGAAAAAAAAATTAAAAAGCAGGAGGAAAGTTTAAGGGAGCTGTGGGACAATACAAAATGTAACAACATTCGCATTATAGGGATACTGGAAGGACAAGAATCAGAGAAAGGAATAGAGAACCTGTTTGAAGAAATAATGACAGAAAACTTCCCTAAACTGGTGAAGGAAAAAGTCACACAAGTCCAGGAAACACAGAGTCCCAAGCAAGATGAACCCCAGAAGATCCACAGTTAGACACATTATAATAAAAATGGCAAACATTAAAGACAAAGAAAGAATCTTAAAGGAAGCAAGAGAAAGACAGAAAGTTACCTACAAGGGAGCTCCCGTTAGACTGACTGCTGATTTCTCAATAGGAACACTGCAGGCCAGAAGGGAGTGGCATGAAGTGTACAAAGTAATGCAAGGCAAGGGTCTGAATCCAAGACTACTCTATCCAGCAAGGCTATCATTCAAAATTGAAGGAGAAATAAAGAGCTTCATGGATAAAAAAAAAGCTAAAGGAATTTACCACCACCAAACCAGCACTGCAAGAAATGCTGAAGGGACTATTGTAGTAAGAAGAAGAAGAAACAGAGAGAGAGAGAGGAACACAGGCATAAAATTAAAATGGCAACTAATAACTATCTATGAATAATTACTTTAAATGTAAATGGCTTAAATGCTCCAATCAAAAGACATAGGGTAGTTGATTGGATAAGAAAACATGACCCATATATATGCTGTCTACAAGAGACCCACCTCACAACAAAAGACTCACACAGGATGAAAGTAAAGGGATGGGAAAAAATTTTCCAAGCAAATGGAAATGAAAAAAAAAGCTGGTGTAGCATTACTCATGCCTGACAAGATAGACTTCAAAACTAGGGCCATAATAAGAGACAGAGAACGTCACTACATAATATTAAAAGGATCAATCCAACAAGAGGATATAACCCTGGTAAACATATATGCACCAAATATGGGAGCACCAAATTATATTAAAAAACTTCTGGAGGACTTCGAGGGAGAGATCAATAGCAACATGATCATAGTGGGTGACTTTAACACTCCACTGACACCACTGGATAGATCTTCTAGACAAAAAAATTAACAAGGACATAGAATCCTTACAAGACAAACTAGATCAGTTGGACTTAATTGATATTTACAAAACATTTCACCCCAAAACTGCAGAATATACATTCTTCTCAAGTGCACATGGGTCATTCCCAAAGATAGACCGCATGTTAGGACACAAAGCAAGTCTCTACAAATTCAAGAAAATTGAAATCATATCAAGCATCTTCTCAGATCACAGTGGCATGAAACTAGAACTCAATTACAGTAAAAATATTCAAACACTTGGAGGCTAAATAGCATGCTATTAAACAACGAATTCGTTACTAACAAGATCAAGGAAGAAATTAAAAATTTCCTGGAAATCAATGAAAATGAACACACAACAACACAAAATCTATGGGACACAGCGAAAGCAGTCCTGAGAGGGAAGTTCATAGCACTAAAAGTCCTACCTCAAGAAACAAGAAAAATTTGTAATTGACTTTCTAACCCTACAACTTAAACAACTAGAAAGTAAACAAAAAGAAAAACCCAGAGCTAGTAGGAGGAAGGAAATAGTAAAGGTCAGAGCAGAAATAAATGACAAAGAGACTAAAATAAACAATTCAAAAGATCAATGAAAGAAAAAGCTGATTGTTTGGAAAGATAAACAAGACTGATGGACATTTAGCCAGACTCACCAAGAAACAAAAAGAGAGGAACCAAATAAACAAAATCAGAAATGAAAGAGGAGAAGTAACAACTGACACCACAGAAATTCACAAAACTGGGGACGGGGCAGGGAGGGAGGGGGAGGAGGGTGACAATCGGGGGAAAAGGAGAAACATGTGTAACAAAAATAAATTAATAATAAATAAATAAATAAATAAATAAATAAATAAATACAAAGGATCATTGAAACACACTATGAACAATTATACGCCAACAAATTGGACAACCTAGGAGAAATGGACAAATTTCTAGAAACACACAGTCTCCCAAAACTGAACCAGGAATAGATAGAAAACTTGAACAGGCCAATAACAATGAAGGAAATTGAAGATGTAATTAAGAAACTCCCAGCAAACAAAAGCCCAGGCCCAGATGGCTTCACAGGGGAGTTTTACCGAACATTCAAAGGAGATCTAATACCCATTCTCCTCAAACTATTCCAAAAAATCCAAGAAGATGGAACACTTTCAAACTCCTCTTATGAGGCCAGAATAATTCTAATTCCAAAACCAGAAAAAGACACTACAAAGAAAGAAAAATACAGGCCAATATCCCTGATGAACATAGATGTCAAAATCCTGAACAAAATACTAGCAAATCAGATCCAGCAATACATCAAAAAAATTATTCACCATGATCAAGTGAGATTCATCCCAGGGATGCAAGGCTGGTTCAATATTTTCAAATCAATAAATTTGATACGCCACATAAACAAAATGAAAGATAAAAAACATATGATCATATCAATAGATGCTGAAAAAGCATTTGACAAAATCCAGCACCCATTTCTGATAAAAACACTCAGCAATGTGGGAATAGAGGATCCATATCTCAACATAATAAAGGCTATATATGTAAAACCTACAGCCAACATCATTCTCAATGGGCAAAGACTAAAAGCATTCCCCTTAAGAACGGGAACAAGAGAGGCATGCCCACTTTCACCACTCTTATTTAACAGAGTACTGGAAGTCTTAGCCACAGCAATCAGACATGAAGAAAAAATAAAGTGGATCCAAATTGGAAAGGAGGAAGGGAAACTGTCATTATTTGCAGATGACATGATAGTGTACATAGAAAACCCTAAAAACTCCATAAAAAATCTACTAGACTTAATAAATGAATTTGGCAAAGTAGCAAGATACAAAATTAATGTCAAGAAATCAATGGCATTCTTATACAACAACAATGAACTCACAGAAAGAGAAACTAAAAAAACAATCCCATTTACCATCGCAGCAAAAAAATCAAGATACCTAGGGATAAACAACTATGAGGTATCACCTCACACCTGTCAGAATGGCCGCCATCACAAATCATCAAACAAGTGTTGGCGAGGGTGTGGAGAAAAGGGGACTCTAGTACACTGCTGGTGGGAATGCAGATTGGTGCAGTCACTGTGGAAAACACTATGGTGTTACCTCAAAAAGTTAAAATTGAACTGCCATTTGACCCAGTGATCCCACTTCTAGGAATATACCCTAAAAAACCTAAAACACCAAACAGAAAGAATATATGTAACCCTATGTTCATAGCAGCACTATTTACAATAGCTAAGATCTGGAAACAGCCCAAGTGTCCATCAGTAGACGAATGGATAAAAAAGCAGTGGTACTTATACACAATGGAATACTATGCAGCTGTAAGAAAGAAAGATCTCTTGTCCTTTGAGACGACATGGAGGGACCTGGAAAGTATTATCCTAAACCAAACAAGCCAAGCAGAGAAAGACAAATATCACATGATCTCACTTATTTGTGAAATATAATGAACATAACAGTCTGAGGAACAGGGTAGACCCAGAGACCTGGATGTAGGGTACAAACTGAGAACCCTCAGAAGAGGGGGTGGGGAGAGGGAAGAGATAAACCACAGAACTTATATGCATGTACGCATAACTGATGGACACGGACAACAATGCTCAGGACGTGGCGGAGGGTATGGGGAGGAGGGTGTCAGTGGGGGAAAAAGGCGAAACATCTGTAACAAAAGCAAATTAATAATAATAATAATAAAGAGATTAAGAAGTACCAATTGGTTGTTACAGAATAGTCATGGGGATGTAAACTATAGCATAAGGAATATAGTCAATAATATTCTAGTAACTATGTAAGGTGTCTGATGGGTGCAAGATTTATCAGAATGATCACTTAATAAGTTATATAATGTCCAATCACTGGGGTGTACACCTGAAACTAATATAATAATGTATATGAACTGTAATTGAAAATTTTAAAATTATTTTTTAGCCCTAGCCAATTTGTCTCAGCGGTTAGAGCATCGGCCCGTGGACCAGAGTCCTGGGTTTGGTTCCCGCTAAGGGCACGTACCTCGGTTGCAGTTTGTCCCTGGCCCCAGTTGGGGTTGTGTGGGTGGCGACCAGTTGATGTGTCTCTCTCACATTGATGTTTCTTTCTCTCTCTTCCCCCCTCTCTCCCTTCTGCTCTATCTGAAGATAAATGCAAAAAAATGTCCTCGGGTGAGGATTAAAATATATATATATATTTTTAAAAACTAAAAAGGAAAAAATAAACTGTGGCTTCAGATGTTGTTTGCTTCTTCTTGGACCTTTAAGAAACATTCTTAATGAACTTTATAGAATTCTGAGGACAGGGTCATTTTTTTCTTTTGAGGTTTAAACTGCTTAAGTATTTATAAGAGGTCTGGATATAGCTGAAGTATTTCATATGCTTTCTTAAAAAATAAATGGACAGTTTCCTTGGCCACTGAAGATGTTTCTCATGTAATGAAACAACAGTTTATACATCTTGATCCTATTCTTTGTTTTACTGTGTGTTTCTTTGGAAACAGTAAAATAAAATGGCTGTGACAGTCTCATCAAAAACAGTCTTCACTCCTTTCTGGGTTAAAGCTGAACATTCCACACAGTAGCATTGCTCCTATCTCTTTTGCTAGTTTCTGCCTTTGTTCCACACATATGGGTTTTTATTTCATATCATTCAGTCTTGCTAAAGTTTTTAGGTCATCTCAGAGATTAATTTGAGTTCCTATTAATAAAAAGGGTACATTTGGTGAATATTCCTTAAGTTTTGGTAACCACTCCTCTTTCACAATCATAGCCTTCCTGTCTGGCCCTGTCGTAGACTCAGTCCCAGGAGATACTGCTTGCTCCTTAGGATGACACTGATGGTGTAGTGGTGGAAGACTGTGGGTAGTACTCCTCTGGAAAGGAGTAGGTTGACATAGCTCATGAGTAGGCACATCTAAACTCCTAGAGAATTCTTACAATTTACTCTCTTAACAACTTTCATACACATCGTACAGCAGTGTTAGCTATAGTCATCATGTTGTACGTTACATCCCTAGTATATACTCATTTCATAACTAGAAGTTTATACCTTTGGACTACCTCCAATTCCTCTCCCTCCCCCACCCCCACCTCCACCCTGCCTCTGATAACCACAAATCTGATCTCTTTTTCTATGAGTTTGGTTTTTCTTTGGTTTTTAATTATATTTCACATATAAGTGAGATCATACAGTATTTGACATTCTCTGACTTATTTTATTTAGCATAAGATGCCTTTTAACATCGGCCTCAAGCCATAAACACAACAATATTTATTAGGATACATTTAGATTGTATTTGTCCCTGACTACCATACACTTGAACATCAGTGTGCCAGTTCTGAGAGCCATACTTTGACCATGGCCTCCCCAGTCTGCCTGGCGATCCACCTAAATGCCACCACAGCAGCTTCCACATAGCAGGGCCATCCCCCCAACAACCATCACCAGCCCCACTGTGCCTACCCCTTGCATGACCTCCCCCCACCTAACCCAAGGGGAGGGGTCATGGACCCCACAGCCTTGGTCACTGCCCTATCCCCGCTGGCTCCAGGCCCTATCACCACACCCTCTGCTGTTCTGCCACTCAGTGCCACCTCTCTCCAGCAGACTTTCAAGGGGGACCCCAACTTTGGGGAGGGCAAAAAGGGGAGGGGCCATGCTCGGCCCTCTCACTGCATGTCTTTTTATTTATTTGTTTTGTGAATGCTCACCCGAGGATTTTTTTCCATTGATTTTTAGAGAGAGTGAAAGGGAGGGAGGGAGGGGGAGAGAGAGAGAGAGAGAGAGAGAGAGAGAGAGAGAAATATCGATGACAGAGACACATAGATTGGTTGCTTCCTGCACACACCTGTATTGGGACAAGGATCCAACCTGTAATCCAGGTACCTGCCCTTGAGTGGCATGAGCCCCCTGATCCTTCAGTGCACCTGGGGATGCTCTAGCCACTGAGCCATAGCAGCCAGGGCTCTGACTGCCTGTTTTAACATATGTAGTTTCTGATAGAGAAGTTCAATTTAGAGTAATCTTTTCCAAGAACACATCATGACTTTTGGTCATAAGAGGTTCTTCCCAGGAAAGAAGCACCTCTCTAATCTGAGCCCTCTGAATAGAAACATGGTATATGGCCAATGGATGGCACATTTATATACCTTGTTGCTTATAATGTACTTATTTTACTCATAACATATATAGCCCTACATTTCTTTTTTTTTTTATCCTCACCTGAGGCTCACCTGAGGATATTTTTTCATTTTTTTGTTCAGATAGAGTGGGAGGGGGGTAGGGGGAGAGAGGAAGAGAGAGAGAGAGAGAGAGAGAGAGAGAGAGAAACATCGACGTGAAAGGAACACATCGAGTGGCTGCCACCCTCACGACCAGCCAGGGCCGGGGACAAACTGCAACCGAGGTACGTGCCCTTAGCGGGAACTGAACCCGGGTCTCTCTGGACCACAGGCCGACGCTCTAACCGCTGAGCCAAACCGGCCAGGGCAGACCTACATTTCTTATTGACAGGCTTATAGAAGAATTCTGAGGAAACAATCCTCTAGGGATAGATATTCATGTCATTTGCAGTTTGTTATATATACTATATTTTAAAGTTTAGAATAAATGTCTCTGTGTTGAGGTTTTCACTTCCATGTAATTATCTCCTTGGAACAGACTGCCTTTCAGAAATATTATATCTACCAGTTTGTACTCCTCCAGAAGTACCTGAGTACATCCTTGTAGATCCTTGGTTTGAGCACATCCTTGTAGATCTTTATCATTTTTGACAATTTGTTAACTGAAAATAATGTCACCTTGTTGCTTATTTTTAAGTTTTCATTTAATGTATCATTAGTGAAAGTTAAAATAATTTCATGTTTGTTGGCTATTTACGTATTTTCACTTCTGCATTGCTTCTCTGAGTTATATGTATATTGATATAGTTATCTTTTATTTGTGCTTGAGAGCTCTTTGTGTATTAGGGATATATATGCCTGTTCATATATGTCAAGGTAAGAAATATCCAAATCTGTGAGAATTTTTATGAGTTTATCTGAGCCAAACTGACAACAATTGCCAGGAAGCAAAATCTCAACCGTATGAGAAAATGCTCCAGAAAATGGCAGTTTTACGACTTATTTTATACATCAAAATCAAAGGGAAAGAGCTAAGGAGATTCACTGGTGATAGATTAGGGAGACAGAAGAAAGCAAAGCAGGAAAATCTCTGGGATTGGATAAAAAGTAAAATGAATAGACATATACTTCTTTTACATAGGTTGGTATAGGATAATTAACAGTTAACATGATAACATTAACAATGAGGGTTCTGTGGTTTCCTGCTCTAGTGGGAGATTATGCTCTGAGGGGTATGGAAAAAGGAAATTACCCTGACATTCCAAAGGTATGTTATCATAGATGCAAAAAGACAATAGACAGCCTCAGTTAAGGTAATGATTGACATTTGTCAAGAAAGATACCAGTCTAGGATATGACTACCCATCATGATTCACTTTTAGTTAGAAAGTTTTCATTTCAAACCATCCCATGTCGTTACTTTAGGTCTCTGAGTTTGCAAGTTCCACCATGCAGTCCTACCCTGAGCTTCTCAGGTTTAACATGTGGCCCCTATTTCATCCACATATATATTGCAACTGTTTTCCACCATTTGTCATTTGTGTTTTAGCCTTTTTAAACAAGGTTTTCCCAAGAGAATTAAGCCTTAATGCTGTAGGTACCTAATATATATAATAAATTAACTTTAGTTTTTAGCATCTAGAATGGTACCAGTAATGTAGGATTAAGAAATAGTCACTCAATTTATTTTCTGTGTTCTGTGGTTTGGATAAAAATCTCAGGTGAAAAATCTCCCCTTGTTTTTACTGGCTTCACCCATGGTTTCTTCATCATTTGGAACAAAATATTATATTTTGAATAATCTAAAATGTATTTTAGTATGTGCAGTAAAATAGTCATGTAATTTCCCCCTCAATCAGCTAGCTGGCTTTTCCAATATAATTTATTTAACATTCTGACATTGATTTGTAAAATTATATATTTTTACATACTAAGTTCTCATATGTACAGGCAATGGTTGTAGACTCTTAATTCTTTTCCATCAATTAGTTTCTTTATTCTAATACCAACACCTAGTGTTTCAATTACCAAATATTTAAGGATTGTTGATATGTTTGAAGTATTTAGTTTTCTTATGCAAACACAGGTGTGTCCTGTGATTTTTCTAGACTCTCTTATATTGCTCATAATATTATTTTTATAAAACAAATCTTAATAGTAGTTTTATAAATTACAAAAGTAATATATGCTCTTCATAACAAGTCAACCCAAAAGAAAAAGATATTATATGTAAAACATATGTATATATACATGTATGAATATATATATATGTATATATATAAATCTGGATTAATCTCAAAAGCCTCATGTTAAGGAAATACCTTTCTTTAAATGCTTTCAATATATTATACAATTTATATAAAGTTTTAAATATACAAAAGAATTTTGTGACCAAATATTTAAAGGTGTATGTTTGTGCATATTCTAAATTAGAATGCATATACATGAAGTAAAATTTGAAGCCATGCAGTTTCAGGAGGGAGACAGCACAATGTGATCCAGGAGTTGTACATAGCAGTATTCAATTCTTCTGGGGTACATTTGTGTTTTTTATATTAGTTAGTACTAATGTTATTGGTGGGGTACCCTCTCTGTCTCCAGTTGTTGCCAGTGGAAGTGGGATTCTTGCAATGTCCCAAGGAAAGAAAGAGTCTTTCTTGAGACTCCCACAGGAGAATGAGCTATATTTATTTGTGTGAAATTAAACCCTTGGGTTTCCAAGATCCCATTTCCCTTCATCCTGTCATGGAAAAAATCCAATCTTGTCTTCAGAAGGGCAAAAATTAAAGCCACTGCCCAGAGTCCCTGCTCCATATTGAAGTGTAGTCCACTGCAGCGTCTGACTAGCTTAGCATGTGTTCCCAGTGGCAGTCCATTGCATGTGGGGTCTACATGGCCACGGGCTATGTGGCTGCTTAAGGTCATGGAGCAAGCAAGAAACAGGAGCACAAGAGAGAGCAAGTTTTTTTGTCTGGGGATTTTAACTTTCCAAGGTTTTGTGTGCTTGAAGTGGCTCTATCACCTAGCCAATCATCTTATTCTCAGGTTAGACTGACAGGCAAGCATCTCTCCTATGTCACTCCAACTTCACTGTGCATGTGCCAATATCCCTCTTGGTTTAAGCCCTTTCCCCAGTGATCTGCTGGGAATAGACAAAGCTACCCAGATAACCATGCTTATAATGTCTAGCCCCCCATTTGCTTTCTTTCTGTTATTAATATCAATAACTAGCTAGCTACTATGGTAACACTAAGACTTTTTAGACTGTCTGAATATTTCATAATAATTATTTAAGTTAATTATCTTGTCCATGATTTCCTATCCAACTGGGCATCATGAGATAACATTAACACTCTATATCTGTCCACAACTATTTATGTTCATAGAAAAATACACATACACACACTAATAGTTTTTCTTTTTAAAAAAATAAAAATGGGATCCATGTATATATACATATATATCCCTTAATGTATATATATTACTTATATATAGTATACATTCACATACATATACATATACATATACATATACATATACATACATACATACATACATACATACACATACATATATATATGTTATAGGCAGTTAGACAAACATGAGCAGAGCAAGGACAATAGACTAGGTATAGAAACTCACCAGGGAAGAAAGCCCCAGATGCCCAACAAGGAATAAAACTGAGAAAAACAAGAACCTCATCCCCAGGGTAACCTATCCTCTGCTAGCATATTATTAGTCATGTGGTTTGAACCTCTGATCTTTCGTATTGCTGGCCATGCAGTTTAGACCCCCTGACCTTTTCCTCCCTAAAGATAACATCTAGGCCTATTATATTTTAGCTCCATGCCCAGAAAAACAACAAAACCAGACAAGTGATGCCTTGGCTGCCTCAAGATCAGCTACACTGACTAGTGACGCCCTGCCCATTAAAGACCACAGCCCTGAAAGAGCACACCTGGAAAGCTGATGAATATCAGGTCCTCCTATTGAGGTCCTCCCCTGAAACATCCCCTAAGATTCCCATTTGCAAGAGAGAAATAAATACACTCAGGATAAGGGCCCAAGTGCACGCTCTACCCCAGGGGAGCATGCCAGTGCCATTCCCTTTCCCCCTTCTTCCCTCTAAGGGACCCCACAAGACTTGTTACTAGGGGAGCAGTGGGCAGTGGCTGCTCATTCTGGGTTAACCCCATGAACTTGTCTCTAAGGCCCCTTTTCTCTGACTTCTCAGTGAGCCAAAGCAGCCCAGCCTAGGCTCTCCTGTTACTTCTTCTATGCCGTTCCCTGTTTCATTGTCCTAAGTGTGTTTTTGCTATAGCCAATAACTTTTTTGCTTTGCTACACTTTGTCTCTTGATTGACATCTTTCCTTCAAGAAGACAAGAACCAAGGTCTCATCTCCTCACCAGTAATATATTTGGTGCCATGACCCAGATTATTCTTATCACTGGTAAACTGGCTGTCCTCATCACCTTGGCTTGAAGGACATTACTAACTGTGTTCTCTTTTCTTTCTGCATTTTTTCCTCCAGCCATGGAGTTCTCTATGTGTGTGTGTGGATTGCCACACTGTGAGAGCATGGGACAAGCATTTAAAAGCTGTTAGGGTACTCGCAGCTGGAAGACTCCTGGGTCATGGACAAGGGAAGTTTGCACTAGACACCCCACTGACTCCAAGACCCCCAAAACACTATAAAATCACCCAAGGCCCTTCCCTGTGGCTTTTCCCTGTCAGGTTACTAGTTCCAATGGAGAGAGAAAGAGACCCTTGCCCTTTGGCTAGAAGGATGTTCTTTTCTTCCCTTTCTCTTCCTTTGTGTCTGGAGTTAAATTCAGGCTGACTTTCTTTGAGCTTTTTTGAAGTCCTCGAGGTGGAGCTAAAGATTAAAAGTTGGGAAGAACCTAGGCTATAGATAGCGGTCAAGATAACTAAGGACAGGGGATAAAATGGATGACTGGCTTTTCTAAGGCTGTAAACTCCCAGATCCCAGACCCCCTTAACACTTCTTACAATTAACAGGAAGCCTTAACTTGCAAGTATTTTCATGAATGGGAAAAATTAACTAGAAGTGATATCAACTTAAGATGGTCAAAATGTGGCTCTTTTGATGCCTAAATTAATTTTTACATGCAAATCAGAAAAGGCCAGCTCTAAAACAAAAACTGAATGAATGGAAGCTTATCTTGATTAGAAATTAGAGGCTTCTAGAAGAGACACAGGTAAACTGCATCCAGGGTAGAAGAACCAGGAAGCCTGGTCTTAAGTGAGAGAGGGGAGAGGAAATGTATACATTCCTTATACTAAAACAAAATTAAGGAATCTGCCTAAAGATTTCCCTGACTTTCTCCAGGCCCTGATGAGCTTGCAAAGGATTTAATGTAACTGTTATGAGAATGTGGTTCTGGCTTTTCTGACCTATTCCAACTAATCTGCCTACTGGTTTCTGGGAGCAAAACAACAAAATTACTAAATAGGGTGTGCTGGGAAACTCCTGTAGGAGAAGTCTGTTTTTTGTTTGTTTGTTTGTTTTTTTCCAGAAAACCAGGTCGCCTTGACAAGGTGGATAGAAAACTGAAATGGTAAAGGGACAAAAGAACCCATTGGCAGAAGGTGGCAAATCTTTCTGCACACTGTCATCTTCAGTGGGTCTGTCACCTTTTTTGGGAATTTCAGAAATTAATGAAAGGACAAGGAGTCAGATCTTTGTCACTGATGTCAGGCACTGCCTGCTAGGCCTCCTTATGCATCTTGGGGAATAGGAATGGGAAAGACAAGAAATGCACTGGCAAGCTCAGTTGCTCAAGACTAGGGTGTACACCCAAACCCCAGCAACAAGGGGTCAGAGAGGAGGGGGATCCCATTGGTGACTTTAGGGACATGGTCTCTTGCATGAGACTGGGGGCAGGTTATACAGAAAGGCTAGCTGAGTCTGGAAACTGAAGCACAGGACACTCTTCCTTTGAGCCCACTATAGGCAAGGGGGAGAAAACAGGGACACCTGTTTTTTCCATATTTTCCTCTACTCTCTTACAGATAGGAAACCAACCCTCCATTCCTCAGGATTCTCCCTTAGGATGAATCCTCAAGAATTGGCCAAAATTTGACTCCCAAGCTCTAAGAGAGAGAGAGAGAGAGAGAGAGAGAGAGAGAGAGAGAGAGAGAGAGAGAGAAAGAGAGAATTAGTCTTCTTTGCAATACAGCACGGCCCCAAATACAAACTGGGGAACCAGGACCTGTCTGGAGAATGAAAGCCTTAATTATAATACCATTGTCTAGCTACATCTTTTCTGCTGTCATCAGGGCAAATAGACTGAAGTCCCATATGTCCAAGTCTTTATGGCCTTAAGGGACAACTGAGACCTTTGTAAGACTTGCAAGTTAGACCAGTTTTGCTGATCCCAAGGAAATGGACAAAGGTCCTGTATACCCAAGTAGTTGTGGCTCTCAGGGATGACCCTAGCTATGTAATATCTGTAGACTACATCTCTCTATAATTGCTACAGAGCCTGAGAGATATACTCAGATGGGGAAAAAAAAATTCCAAAATGATAAATGAATTTGTCAGTTTTTTGCCAACATTTGGGTGGCAACCCAATTCTTGAAATATTAAAAACCACTGTTCTCATTTTACAAATGAAGTCTTTACAGAGCCAGAGGTATGGCTCCAGAAACAATTCAAACCTCACCAAATCTAATCTGGACCAGCTTTTATAATACTAGTTTCTGTGAGGTAATCCTTATTGAAAGGAAAAAACCTTAGCTATCCAAGCAGATCAAATTAACTTATTTCAGCTAATAAATATTAATTGCTATACAAGTTTTAAGTTCACCTCCTTTTGGCCTTTTATTACAAAAAAAAAACTAGAAAATAGATATGAAACTGTTAATACATATCTAAAGCGGGTTATTTCTGAAAAGGTAAAAAGATTCATGATCTCCCCCTTCTCCAACCTTCTTAAAAGTTGTCAAAAACAAATAAAAAATCTTGTGCTTTCTCTACAAAAATTAGTAATTCAGAATATGTGTATAGTCTCTATGTGATATATGTTAGTCTGTGTATTATATGTGGTGTGTTTTCTGCCTCCAGATGGTATAACTAAGGTGTAATATTTATTGGCCTAGAAATATTAAATGCTGATATAGATTAAGCAGGATCCTCTGGTCTGGACAAAATATTTAATATTAAAACCTGTTTAAGTTTGATTAATGTTTTTTAAAGTTATTACCGTAAAATAAGTGTTTGTTTGACCTAGATTTACAGAGTTTATTATAAGATCTTTGAGTTAAGTATATTTGACAACATTCCCAAAGTTTAAATTTAAAAATACTTTTTTTTTTTAAAGCAAGAAATGACTTTGAATTATTCTAATAGGCCCTGGAATACCTCAAAGATTTCTTTTCTCTCCTTATAAAAGAAAAGTTTTTGAGCTAATTAGGTCTATTTAATATACTCAAAATTACATGGGAAGTTCTGCCAAATAAATAATAATGATAACAATATTCTATTTGTGTACATATATTTTTATTAAGATGGGTATTCTAAAATTTTCAGCATACAAAGATTCAAAGCCAAGTTCAAACAGAAAACTCTCAGGGGTATCAGGTGTCCTGTCAGTGACACCAGGCAAGCCAAAAGTAATGGCTCCCCATAGAAGCATCCAGCAGTGGTACTATGGGTGTTTGTGGTCCACACATTGGAAATCTATGAATTGTTTTCAATGCTCAATGCACACTTCCAATAATCCATGTACATAATTTTAAAATATCACATATTATTTTTTCTTTATATATTGAAATTGTGTGCTGAAACTGAAAATGTGGGTTTTGTATTGTTCTTTGTGTCATTTCATAGTAATTATTATTTACCAAGATATGTTATCTTGGAATGTTATATATTACAAAAAAGCAAAGCTCTTTGTCACTTGCATTATAATTAGATCTATAACCATGTCATTTTAAGTTTCTCATTTATGGACAGTCATTGCTTTACTCTGATGCATTTGCAAATATGTTAGCTACATCTTTGGAAAGGTTCATGAAAAGAACTCTAACTTACTCTAAATTACAAATTTCTAAGCAAGTCATATCTTTAAACTGCATGAAGATTTAAAGAACTCTAATAAATAACTGCATTCATGGAAATAAGGGTGAACAATCAGGATAAACAAAAATTGGTTATGTGGGACTGAATGAACTGAGAATAATTATTATTTTTGTGACTTTCTTCAAAATATTGCTGATTTTAAAATCTTCTTGTTTTCCAGATATAAGGAAACTTGTTTTTTCCCTAGAGCAATGTGGTAAATTATACCCTCTTAAACAATATTGAAATATTTATATTTTTTCTCCCTACCTGATTCCTCTAGAATTTAGCAACTCTTAATGAGTGAGTATTATTTTCATGGCAATATGTTTCTTTGCATAAATTCAATAAGACCAGTTTCCAACTGTGGTGTTAACCAAGAGTTTAACTGGAAGGTCATATCTGGGAGAGACATGCCAGGACTCTGGATGTCACTGAAAAGCCTTAAGGAATAAAGATAAACTTTAAAGCCAATAAGAGCCCTTGGAGAAATGGCCTGGTACCTTGATTAGTCAGTAGTTCATGGCAGTCTTTCCAGGTAAGAAATGAAGGTTGCCTTCTTGAAAGATGTCAAGGAAAGAACCTCAAGACATTTTGGGACCTCAGAAACTTAAGAAATCCACCCAAACCTATAGGTATTGCCAGCATAGCCAGATGGCAACTGTGTGTCTTGGCTTCTATGCCCTGAGAGGGCAAATTAAAGCTCAATCTGGAGATTCCTTACAAATGAAATTCCAGCAACACAGATTTAAGAGAGCCTATGTGATTAATGCAAATAATCAGGTCAAATTGAAACCCTACTTAATATTGTAAATAAAATGGTCTTAATTTGACTCTTTGGTTAAAATAAGGGTGATTTTAGGGGAGAAAATTGTATTTCAAAAAACCCTATGTAGCCTGGCCAGTGTGGCTCAGTGGTTGAGGATCAACCCATGCACCAAGAAGTCACTGGTTTGATTCCCAGTCAGGGCACATGCCCAGGTTGTGGGCCCAATCCCCAATGGGAGGCATGCAGGAGGCAGCCAATTGATGTTTTCTCTCATCAATGTTTCTATCTCTCTCCCTCTCCTTTCTTCTCTCTCTGAAAATTAATAAAGAAAATTAAAAAAAAAAACTCCATATACATAGTTGTGAAAATTAGACTCTAATTCAGTTAATTATCATCAAAGTTTTATTTTTTCACCCACAAACTAAACTGAACTAAATCCTTAATTTTTCTAGTTTTCTTAAATAATTGGCTACAACTGTCCAGACTAATATTTCATTTTCTCTCATCTTTTAACTTGGAATTGTTAAGAACTGAAACTTTATTCCTTTTACTGGACCATGTGTTATAATTCTTGTCCCAACAATACTGAGATTTGTAACACAGTTTGTCTCCACCAAGTTATAAGCCCTATTTATACTCAGAAAATACCACCCCTAAACACCATCACAACCTCCTTTTGTGCCCAGATATCATCATCCCTCTGACAGAGAGCAAGGCTTTCTTGGCTCTGAAGGAAAACATCATCCCCTTTTTCAGCAGGAAGCAGCTACATAAAAGATTCTATGCCCCTTTTCTCTGAAAGAATTCAGAGCCAAAATGCTTGAAAGGAGAATGTTATAGGCAGTTAGACAAACATGAGCAGAGCAAGGACAATGGGCAAGGTACAAAAACTCACCAGAAAACCTCAGATGCCTAGCCAAGGATAAAATGGAGTAAACAAGAATCTCACCCCAAGGGTAACTTATCCTCCCCTAGCATATCACTGGTCATGTGATTTGAACCCCTGATCCTTCAAGGAGAAGAAGGAGGAGGAGGAGGAGAATAGTGTTGGGGCCTGGATTCTAATCCCCCACCAGAATGGATAACTAGGAAAGATACCATGTCTGTTGTCCAGGAGGTTTGCACACATTTTTATACACCAGGTAGGGGGAGAAATATGTAAGCTGTTCTGAAAGGATTTACATTAGCTATAGATAAAGAGAAAAGGCCAGTTCTGGAAGAGGTGCAGCAGACTCCATAGGAAGTGTACACTGTTGTGGATTGGTGGTAGGCAGCAGACTGGAAAGTTCATGTGTAAATAAGAAGTAGAGGCTCCTGGTTCTGTGGTGCCCAGTTATTCTCATTTGGATAAACCAAATATAGCCACCTAGAAGTTAATCCTAAACTCCAACAGATACACAAGAATGTGAGCAGTCATTTATCAGTGCTGTTTCAAAGCTATTATTAACAGGCTAATTTCTCTTTTTTTTACTCTCCATTGCTGTAATTTTAATTCAGAACAACAAAGAATTTTATTCTTGTCATATATATCTCTTAATAGTTTTTTATAATTAACAACAGTCAATGAAAGAAACATTCAAACTTGTAGAGAATTTTTATGAATTTATTTGAGCCAAACTGATGACAATTGCCAGGAAGCACAACCTCAATAGATTGAGAAAATACTCTGGAAAATGGCAGTTCTGCACCTTATTTTATATGTTACAATGAAAAGAGAAGATGCAAGTGGATTACATGAAATCCATTGGTGATTGATTAGGGAGGTGGGAGAAAGCAAAGTGGAGAAATCTCTGTGATTGGATAAAAAGTAAAATGATAGATACATACTGCTTATACATAAAGATAGTTAACAGTCAACAATTAACAAGATAACAATAATTGTGAGGGGATTTGTGGTCTCTGCTCTGGTGTGGTGCCTGTGTTTTGACACTCAGGGAAAGAGGAAATTATTTTGACATTCCAAAGGTATGTTATCATAGATGCAAAAAGACAACAGAAAGGCTTAATTAAGGTAAAGACACTGGCGGTCCTGCCTGGGAGCATAGTGCAGGGCACAACCTGGGTGCTGCAAGCTGTAGGTGCATTTCTGTGCAATTTATGCCTCCGTGATGGGCATGAGGCAATTTACCAACCAAGTCTAACAAAGTAAAGGTTTTAATACATTCAGTTTCTGTGATATACCTCATTTCTAGGAACATTCTATTAAGAGATCCTCTGGAACCTGTAGGGACCCCTCGGGACACCTGGGGACTCCAGGTCAGACTGCTTCAGGGTCTACCAGCCTCACCTTCCTGGGAGCTCAATTTCAGTGCTTCAAACAGTTCTGGGTTCCAAAGTCTGGTTCATCTACAGAATCCAGAGCAAACTGCACTTGCAGGATGCAAAAGGACCTGCTCTGTCCCTGGAGGAGCTCTCCCAGCTCTAAGCCTATACCCCTACAGCCTGGCAAGCACATTGCAACTGACATCCAGATCTTGAGGCCTTCCCTGCACATCTTCAGTTTTTCCTTCAGAACCAGGGCTCCTACCTCCCAAGATTGACAAGAGGACAAGAAGACCCCAGCCCATTGCTTGCCCATCGTCTCTACCCAGCCCCTACTCCCTCCTGTACCATGAGACAGATTCAAGTGTATATGCAGAGAGCACTTTCAGGAGCCATTTACACCACCCACTTGCACCCTTTCTTGGCTCCCTAAAGACTGAAGATCAGCCTGCCCTTGGGATGATGGAACTTGGATCAGTGCATTCGGGCAGGGAATCAGGGTACTGGGGACCTAGGTATGAGACCTAAGTGGGAGAAGGGGCCAGGGCTCAGGGTGACAAGTACCCTGGACCCTGAGAACTTCTCACTGGGTAGAGATGCACACTGCTAGAGGCAGACCAGAGGGCCCTCAAAGTTCTGGGCCTAGAGCAGAGGTACCCTGGTGCACACAAAGACTGTACTGGGGAGTTTTCCCAGCAAGGGCTCATCCACCCAATCCTCCTGGTATTTTCCAGGTTATTCTTCTGAGAGTTATTATCAGAAATTGGTGCTGGATTTTGTCAAATGCTTTTTCAGCATCTATTGATATAATCATGTGATTTTTATCTTTCATTGTTTATGTGGCATATCACATTTATTGATTTGTGAATATTGTGCCAGTCTTACATCCTAGGGAAAAATCCCACTTGGTCATGGTGAACAATTGTTTTGATATATTGCTGGATAAGAGTTGCTAATATTTTCTTGAGGATTTTAGCATATGTGTTTATCATGGATATTGGCCTATAATGTTCTTTCTTTGTAGTGTCTTTATCTGGTTTTGGAATTAGGATTATGCTGGCCTAATAAAAAGAGCTTAGAAGTCCTCCTTCCTCTCAAATTTTTTGGAATAGTTTGAGGAGAATGGGTGTTAGCTCTTTGAATGTTTGGTAAAACTCCTTCGTGAAGCTGTCTGGACCAGGGCTTTTGTTTGCTGGGAGTTTACTGATTACTGCTTCAATTTTCTTAGTTGTTATTGGTCCATTCAGGTTTTCTGATTCTTTCCTGGTTGAGATTTGGAACACTGTATGATTCTAGGAATTTGTCCATTTTGCCTAGGTCTCCCATTTGTTGACATATAATTGTTTATAGTATTTTCTTACAATCCTTTACATTTCTGTGGTGTCAGTTGTTACTTCACCTCTTTTGTTTCTGATTTTACTTATTTGGGTAACTTCTTTTTGTTTCTTGGTGATTCTGGCTAAAAGTTCATCAATCTTGTTTATTTTATCTTATCTTTTTTTTTTTCAATCTTCACCCGAGGATACTTTTTTCCATTTTATCTTCAGTTAGAGTGGGAGAGAGAGAGAGAGAGAGACAGAAACATCAATGTGAGAGAGACACATTAATTGGTTGCCTCCTGCACGACCCCCAACCAGGGCCAGGACTGATCCACAACTGAGGTATGTGCCCTTGACCTGAATCAAATCCGTGACTCTTTGGTCCATGAGCTGATGCTCTACCACTGAGCCAAACTAGCCAGGGCTTGTTTACCTTTTCAATGAACGAGCTATTGGTTTCAGTGATCTTTTGTATTGTTCTTACAATCTCTATGTCATTTGTTTCTGCTCTGATCTTCGTTATTTCTTTCCTCTACTTATACTGAGTTTTTCTTTTTGTTCTCTTTCTAATTCTTTAAGTCATAGGGTTAGATAGTTTATTAGAAAAATTTCTTGTTACTTGAGGTAAGCCTGTAATGCTATGAACTTCCCTTTCATTACTGGTTTCACTGTGTCCCATTGATTTTATGTTGTTGTGAGTTCATTTTCATTATTTTCCAGGAATTTTTTTTTTTATTTCTTCCTTGAGCTCATTGGTAACCCGTTCATTGTTTAATAACATGCTATTTAGCTTCCATGTGTTTAATGTTTTTGAGTGTTTTTATTGTAATTGATATCTAGTTTCATGCCATTGTGATCTGAGAAGATGCTTGATATGATTTCAATCTTCTTGAACTTGTGGAGACTTAGTTTGTATCCTAATATGTGGTCCATCTTTCAGAATGTCCCATGTGCATCTGAGAAAAATGGATTTTCTTCACTTTTGGGGTGAAATGCTCCATAAATATCAATTAAATCAATCTGATATAGTCTCTCTAGGTAATTAGGGGTCTCTGTTTCTTTGTTATTTTTGTGTGTGTAGAATATCTATCCAGTGATATCAGTTGGGTATTAAAATCCCCTACTATAATTGTATTGCTCTCAATTTCTCCCTTTAAATCCTCCCAAGTTTTTAAATATAATATATTTGGTGCTCCTATATTGGGTGTATATATGTTTACCAGGATTATATCCACTTGTTGAACCAATACCTTTAATATTATGTGGTGGCCTTATTTGTCTTTTGTTATGGCCTTCATTTTGAAATCTATTTTATCAGATAAGAATATTACTACCTCAGTTTTAATCATTTCCATTTCCATGGAAAAATTATTTCCACTCCTTTACTTTCATCCTGTGTGAGTTCTGAGGTGGGTGTCTTGTAGACAGCATATATTTGGGTCATGTTTTCTTATACATTCAACTACCTTATGTCTTTTTATTGGAACATTTAATCCATTTACATTTAAAGTTATTATTGAAAAGTAGAACCCAAAGGTCAGAAAATGGTGGCAGAGTAAATGGAAATTACACAGACTGTTTCCCAGGACCAAACTGGAATTACAACTAAAATAAAGACAAGTCATCTGGAAAAACCAACTGAAGAGCAGCTGGAGAGAACCTTCATAACCAGGGATGTAAAGAGGACCCCAAATCGAGACTGGTAGAAGCTGCAGGGGCACAAGAATGCTGGCTGGGTGCCCACAGGCAGAAGCTGAGGGCTGTCTTAGTGGTGAGCAGTTTCTTCTGAGAAGTTAGGGGTTAAATCCCCAGGCTGCCTCCCCAGCACAGAGTAGAAGAACAAGGAAAGGCACCCACATAACACCTGGCTGAGAAATCAACAGAGCAGAAGTTTGTTTGGCAGGGAATGGTGCAGGGAACACCAGTACTTCCCTGAAGGGCCATTGCACTAAATTACAGCTACAGCCACTCACTTTGGGCTCCAGCAGAGGGAGGGCCAACTGGACTGGAGCTATATGAGGAGAGTTGAGGGTTCGTGGCACTGGAGAGAGAGCTAGGAAAGAAGCCATCAGGAGCTCTATGCTGATGGCCTCCCCCACAAGACAGTAGCTATCTTCCTCAAGCCCCTTCACATAAGAGCAGCTTTAGCCCAGGGGAGAAGCAACTGCCTCCCCCTC
Organism: Tadarida brasiliensis; assembly: GCA_030848825.1. Lineage (NCBI taxonomy): Eukaryota > Metazoa > Chordata > Mammalia > Chiroptera > Molossidae > Tadarida > Tadarida brasiliensis. Next base: position 74,691,352 of record CM061259.1, read on the forward strand.
AGGAATTTAACACCACTTGGCCAGAGAACTGCAACCTGAGGCTCATTAATAGCCAAAGACTACCTGCCAGCCAGAAGGCAGAGAAGAACCTCTGAGAGCTTTGAACTTTGAACCTGGCTCTCAGTGTTGGGTGTTGTGGCTCTGGGGACTGAGCTGTGAAGGTTGAGGCCTGGGCTCCAATGCTGAGCCCCCCCCCCCCACACACACACACATCCATCAGTACCCATCTCTGTCAAGTAGCCCCATCAGAGAGGCTTTAGCATGGGGGTGAAGCAACTGAGTCCCTCTTGGGAACATAACAGCACCTAGCAACCTAAGGCTCATTAACAGCCAGAGACTACATGGAGCCAATAGGCAGAGAATAGCCTCAGGAAGCTTTGAAGTTTGGACCTGGCTCTCAGTGTTGAGTGTCGTGGCTCTGGGGACTGAGCTGTGAAGGCTGAGGCCTTGGCACCTGCACTAAGCCTTTAACCTACACTGCAGAAACCATATTTTTCCTCAAAGCAACATTAGCCCATGGGAAAGCAATTGCCCCACCCACTGGAAATACTCATACCCTACCCACCTGTGGGATTTTTCATTCAGCTGAGGGTTAAAACCTGAGGCTCATTTAGTAATTAAGACTAATACTTAACTGCAGTCAAAAGCTCTGGGATAATTGAATCTTTGCTTGGCCTGTGACACTACACAGGAAAGACAGGACATTGGTATTGAGTGTGGTCCCTTCCAAACCCACTCAATCCCATCAGAGGGAACCACAGTCAGTGGAACACTGACACTCACAGGGAAAATCTGACCGACTCTAAACCCTGCTAAGATTGCCAAATTGGTGAAACAAAGAAACAAATCCCAAATTAAAGAACAAGAGAATTCTAAATAACAAGGGCTAAATGAAATGGAGTTAAGTAAATTATCAGAGGTAGAGTTCAGAGTAATAATTATAAGGAAGTGGAACAGCATGATAAAGACATAGAAATGATAGAGAGATCCCCAAATGGCGGCAGAGTGAATGGAAGTTACACAGACCATCTTCCAGGACCAAACTAAAATTACAACTAAAATAAAGACATGTGATATGATCATGTGATATTTGACCTTTCATTAAAAAAGTTTTTTTTTTCTTTATTTCAGAGGGAGGAAGGGAGAGGGAGAGAGAGATAGAAACATCGAAGAGAGAGAATGTCAATTGACTGCCTCCAGCACACCCCTCACCCCCGCACAACTAAGGATAGAAAACTTGAACAATTAACAATGAAGGAAATTGAAGATGTAATCAAGAATCTTCCACAAACAAAAGCCTGGGCCCGGACAGCTTCACAGGGGAATTTTATCAAACATTCAAAGAAGAACTAACACCATTCTCCTCAAACTATTCCAAAAAATTCAAGAAAAAGAAGAACTTCCAAACTCGTTTTATGAGGCCAGCATAACTCCAATTCTGGAACCAGATAAAGAAACTACAAAGAAAGAAAAATACAGGCCAAAATCTCTGATGAACATAGGTGCCAAAATCCTTAACAAAATATTAGCAAATTGAATCCAGCAATACATTGAACAAAATTATTCACCATGACCAAGTGGGGTTCATCCCAGGGAAGTAAGGCTGGTACAATATTCACAAAGCAGCAAATGTGATACACCACATGAACAAAATGAAAGATACAAACCATATGATCATATCAATAGACACTGAAAAAGCATTTGACAAAATCAAGCACCCGTTACTGATAAAAATGCTCAGCAATGTGGAAATAGAGGGATCATATCTTGAAATAATAAAGGTCATATATGAAAGACGTACAGCCAACATCATACTCAATGGGCAAAAACTAAAAGCATTTCCCTTAAAAAAAGGAAAAACACACGGACTCCCACATTTGCCACCTTTATTTAACATAGTACTGGAAGTCTTAGCCACAGCAATTAGACAAGAAGAAAAAATAAAAGGGATCCAAATTGGAAAGGAGGAAGTGAAACTGTCATTAATGGAAGATGACATGATATTGTATATAGAAAGCCCTAAAGAATCCATCAAAAATCTACTGGAGCTAATAAATGAATTTGTCAAAGTAACAGGGTACAAAATTAACATCTAGAAGTCAATGGCATTCTTATACACCAATAATAAACTCACAGAAACAGAAACTAAAAAAAAACAATCGCATTTACCATTGTGGCAAAAAAAAAAAAAAAAAAAAAAAAAATTAAGATACCTAGAAATAAACAACCAAAGAACTAAAGGACCCATTTACAGAAAACTGAAAAAAGAAATAGAGGAAGATATAAAAAAGTGGAAGCACATACCTTGTTCATGGATTGGAAGAATAAGAATTAACATCATTAAAATGTCCATACTACTCAAAGCAATCTATAGATTCAAAGCAATCCCCACTAAAATACCAATGACATATTTCACAAGACTAGAACAAATATTCCAAAAGCTTATATGGAACCAAAAAAGACCCCGAATAGTAACAGCAATCTTGAAAAAGAAGAACGAAGTAGGAGGAATCAAAATACTGGATATCAGTTTATGCTACAAAGCCACTGTAATCAAAACAGACTTGTAATGGCACAAAAACAGGCATATAGATGAATGGAACAGAACAGAGAACCCAGAAATTGACACAAGACATTATGCTCAATTAATATTTTACAAAGGTGGTGAGAGCATACAATGAAGTAAAGACAGCCTCTTTAATAAATGGTGCTGGGAGAGAAAAAATGGGGGTGGAGTGAATGGAAGCTACCCAGACCACTTTTCAGGACAAAACTGGAATTACAAATAAAATAAAGACAAATCATCAGGAAAAAGCAACAGAAAAGCAGCTTGCGAGGACAATATATAACCAGGGACACCGAATTGATCATGGTAGGTCTGTGGAGGTGCGAGAGAGGAGCTGGGAACCCACAGACAGCAGAGGATTTAGCTGTGAGCAGCGCCCTCAGGGTTAAAATCCCAAGCTGGCTCCACAGCACAGAGGGCAGGGACAGAGTGCTAAATTAGCCACAACCGCTCAAATTGGGTTCCGGCAGAGGGAAGGTGGACTGGACCAGAACTGTGTGGGCACACTCGGAATTTAAATGAGACTCAGAGATTTGCTGAGTTGTGGCCATGCAGGATGGTGGCCAACTTACTCCTTCCCAGGGCTCTGGGGAGAGGTGGAGACCCCTCCCTCAGAGATTGAACCCCATCCAGGTGGGCCAAAGAAATGCAAATTGAGGCTTGTTAACAACCAACATCTGCCCCAGCCTCGGGAAATCCTCCTACAATGACACTTGAGGGAGTTTTTCATTCAACTGAGAACCCAAGGCTCTTCAAGTAACCAAGACTAATAGCCTCCAGGCAAAAAGCTAGAAGATAGCTGAACCATTCCTGGGCTTGCAAATCTACCCAGGAAAGTAAGACTCGACAGTGGTGTTTAACGTGGGTCCTCCCACGCTCATGCAAACCCAGTCGAGGGAGCCACAAACAGCAGAACACCAACACCAACTGGGAAAATTTTGCAGGTTCCAAAACCCACTGAGATAGCCAAAATGGTGAATCAAAGAAACAAATCCCAAATGAAAGAACAAGAGACCTCTACCGAAAATGAGAAAAATGAAATGCAGTTAAGCAAGTTATCAGAGGTAGAGTTCAGAGCCATGTACTTAAGGAAGCTCAACAGCATAAGTAAGGACATCAACACCATGAGTAAAGATATAGAAGCATTGAAAACCAACCAAGTGAAAATGAAGAATGACATAGCAGAAATAAAGAACACATTGGAAGGACTAAACAGCAGAGTAGAGGAAGCTGAGGACCAAATCAGTGAATTAGAAGACAGGGTAAAAAAAATCAACCAATCAAAAAACCAAAAATAAAAATAAAAAATAAAAAACAGGAAGCCAGCTTAAGAGAACTGTGGGACAACTGCAAACATAATAACATTCGCATCATAGGAGTCCCCGAAGGAGAAGAAAATGAGCAAGGGTTAGAGAATATATTTGAAGAAATAGTGACAGAAAACTTCCCTAAATTGGTGAAGGAAGGAGGCATTCAGTTCAAGAAGCACAGGGAGTTCCAAGTAAAAATAACCCAAACAGGCTCGCACCAAGACACATAGTAATTAAAATGTCAAATATTAAAGACAAAGAGAGAATCCTAAAGGCAGCAAGAGATAAGCAACAGGTTACCTACCAAGGAACCCCCATTATGCTATCAGCAGACTTCTCAACAGAAACACTACAGGCCAGAAGGGAATGGCATGAAGTAATCAAGGTCATAAAAAGCAAGGATCTGAATCCAAGACTACTCTATCCAGCAAGGCTATCATTCAAAATAGAAGGTCAAATAAAGTGCTTCTCAGACAAAAAAAAAAAAAAAAAAAAAGCCTAAGGAAATACCTTAGCATCAAACAGCATTGCAAGAAATGTTAAAAGGACTGCTGTGATTAGTTGAAAAAATAGGAAGAAAAATAAACAAAAATGTCAATAAATAAGTACATATCAATAATCACCTTAAATGTAAATGGCTTGAATGCTCTGCTAAAAAGACAGAGTAGCTGATTGGATAAGAAAGCATGACTCATATATATGTTGTTTACAAGAGACCCACCTCACAACAAAAGACTCACATAGGTTGAAAGTGAAAGGATGGAAAAAAATCTTCCAAGCAAATGGAAAGGAAAAAAAAGCTGGGGTAGCAATACTCATATCTGATAAAGTACATTCAAAATGCAGGCCAAAACTAGACAAAAAGTAAGTCACTACAAAATATTGAAAAGATCTGTCCAACAGAAAGATATAACCTTGGTAAACATATATGCACCCATATAGGAGCACCAAAATATATTAAAAATCTTCTGGAGGATTTCAAAGGAGAAATCGACAGCAATACAATCAAAGCAGGGAACTTCAACACCTTGCTGACATCACAGGATAGAATTTCTAGACAAAAAATTAACAAGGAAACAGACCCTAAATAAAGCACTAGACCAAATGGATTTCATAGATATCTACAGAGAATTACAACCCAAAACTGCAGAATTCACATTATTCTCAAGTGCACATGGGACATTTTCAAAGATAGACCACATGATAGGACACAAACTAAGTCTCTGCAAGTTCAAGAAGATTGAAATCATATCAAGCATCTTCTCAGATCACAACGGCATGAAACAAGAAATCAATTGCAACAAGAACATGCAAAGACATTTGAACACATGGAGGCTAAATAGCATGCTATTAAACAATGAATGGGTTACTGAGGAGAACAAGGAAAAAATTAAAAACTTCCTGGAAACCAATGAAAATGAACACACAACAACACAAAATCTATGGGATATAGTGAAAGCAGTACTTAGAGGGAAGATGATAGCACTACCGGCCTACCTCAAGAAACAAGCAAAATTTGTGATAGACTATCTAACTTCACAACTTAAAGAAATAGAAAGCAAAAAAAAAAAAAAAGGAAATCCCAGAGCAAGTAGAAGGAAGGAAATAGTGAAGATCAGAGCAGAAATAAATGACATAGAGATCAAAAAGAAAAACAATTCAAAGAATCAATGAAACAAAGAGCTAGGTTTTCAAAAAGATAAACAAGATTGATGGACACTTAGCTAGACCCTTGAATAAACAAAGAGAGAGAACCCAAATACACAAAATCAGAAATGAAAGAGGAGAAGTAAAACTAACACCACAGAAATACAAAGGATCATTAAAAAATACTATGAACAATTATATGGCAACAAATTCAACAATCTAAGCAAAATGGACAAATTTCTAGAAACACATAGTCTCCCAAAACTGAACCGGGAAGAGATAGAAAACTTGAACAGGACAACAACAACTAAGGAAATTGAAGATGTAATCCAGACCCTCCCAGCAAACAAAAGCCCAGGCCCTGACAGCTTCAAGGGGGAGTTTTACCGAACATTCAAAGAGGAACACCAGTTCTCCTCAAACTATTTCAAAATATTCAATAAAAAGGAGGACTTCCAAACTCATTTTATGAGGCCAGATTATTCTAATCCCCAAACCAGAAAAAGACACTACAAAGAAAGAAAACTACAGGCCAATATCCTTGATGAACATAGATGCCAAAATACTAAACAAAATACTAGCAAATCGGATCCAGCAATACATCAAAAAAAGTATTCACCATGACCAAGTGGGATTCATCCCAGGGATGCAAGGCTGGTACAATATTCGCAAATCAATAAATGTGATACATAACATAAACAAAATGAAAGATTAAAACCATATGATTATATCAATAGACGCTGAAAAAGCATTCAACAAAATCCAGCACCCATTTCTGATAACAATGCTCAGCAATTTGAGAATTGAGGGATCATATCTTGATATGATAAAGGCCATATATGAAAGACCTACAGCCAACATCATACTCAATGGGCAAAAATTAAAAGTATCTCCTTTAAGAAGAAGAACAAGACAGGGATGCCCACTTTCACCACTTCTATTTAACATAGTACTGGAAGTCTTAGCCAAAGCAATCAGACATGAAGAAAAAATAAAAGGGACCCAAATTGGAAAGGAGGAAGTGAAGCTGTCATTATTCGCAGAGGACATGATATTATACATAGAAAACCCTAAAGACTCCATCAAAAATCTACTAGACTTAATAAATGAATTTGGCAAAGTAGCAGGATACAAAATTAACGTCAAGAAATTAATGGCATTCTTATACACCAATGATGAGCTCATAGAAAGCAAAACTAAAAAACAATCTCATTTACCATCATGCCAAAAAAATTAAGATACCTAGGAATAAACTTAACCAAAGAAGTAAAAGACATATTTGCAGAAAACTACAGGACATTGAAAAAAGAAATGGAGGAAGATATAAAAAAAAGTGGGAGCATATGCCATGTTCATGGATTGGAAGAATTAACCTCATTAAAATGTCCATACTACCCATAGCAATCTATACATTCAATGCAATCCCCATCAAAATACCAATAAGGAGGAGAAAATGGCAGTGGAGTGAATGGAAGCTACACAGATGATCTGCCAGGACCAAACGGGAATTACAACTAAAATAAAGACAAAGCATTGGGAAAAAGCAACAGAAAAGCAGCGGAGAGGACTATACAACCAGGGACTCTGAATGAGCCTGGTAGGATCTGCAGAGGCATGTGAGGGTGGCGGGCTGGGAGCACACGGATAGCAGCGACCTTAGCTGTGAGCAGCAGCAGTGCCTGCTTTCGGGGTTAAGACCCCAAGCTTTTCCACAGTGCAGAGGGCTGGGACAGAGCGCTAAATTAGCCATAGCCACTCACCTGGGGCTCGGGCAGTGGGAGGGCGGACTGGACTGGAACTCTGTGGGGACACCTGGGATTTGGAGGGCGCTCATAGTTTGTGCTGAGCTGTGGCCACAAAGGACGGTGGTGGCCAGCCGCTCCTTCCCGGTTACACAGAATGGCAGCCAAGTTTACTCATTCCTGGAGCTGTGGAAGACCCTCCCTCGGAGATTCCCAGGTGAGTTAAAGAAATGAAAATTGAGGCTCATTAACAACCAGCATTGGCACGGGCCTCGGGGAAATCCTCTTACATTATAAACACCTGAGGGAGTTTCTCATTCAAATGAGATCCTATGGCTTTTCAAGTAACTGAGGCTAAAAGCCTCTAGGCAAAAAGCTAGAGCATAACTGAACCTTTCCTGAGCTTGCAAATCTACACAGGAAAGTGAGACTGGACAGTGGTGTTTAAGGAGGGCCCTCCAAGCTCATCCAAACCCAATAGAGAAAGCCAAAAATAGCAGAATACCAACACCCACAGGGAAAATTTGGCAGGCTCCAAAACCCACTGAGATAGCAAAAATGGTGAAACAAAGAAACAGATCCCAAATGAAAGAACAAGAGAACTCTACCGAAGATGAGATAAATGAAATGCAGTTAAGCAAATTATCAGAGGTAGAGTTCCAAGCCATGATCTTGAGGAAACTAAACAGCATGAGTAACGACATCAACACCATGAAAACCAACCAAGTGGAAATAAAGAATGACATAGCAGAAATAAAGAACACATTGAAAAGACTGACCAGCAGAGTAGAGAAAGCAGAGGACCGAATCAGTGAATTAGAAGACAGAGTAGAAAAAATCAATTAATCAGAAAACCAAAAGGAAAAAACAATAAAAAAACAGGAAGATAGCTTAAGAGAACTGTGGGACAACTGGAAACGTAATAATATTTGCATCATAGGAGTCCCCGAAAAAGAAAAAAATGAGCAAGGGTTAGAGAATATATTTGAAGAAATAGTGACAGAAAACGTTCCTAACTTGGTGAAAGAAGAAGGCATTCAAGTTCAAGAAGCACAGGGAGCCCCAAGTAAGAAGAATCCAAACATGATCAAACCAAGCCACATAACAATTAAAATGCCAAAACTTAAAGACAAAGAGAGAATCCTAAAGGCAGCAAGAGATAAGCAACAGGTTACCTACAAAGGAACCCCCATAAGGCTATCAGCTGACTTCTCAACAGAAACACTACAGGCCACAAGGTAATAGTATGAAGTAATCAAGGTCATGAAAAACAAGGATCTGAATCCAAGACTACTCTATCCAGCAAGGCTATCATTCAAAATAGAAAGTCAAATAAAGAGCTTCCCAAACAAAAAAAATGCAAAGGGAATATATTAGCACCAAACCAGCACTGCAAAAAATGTTAAAAGAACTGCTGTAATTAGTAGAAGAAATAGGAAAAAATATATAACCACACTGAACAAAAATGGCAATAAATAAGTACATGTCAATAATCACCTTAAATGTAAATTGATAGAATACTCTGATAAAAAGACACAGAGTAGCTGACTGGATAAGAAAGTATGATTCACATATATGTTTTCTACAAGAGACGCACCACACAACAAAAGACTCACATAGGTTGAAAGTAAAGGGATGGAAAAAAATCTCCCAAGCAAACGGAAAGGAAAAAAAAAATGCTGGGGTAGCAATACTTATATCTGATAAATCAGATTTCAAATTGAAGACCATAACTAGAGACAAAGAAGACCACTACAGAATATTGAAAGGGTCTATCCAACAGGAAGATATAACCTTGGTAAACATATATGCACCCAATATAGGAGCACCAAAATACATTAAAATCTTCTGGAGAACTTCAAATGAGAAATCGACAGCAATACAATCATAGCAGGAGACTTCAACAACCCACTGACATCACTGGATAGATCATCTAGACAAAAAATTAACAAGGAAACAGATATTCTAAATGAAGCACTAGATCAAATGGATTTAATAGATATATACAAAGAATTCCACCCCAAAACTGCGGAATTCACATTCTTCTCAAGTGCACATGGGACCTTCTCAAAGATAGACCATATGTTAGGGCACAAACTAAGTCTCTACAAGTTCAAGAAGACTGAAATCATATCAAGCATCTTTTCAGATCACAATGACAGGAAACTAGAAATTAATTGCAACAAGAACATGCAAAGACATTTGAACACATGGAGGCTAAATAGCATGTTACTGAACAATGAATGGGTTATCATGGAGATCAAGGAAGAATTGTAAAACTTCCTGGAAACCAATGAAAATGAACACACAACAGCACAAAATCTATGGGATGCAGCGAAAACAGTTCTGAGAAGGAAGTTCATAGCTCTACAGGCCCACTTCAAGAAAACAGAAAAATTTCTAATTGACTACCTAACCTCACAACTTAAAGAACTAGAAAGCAAACAAAAAGAAAACCCCAGAGCAAGTAGAAGGAAGGAAATAGTAAAGATCAGAGCAGAAATAAACGACATAGAGACCAGAAAAACAATTCAAAGGATCAATGAAACAAACAGCTGTTTTTTTGAAAAGATAAACAAGATTGATGGACCCTTAGCTAGACTCACCAAGAAACAAAAATAGAGAACCCAAATACACAAAATCAGAAATGAAAGAGGAGAAGTAACAACTGACACCACAGAAATAGAAAGGATCGTTAACAAATACTATGAACATTTATATGGCAACAAATTTGACAATCTTAGCGAAATGGACACATTTCTGGAAACACATAGACTCCCAAAACTGAACCGGGAAGAGATAGAAAACTTGAACAGGCCAACAACTAAGGAAATTGAAGATGTAATCAAGACCCTCCCAGCAAACAAAAGCCCAGGCCCTGACGGCTTCACGGGGGAGTTTTATCGAACATTCAAAGGAGAACTAACACCCATTCTCCTCAAACTATTCCAAAAAATTCAAGAAGAAGGAAGACTTCCAAACTCGTTTTATGAGTCCAGCATAATTCTAATTCCAAAACCAGAAAAAGACACTACAAAGAAAGAAAACTACAGGCCAATATCCCTGATGAACATAGATGCCAAAATCCTTAACAAAATACTAGCAAATCAGATCCAGCAATATATCAAAAAAATTATTCACCATGACCAAGTGGGATTCATCCCAGGGATGCAAGGCTGGTACAATATTCGTAAATCAATAAATGTGATACATCACATAAACAAAATGAAAGATAAAAACCACATGATCATATCAATAGACGCTGAAAAAGCATTCGACAAAATCCAGCACCAATTTTTGATAAAAATGCTCAGCAATTTGAGAATTGAGGGATCATATTTTGATATAATAAAGGCCATATATGAAAGACCTACAGCCAACATCATACTCAATGGGCAAAAATTAAAAGCATCTCCTTTAAGAAGAAGAACAAGACAGGGATGCCCACTTTCACCACTCTTATTTAACATAGTACTGGAAGTCTTAGCTACAGCAATCAGACATGAAGAAAAAAATAAAAGGGATCCAAATTGGAAAGGAGGAAGTGATACTATCATTATTCGCAGATGACATGATATTATACATAGAAAACCCTAAAGACTCCATCAAAAATCTACTAGACTTAATAAATGTATTTGACAAAGTAGCAGGATACAAAATTAATGTCAAGAAATCGACGGAATTCTTATACACCAATGATGAACTCACAGAAAGAGAAACTAAATAAACAATCCGATTTACCATTGCTACAAAAAAGTTAAGATACCTAGGAATAAACTTAACCAAAGAAGTAAAGGACCTATTTGCAGAAAACTACAGGACATTGAAAAAGAAATAGAGGAAGATATAAAAAAGTGGAAGCACATACCTTGTTCATGCATTGGAAGAATTAACATCATTAAAATGTCCATACTACCCAAAGCAATCTACAGATTTAATGTAATCCCCATCAAAATACCAATGATCTGTTTCACAGAACTAGAACAAATACTTCAGAAGTTCATATGGAACCAAAAAAGACCCCGAATACCTACAACAATCTTGAAAAAGAACGATAAAGTAGACAGGATTACAATACCGGACATTAGGTTATACTACAAAGCTACTGTAATCAAAACAACCTGGTACTGGCACAAGAACAGGCACATAGATCAATGAAATAGAACAGAGAACCCAGAAATTTACCCAAAATAGTATGTTCAATTAATACTCGACTAAGGTGGCAAGAGCATACAATGGTGTAAAGACAGCCTCTTCAATAAATGGTGTTGGGAAAATTGGACAGCTACATGCAAAATAATGAAACTAGACCATCAGCTTACACCATACACAAGAATAAACTGAAAATGGATAAAAGACTTAAATATGTCTCATGAATCCATAAAAATCCTAGAAGAAAATGTAGGCAACAAAATTTCAGACATCATACGCAGCAATATTTTCACTGATATATCACCTAAGGCAACATAAACAATTGAAAAAAATGAACACATGGGACTACACCAAACTCACAAGCTTCTGCACAGCAAAAGAAACAACCATCAAAGCACAAAGGAAATCCACTGTATGGGAGAGCATAACTGCCAATGATATATCAGATAAGGGATTAATTTCCAAAATATATAGAGTGGTTGTACATCTCAACAAAAGGAAGACAAAGAACCCAATTAAAAAATGGGCAGAGGAACTAAACAGACACCTCTCCAAACAGGACATACAAATGGCCAAGAGACATGAAGACATGCTCAACATCACTCATCATCAGAGAGATGCAAATTAAAACAATAATGAGGTATCACCTCACACCTGTCAATATAGCCACCATTAACAAAGCATCAAACAACAAGTGTTGGCGATGGTGTGGAAAAAAGGGGACTCTAGTACACTGCTGGTGGGAATGCAGACTGGTGCAGCCACTATGGAAAACACTATGGTGTTACCTCAAAAAATTAAAAATTGAATTACCATTTGACCCAGTGATCCCACTCCTAGCAATATACCCTAAGAAGCCTGAAACACCAATCAGAAAGAATATGTGTAACCCCATGTTCATAGCAGCGCTATTTACAATAGCTAAGATCTGGAAACAGCCCAAGTGTCCATCAGTAGATGAATGGATAAAAAAGCTGTGGTACATATGCAGCTGTAAGAAAGAAAGATCTCTTTTCCTTTGAGACGACATGGAAGGACCTCGAGAGTATTATCCTAAGCAAAACAAGCCAAGCAGAGAAAGACAAATATCACGTCAATTATTTGTGAAATATAATGAACATAACAGTCTGAGGAACAGGGTAGTTTCAGAGATGTGGAAGTAGGGTACAGACTGATAATTGCCAGAAGAGGGGTGGGGGAGGGGAGCCATGAACCACAGAACTTGTATGCATGTACTCATAACCAATGGACATGAACAACAAAACTGGGGAGGGGGCAGGGAGAGAGGGGGAGGAGGGTGTCAATGAGGGAAATAGGAGAAACATCTGTAACAAAAGTAAATTAAAAAAATCAATTAGGGAAGAAACCTCTAATTTTTCAATTACAGACAAAGTAAATAAAAAAATGTAACCAACAACAAATATACCAATGATATTTTTCACGGAACCTGAACAAATAATCCAAAAGTTTATATGGAACCAAAGAAGACCCTGAATAGCCAAACCGATCTTGAAAAAGAAGAACAAAGTAGGAGGGATCACAATATCAGAATCAGGTTTTAGTACAAAGCTACTGTAATCAAAACAGCCTGGTACTGGCACAAGAACAGGCATATAGATCAGTGGAACAGAACAGAGAACACAGTAACTGACCCAAGACATTATGATCAATTAATATTTGACAAAGGTGGCAAGAGCATACAGTGGAGTCAGGACAGCTTCTTCAATAAAAGGTGCTGGGAAAATTGGACAGCTACATGCAAAAAAATGAAACTAGACCATCAACTTACACCATACACAAGAATAAACTCAAAATGGATAAAGGACTTAAATGTGACTTGTGAATCCATGAAAATCCTAGAAGAAAATGTAGGCCACAAAATTTTGGACATCATACGCAGCAGAATTTTCACTGATGCATCACCTAAGGTCACAGAAACAAAGGAAAAAATGAACACATGGGACTACGTCAATCTCAAAGCTTTTGCACAGCAAAAGAAACAACCATCAAAATGAAAAGGGAACCCACTGTATGGGAGAGCATAATTGCCAATGATACATCAGATAAGAGGTTAATCTCCAAAATATAAAGAGTGCTCATACAACTCAACAAAAGGAAGACAAAGAACCCAATTAAAAAATGGGCAGAGGAACTAAATAGACACCTCTCCAAAAAGGACATACAAATGGCTAAGAGACATATGAAGAAATGCTCAACATCACTAATTATCAGAGAGATGCAAATTAAAAGAACAATGAGGTATCACCTCACACTTGTCAGAATGGCTGCCATCTACAAATCATCAAACAACAAGTGTTGGCGATGATGTGGAGAAAAGGGGACTCTAGTACACTGCTGGTGGGAATGCAGACTGGTGAAGCCAGTATGGAAAAAATTAAAAATTGAATTGCCATTTGACCCAGTGATCCCACTTCTAGGTATATATCCTAAGAAGCCTGAAACACCAATCAGAAAGAATATATGTACCCCCATGTTCATAGCAGCACTATTTACAATTGCTAAGATGTGGAAAGAGCCCAAGTGTCCATCAATAGATGAGTGGATAAAAAAGCTGTGGTACAAAAATACAATTGTATACTATGCAGCTGTAAGAAAGAAAAATCTCGTATCCTTTGGGATGACATGGAGATACCTGAAGAGTTATATAATGAACAAAACAAACTGATAAACAGAACGGACCTAGAGACATAGATGTGGGATAGAGACTCACAAACCTCAGAAGAGGGGTGTGGGGGGGAGGGAAGAGTTACTCCACATAACTTATATGCATGTATGCATAACCAATGAACATAGACAACTATGCTGGGGGGAAGGGGTTGGGAGGAGGGTGTCGATGGGTGAAAAAGGAGAACCATCTGTAACAAAAATTAATTAATTAATAAAAATATTAAAAAAAATCTTTAGATATTGCTCCCAATTATGGTTGCATTAATTTTTGTATCATTTTTTCCATTTATTTGAAGTATTTTTATGAATTATTTCCAATTATGTTTAATTTTCTATTTTGACTAGTTTATTATGTTGAAAATTTAGATCATAAATTTGAAAAATACTTTTAAAAGAATAACATTTAAATTCCAAGATGGCAGATTAAGTGGAAGATACACAGACCTTCTCTCAGGACCAAGCTGGACTTACAACTATAGTATAGAAAATAATCCTGAACAACCAACTGAAGTCTAGCTGGAGAGAATCCTTATTGCTTATGGTGTAAAGAGAAAGTGACATCAAGACTGGTAGGAAGTGCAGAAGTACAAGAGGGTTGGCTAGGCTCTCACAGACAGCAGCTCAAGTTCTGGAGGGATATCTCAGCTGTGGAGGGTTCCCCCTGAGAAGTCTGTGGTCTGGACCCAAAACTGGGCTCCCAGCCCAGAGAAACAGAACCAGGAAAGGTGCTCACGAAACATCTGACTGTGTAAAGAACTGGAGGTTCTGTCTGGCAAGGAGAGATGTCTAGAAACACAGGCACACACTTAAAGACCAACATGCTACATTTTTTTTTGCAACCACTCACCATGGGCTCCAGCAGAGGGAGGGCAGAGTGGACTAGAGCTATGTGAGGAGAGTCTAGGGTTGGTGGCTTTTGGGAGGGAGCTGAGAGGACAGCCACCAGGATCCCAAGTCATTATCCCATGCTGCAGAATCCATCTTTCTCAGGCAGAGCTTTCCCATCAATGCATGTTTAGGCAGTGGAGAAACAATTGTCCCACCTATTGGAAACACTCTCACACCATAATGTGGAGTTTACACCCTACTGAGGACTACTACCTGAAGCTCATTAAATGAGACTAAGAGTCAGCCTGCAGGCAGAGGTGGATCTCTGGACTTTTTAAATGTTTGCCTGACCTCACCTTCTTTTCAGAGCTAGTAAAAGCAGATGTTGGTGTTCAGCTTGGTCATTTCCAAACACACAGAGGCCCAGCAGAGGGAGCTACAAGCTGTGGATTGCTGAGAGCCACAAACAGGGTACCATGGCCAATCACAGACAACATCTGACATTGGCCTGCACAAGAGACACTCTGCTACTGGGTCCCAAAGATCACATACTATACAAGGCCACCCTAACAAGGCTGGGAGTCATAGCTAATCTAACTAATACATAGAAACAAACCCAAACAAGCAGCTAAAGTGAGATGGCAAAGAAACAAGCCCCAGATGAAAGAACAAGAGAATTCTTCAAAAGAAGAGCTAAATGAAATTTAGCTAAAGCAATTTATCAGATGTAGAGTTCAGAGTAATTATTACTCTGAACTCTGAGGATGCTCAACAACATGAAAAAAGACTTAGAAACTATGAAAAACAACCAGTCAGAAATAAAGAATGACATAACAGAAATAAAGGATACATGGGAAGGAATAAACAGTAGATTAGGGGAAGCCAATTATTGGGTCAGTGAATTAGAAGACAAGGTAGACAAAAACCACTCAATCAGAAAATAAAAAGAAAAACAATAAAAAAGCAGAAGGACAGAATAAGGGAGCTGTGGGACAACTTGAAATGTAACAATATCTACATAATAAGAGTACCAGAAGGAGAAGAAAGTGAGCAAGGAATAGATAACCTAATTGAAGAAATAAAGGGAGAAAACTTCCCTAACCTGGTGAAGGAAAATTTTACATAAACTTAGAAACCACAGAGAGTCCTAAGAAAGAATAATACAAAGAGGCCTATGCCAAGATACCTCATAATTAAAATGTCAAAAATTAAAGAGAGAATCTTAAGGCAGGAAAAGAAAAGTAATTTGTTACCAACATGGGATGTCCCATAACACTGTCAATTGATTTATCCACAGAAACATAGGCCAGAAGGGAATGGCATGAATTATTCAAAGTAATGAAAACCAAGGATCTGAAATGAACATTAATCTATCCAGCAAGGCTATCGTTCAAAATAGAAGGTGAAATAAAGAGCTTCCTAGAAAAAAACAAAGGCTAAAGGAGTTTATTACCACCAAACCAACATTACAAGAAATGCTAAAGGGACTGCTATAATAATAATAATAATAATAATAATAATAATAATAATAATAATAGAAAGAGAGAGAGAGAAAGAGAGAAACATAGACATAAAGAATAAAAAATGGCAATAAATAAGTACACAATAATAACCTTAAATGTAAATGGATTAAATGTTCCAATCAAAAGACATAGAGGAGCTGAATAGATAAAAAAAACATGAGCCATATATATGCTGTCTACATGAGTCCCACCTCAGAACAAAACACTTACACAGGATAAAAAAGAAATGATGGAAAAAATTTTCCATGCAAATGGAAACAAAAATAAAGCAGGGGTAGCAATAGTTATATCAGGCAAAATAGACTTCAAAGCAAAGGCTATAACAAGAGATAAAGAAAGTCACTACATGATACTAAGGGATCAATCCAAAAGAAAGGATATAACCCTAGTAAATATATATGCACCTAATAAATGAGCACCTAAGTATATAAATAAACTCTTAATGGACTTTAATGGAGAGATCAACAGCAATATAGTCATAGCAGGGGGCTTTACCACCCCACTGACTTCAGTGGATAGGTCTAGACAAAAAAAATTAAAAAGGAAACAGTGACCTTGAATGACACACTAGATCAGATGGATTTAATTGACATTTACAGGACATTGCACCCCAATACTTCAGAATATACATTCTTTCAAGAGCACATGGGACATTCTCAATGATAGACCACATGTTAGGAGACAAATTAAGTCTCTATAAGTTCAAGAAAATTGAAATCATATCAAGCATCTTCTCAAATCACAATGGCATAAAACTAGAAGTCAACTATAATGAAAACATTCAAACACATGGAGGCTAAATAGCATGTTTTTAAACAAGAATGGGTTACCAGTGAGATAAAGAAAGAAATTTAAAACTTACTGGAAACAATGAACATGAACACACAACAACACAAAATCTAAGGGATACTGCACTATGAATATCAAAGCACTCCTGAGAGGGTAGTTCATAGCACTACAGCCCTACCTCAACAAACAAGAAAAATCTCTAATAAACTCTCTAACCCTACAACTAAAAGAATTAGAAAGAGAAAAACAAGAAAAACCCAGAATAAGTAGAAGGAAGGAAATAATAAAGATCAGGGCAGAATAAATGACATAGAAAATATAAAACAAAACAAAATCCCAGCAATACAAAAGATCAAAGAAACAAAGAACTGGTTCTTTGAATAGATAACAAGGTTGGTGAACCTCTAGCCAGACTCATCAACAAACAAGGAGAGAGGAACCAAATAAATGAAGTCAGAAACAAAAGAGGTGAAGTAACAATTGACACCACAGAAATAGAAAATATTATAAACTATTATATGCCAATTAATTGGATAACCTGGGCAAAATTGAAAAACTTCTAAAACATATAAATTTCAAAACTGAATCAGGAACAACCAGAAAACTTAAATAGGCCAATAACAACTAATGAAATTGAAGCACTAATAATAATGATGAAAACTCCCATCAAACAAAAGTCCTGGTCTGGATGGCTTCACTGGGGAGTTTTACCAAACATTCAAAGAAAAACTGATACCTACCCTCCTCAAACTATTCCAAAAACTTCAAAAGGAATAAACACTTCCAAGCTCTTTATGAGGTCAGCATTATCCTAATTCCAAAAACAGATAAAAATACTACAAAGAAAGGAAATTAAAAGTCAAAATCCCTGATGAACATGAATGCCAAAACCCTCAACAAAATATTAGCAAATCAGATCCAGCAATATATTAAAAGGACTATTCACCATGACCAAGTGGGATATATCTCAGGGATGCAAGGTTGGTACAATATTTGCAAATCAACAAATGTGATACGCCCACATAAGCAAAATGAAAGAAATCATATGATCATATCAATAGATGCTGAAAAAGCTTTTGACAAAATCCAGCAAAGTAGGAATAGAGGGATAAAACTCTCAGCAAAGTAGGAATAGAGTGATCATACCTCAGCATAATAAAGGTCATGTATACCCTGGCTGGTTTAGCTCAGCGGTTAGAGCGTCGGCCTGTGGACCAGAGAGTCCCAGGTTTGGTTCCCCCTAAGGGCACACACGTACCTTGATTGCAGTTTGTCCCTGGCCCCAATTGGGTTTGTGTGGGTGGCAACCACTCAATGTGTCTCTCTCACATTGATGTTTCTCTCTCTCTCTTCTCCTCTCTCTCCCTCCCACTCTATCTGAAGATAAATGCAAAAATGTCCTTGCGTTAGGATAAAAATAAATAAATAAAAGGCCATATATGACAAACCTCAAAGGGCAAAATTTAAAAGTGTTTCCCTTAAGAATAGGAACAAGACTGAGTTGTCCATTTTCACCACTCTTATTTGACATAGTACTAGAAGTCCTAGCCACAGCAATCAAAATAGAAGAAAAAATAAAAAGCATCCAAATTGGAATGGAGGATGTGAAACTCAGTAGTTGCAGATGACATGATATTGTATATAGAAAACCCTAAAGATTCTACAAAAAAAATGAATAGGTTTAATAAATGAATTTAGCAAAGTAGCAGGACACAGAATTAACATCTGAAACTGATGGCATTTTTATACACCAATAATGAACTCTTAAAATGAGAATCTATAAAACCAATCACATTTACTATTGCAATGAAAAATTAAGATGCATAGTAATAAACTTAACCAAGGAGGTAAAAGTCCTGTACTCCAAAAACTACAGGGCATTGAAGAAAAATAGGGAAACATATAAACAAGTAGAAGACTATACTGTGTTCATGGATTGGAAGAATTAACATCATTAAAATGTCCATACTACCCAAAGCAATCTATGGTTTCAATACAATCCCTATTAAAACACCAACAGCATAATTCACAGATCTGGAACAAATATTCCAAAAATTTCTATAGAATGGAAAAGACCCTGAATAGCCACAGCAATCTTGAGAAAGAAGAACAAAGTAGGAGGGATCACAGTAGTGGATATTAAATTATACTACAAAATCATTGTAATCAAAACAACCTGGTATTGGCACAAGAACAGATGTATAGATCAATAGAACAGAACAGAGAACCCAGATATTCACCAACACCATATGGTCAACTAATATTTGACAAAGGAAGCAAGAACATACAATAGAGTAAAGACAGTCTTTTCAATAAATGCTGTTGGAATAATTGGACAGGTACATGCAAAAAGATGAAATTAGACCACCAAATTACACCATACACAAGAATAAACTCAAAATGTATAAAAGGCTTAAATGTAACTCGTGAAACCATAAGAATACTAGAAGAAACCATAGGCAGAAAAATCTGAGACATCTCATGTAGCAGAATTTTCACTGGTAGATAGCCTAGGGCAAGGGAAACAAACAAACAAAATAAACAAATGGGACTGCATCAAAATAAAAAGCTTCTGCACAGGAAAACAAACTATCAACAAAATGAAAGAGATCCCACCACATGGGAGAACATATTTGCCAATGATATATCTCATAAGTGGTTAATTTCCAAAATATATAAAGAATTCATATAACTTAACAAAGGGAAGACAAACAACCCAATTAGAAAATGGACAGAGGACGTGAATAGACACTTCTCCAAAGAGGACATACAGATGGCCAAGAGACATATGAAAAAAGCTCAAAGCCACTAATCATCAGAAATATGCAACTCAAAATGACAATGAGGTATCACTGCATACTTGCCAAAATGACTAGCATCAACAAATCAACAAATGACAAGTGCTGGTGAGGATATGGAGAAAATGGAACCCTAGTACACTGCTGATGGGAATGCAGACTGGTGGAGCCACTGTGGTAAAAAGTATGGAGTTTTCTCAAAAAATTAAAAATGGAACTGCTATTTGACCCAGTGATCCCACTTTGAGGAACATATCCTAAAAAGCTTGAACACCAACCAATTAGAAAAAATATGTGTACATCTATGTTCATAGCAGTACTAATTACAATAGCTAAGATCTGGAAATAGCCCAAGTGCCCATAAGTAGATGAGTGGATAAAAAAGCTGTGGTACATTTACAAAGTGGAATACTATGCAGCTTAAATAAGGATCTATTACCCTTTGAGACAGCATGGATGAACCTAGAGAGTATAATATCTTAAGTGAAATAAACCAGTCAGGGAAAGACAAGTATCACATGATCTCACTTACATGTGGATTCTAATGAACAAAATAAATTGATGAGCAAAATAGATCCAGAGACATGGAAGCATGTAACAAACTGATTACTCTCAGTTGGAAGGCAGGGTGGGAAGAGATTAACCAAAGAATTTGTATGCATATGTGCATAACCCATGGACACAGACCATAGTGCAGTGAAGGCCTGGGGTGGGGGTGGGAGCTGGGTGCACGGGACCAAGGGGGAAAAATGGGGGACATCTGTAATACTTTCAACAATAATCATACTTTTTTAAATTAATTTATTTTTGTTACAGATGTTTCTCCTTTTTTTCCCCATTGACACGCTCCGTCCCATCCATCCACCCCATCCCCAGCTTTGTTGCCCATGTCTACTAGTTATACATACATGCATATAAGTTCTGTGGTTTATCTATTCCCTCCCCCCACACACCCTCTTCTGAGGGTTGTCAGTCTGTACCCTACTTCCACATCTCTGGGTCAACCCTGTTCCTCAGACTGTTATGTTCATTATATTTCACAAATAAGTGATGTGATATTTGTCTTTCTCTGCTTGGCTTGTTTTGCTTAGGATAATACTCTCGAGGTCGCTCCATGTCATCTCAAAGGAAAAGAGATATTTCTTTCTTACAGCTGCATAGTACTCTATTGTGTATATGTACCACAGCTTTTTATCCATTCATCCACTGATGGACACTTGGGCTGTTTCTAGATCTTAGCTATTGTAAATAGGGCGGCTATGAACATGGGGGTACATGTGTTCTTTCTGATTGGTGTTTCAGGCTTCTTAGGGTATATTCCTAGAAGTGGGATCACTGGGTCAAATGGTAATTCAATTTTTAATTTTTTGAGGTAACACCATAGTGTTTTCCACAGTGGCTGCACCAGTCTGCATTCCCACCAGCAGTGTACTAGAGTCCCCTTTTCTCCAAGCCATTGCCAGCACTTGTTGTTTGATGATTTGTTGATGGAGGCCATTCTGACAGGTGTGAGGTGATACCTCATTGTTGTTTTAATTTGCATCTCTCTGATGATTAGTGATGTTGAGCATTTCTTCATATGTCTCTTAGCCATTTGTATGTCCTGTTTGGAGAGGTGTCAGTTTAGTTCTTCTACTGATTTTTAAATTGGGTTCTTTGTCTTCCCTTTGTTGTGTTGTATGGGCACTCTATATATTTTGAAGATTAACCCCTTATCTGATGTATCATTGGCAATTATGATCTCCCATACAGTGGGTTCCCTTTCCGATTTTATGGTTGTTTCTTTTGCTCTGCAGAAGCTTTTGAGTTTCATGTAGCCCCATGTGTTCATTTTTTGCTTTGTTTCTGTTGCCTTAGGTGATGTATCAGTGAAGATTTGGCTGCGTATGATGTCCGAAATTTTGTTGCCTACATTTTCTTCTAGGATTTTAATGGATTCATGAGTCACATTTAAGTCTTTTATCCATTTTGAGTTTATTCTTGTGTATGGTGTAAGTTGATGGTCTAGTTTCATTGTTTTGCATGTAGCTGTCCAATTTACCCAACACCATTTATTAAAGAGGTTTTCTTTACTCCATTGTATGCTTTTGCGAACTTTGTCAAATATTAATTGAGCATAATGTCTTGGGTCAATTTCCAGATTCTCTGTTCTGTTCCACTGGTCTAAATGCCTGTTCTTGTGCCAGTACCAAGCTCTTTTGAATACAGTAGATTTGTACTATAAGCTGATATCAGGTATTGTGATCCCACCTACTTTGTCCTTCTTATTCAAGGTTGTTGTGGCTATTTGGCATCTTTTTTGGTTCCATAAGAACTTTTGAAGTATTTGTTCTAGTTCTGTGAAATATGTCGTTGGTATTTTGATGGGGATTGAATGGAATCTATAGATTGCTTCGGTTAATATAGACATTTTAATGATGTTAATTCTTCCAATCCAAGAACAATATATATGCTTCCACTTTTTATATCTTCCTCTAATTCTTTTTTCAATGTCCTGTAGATTTCTGCAAATAAGTCCTTTACTTCTTTGGTTAAGTTTATTCCTAGGTATCTTAATTTTTTTGCCGCGATGGTAAATGGGATTGTTTTTTTAGTTTCTCTTTCTGTGAGTTCATCATTGGTGTATAAGAATGCCGTCGATTTCTTGACATTAATTTTGTATCCTGCTACGTTGCCAAATTCATTTATTAAGTCTAGTAGATTTTTGATGGAGTCTTTAGGGTTTTCTATGTATAATATCATGTCATCTGCAAACAATGACAGTTTCACTTCCTCCTTTCCAATTTGGGTCTCTTATATTTTTTCGTTGTGTCTGATTGCTGTGGCTAAGACTTCCAGTACTATGTGAAATAAGAGTGGTGAGAGTTGGCATCCTTGTCTTGTTCCTGTTCTTAAGAGAAATGCTTTTAGTTTTTGTCCATTGAGTATGATGTTGGCTGTAGGTCTTTCATATATGGCCTTTATAATGTTGAGATATGATCCCTCTATTCCCAAATTGCTGAGCGTTTTTATCAGAAATGGGTGCTGGATTTTGTCAAATGCTTTTTCAGCGTCTATTAATATGATCATATGGTTTTTATCTTTCATTTTGTTTATGTGATGTATCACATTTATTGATTTGCGAATATTGTACCAGCCTTGCATCCCTGGGATGAATCCCACTTGGTCATGGTGAATAATTTTTTTGATATATTGCTGGATCCGATTTGCTAGTATTTTGTTCAGGATTTTGGCATCTATGTTCATCAGGGATATTAGCCTGTAGTTTTATTTCTTTGTAGTGTCTTTTTCTGGTTTTGGAATTAGAATTATGCTGGCCTCATGAAACGAGTTTGGAAGTCTTCCTTCTTCTTGAATTTTTTGGAATAGTTTGAGGAGAATGGGTGTTAGTTCTTCTTTGAATGTTCGGTAAAACTCCCCTGTGAAGCCGTCAGGCATCCCATAGATTTTGTGTTGTGTGTTCATTTTCATTAGTTTCCAGAAAGTTTTTAAATTCTTCCTTGATCTCCATGGAAACCCATTCATTGTTCAATAACATGCTATTTAGCCTCCATGTCTTCAAATGTCTTTGCATGTTCTGGTTACAATTGATTTCTAGTTTCATGCCGTTGTGATCTGAGAAGATGCTTGATATAATTTCAATCTTCTTGAACTTGTAGAGACTTAGTTTGTGTCCTATCATGTGGTCTATCTTTGAGAATGTCCCATGTGTACTTGAGAAGAATGTGAATTCTGCAGTTTTGGGGTGTAATTCTCTGTATATATCTATTAAATCCATTTGATCTAGTGCTTCATTTAGAATTTGTTTCCTTGTTAATTTTTTGTGTAGATGATCTATCCAGTGATGTCAGTGGGGTGTTGAAGTCTCCTGCTATGATTGTATTGCTGTCAATTTCTCCTTTGAAGTCCTCCAGAAGATTTTTAATATATTTTGGTGCTCCTATATTGGGTGCATATATGTTTATCAAAGTTATATCTTCCTGTTGGATAGACCCTTTCAATATTATGTAGTGACCTTCTTTGTCTCTAGTTATGGTCTTCAATTTGAAATCTAATTTATCAGATATGAGTATTGCTACCCCAGCTTTTTTTTCCTTTCCGTTTGCTTAGAAGTTGTTTTCCATCTCTTTACTTTCAACCTATGTGAGTCTTTTGTTGTGAGGTGGGTCTCTTGTAAGCAACATATATGTGAATCATGCTTTCATATCCAGTCAGCTACTCTGTGCCTTTTTATTTATTTATTTATTTATTTATTTATTTATTTATTTATTTATTTTTTTATTTTTAAATTTTTTAATTTCTTTTTATAGCTCTCTTTCTGGTCCAGGCCCCCTTTTTTTAATTCTTTCTTTTTATAAAAAAATATTTTTTATTTATTGATTTTAGAGAGAGAGGAAGTAAGAGGGAGAGAGAGAGAGAGGAAAAAACATTGATGAGAGAGAACATGGATTGGCCACCTCCTGCATGTCCCCCACTGGGGATTGGGCCCACAACCTGGACATGTGCCCTGACCGGGAATCGAACTGGTAACCTCTTAGTGCATGGGTTGATGCTCAACCAGTGAGCCACACCAGCCGGGCCAGATGCTGAATCTTAATCATGCCTACTGAATCAGAATTTCTAGGGGAAAGGCCTAATCATCTGTATATTTAACAGGCACCTCATGGATGAGTCTTAGCAGACAAGTGTGGGGCTCAATGCTTTATAGCACAGGTTTTCGTTTTTATTTTATTTTTTATTTTTGCCTTCTTTTTTTTTTAATTATTAATTTACTTTTGTTACAGACGTTTCTCTTTTTTCCCCCATTGTCACCCTCCTCCCCCTCCCTCCCTGCCCCGTCCCCAGTTTTGTTGTCCATGTCCATTGGTTATGAGTACATGCGTACAAGTTCTGTGTTCATTGCTCCCCTCCCCCACCCCCTCTTCTGGCAAATGTCAGTCTGTACCCCACTTCCACGTCCCTGGGACTACCCTGTTCCTCACACTGTTATGTTCATTATATTCCAGAAATAAGTGAGATCATATGATATTTGTCTTTCCCTGCTTGGTTTGTTTCACTTAGGATAATATTTTCCAGGTCCTCCCATGTTGACGCAAAGGATAAGAGATCGTTCTTTCTTACATCTGCATAGTACTCCATTGTGTATATGTACCACAGCTTTTTTATCCATTCATCTACTAATGGACACTTGGGCTGTTTCCAGATCTTAGCTATTGTAAATAGTGCTGCTATGAACATGGGGGTACATGTATTCTTTCTGATTGGTGTTTCAGGTTTCTTAGGGTATATTCCTAGGAGTGGGATCACTGGGTCAAATGGTAATTCAAGTTTTAATTTTTTGAGGTAACACCATAGTGTTTTCCATGGTGGCTGCACCAGTCTGCACTCCCACCAGCATTGTACTACAGTCCCATTTTCTCCACACCCTCGCCAACACTTGTTGTTTGGTGCTTTGTTGATGGCAGCTATTCTGACAGGTGTGAGGTGATACCTCATTGTTGTTTTAATTTGCATCTCTCTGATGATTAATGAAGTTGAGCATTTCTTCTTATGTCTCTTGGGCGTTTGTATGTCCTGTTTGGAGAGGTGTCTATTTAGTTCCTCTGCCCATTTTTTAATTGGGTTCTTTGTCTTCCTTTTGTTGAGATGTACGAGCACTCTATATATTCTGGAAATTAGTCCCTTATCTGATATATCATAGGCAATTATGCTCTCCCATACAGTGGGTTGCCTTTCCACTTTGATGGTTGTTTCTTTTGCTGTACAGAAGCTTTTGAGTTTGATGTAGTCCCATGTGTTCATTTTTTCTTTTGTTTCTGTTGCCTTAGGTGATATATCAGTGAAAATATTGCTGCGTATGATGTCTGAAATTTTGTTGCCTACATTTTCTTCTAGGATTTTTATGGATTCATGAGTCACATTTAAGTCGTTTATCCCTTTTGAGTTTATTCTTGTGTATGGTGTAAGGTGATGATCTAGTTTCATTTTTTGCATGTAGCTGTCCAATTTTCCCAACACCATTTATTGAAGAGGCTGTCTTTACTCCATTGTATGCTCTTACCAACTTTGTCAAATATTAATTGAGCATAATGTCTTGGGTCAATTTCCGGATTCTCTGTTCTGTTCCACTGGTCTATGTGCCTGTTCTTGTGCCAGTACCAGGCTGTTTTGATTACAGTAGCTTTGTAGTATAACCTGATGTCTGCTATTGTGATCCCTCCTACTTTGTCCTTCTTTTTCAAGATTGCTGTGGCTATTCAAGGTCTTTTTTGGTTCCATATGAACTTCTGAAGTATTTGTTCTAGTTCTGTGAAATATGTCGTTGGTATTTGGATGAGGATTGCATTAAATCTGTAGATTGCTTTGGGTAGTATGGACATTTTAATGTTAATTTTTCCAATCCATGAACAAGGTATGTGCTTCCACTTTTCTATATCTTCCTCTATTTCTTTTTTCAATGTCTTGTAGTTTTCTGCAAATAGGTAGGTCCTTTACTTCTTTGGTTAAGTTTATTCCTAGGTATCATAATTTTTTTGCCGCGATGGTAAATGGGATTGTCCTTTTAGTTTCTCTTTCTGTGAGTTCTTCATTAGTGTATAAGAATGCCGTTGATTTCTTGACGTTAATTTTGTATCCTGCTACTTTGCCAAATTCATTTATTAAGTCTAGTAGATTTTTGATGGAGTCTTTAGGGTTTTCTATGTATAATATCATGTCATCTGCGAATAATGACAGTTTCACTTCCTCCTTTCCAATTTGGATCCCTTTTATTTCTTCTTCATGTCTGATTGCTGTGGCTAAGACTTCCAGTACTATGTTAAATAAGAGTGGTGAAAGTGGGCATCCTTGTCTTGTTCCTGTTCTTAAGGGAAATGCTTTTCGTTTTTGTCCATTGAGTATGATGTTGGCTGTAAGTCTTTCATATATGGCCTTTATAATGTTGAGATATGATCCCTCTATTCCCAAATTGCTGAGCGTTTTTATCAGAAATGGGTGCTAGATTTTGTCAAATGCTTTTTCAGCATCTATTGATATGATCATATGGTTTTTATCTTTCATTTTGTTTATGTGATGTATCACATTTATTGATGTGCATATATTGTACCAGCCTTGCATCGCTGGGATGAATCCCACTTGGTCATGGTGAATAATTTTTTTGATGTATCGCTGGATCCGATTTGCTAGTATTTTGTTCAGGATTTTGGCATCTATGTTCATCAGGGATATTGGCCTGTAGTTTTCTTTCTTTGTAGTGTCTTTTTCTGGTTTTGGGATTAGAATAATCTGGCCTCATAAAACGAGTTTGGAAGTCTTCCTTCTTCTTGAATTTTTTGGAATAGTTTGAGGAGAATGGGTGTTAGTTCTTCTTTGAATGTTCGGTAAAACTCGCCCCTGAAGCCGTCAGGGCCTGGGCTTTTGTTTGCTGGGAGGGTCTTGATTACATCTTCAATTTCCTTCATTGTTATTGGCCTGTTCAAGTTTTCTATCTCTTCCCGCTTCAGTTTTGGGAGACTATGTCTTTCTAGAAATGTGTCCATTTCGCTAAGATTGTTGAATTTGTTACCATATAAATGTTCATAGTATTTGTTAACGATCCTTTCTATTTCTGTGGTGTCAGTTGTTACTTCTCCTCTTTCATTTCTGATTTTGTGTATTTGGGTTCTCTCTCTTTGTTTCTTGGTGAGTCTAGCTAAGGGTTCATCAATCTTGTTTATCTTTTCAAAAAACCAGCTCTTTGTTTCATTGATCCTTTTAATTGTTTTTTGGTCTCTATGTGGTTTATTTCTGCTCTGACCTTTACTATTTCCTTCCTTCTACTTGCTCTGGGGTTTTCTTTTTGTTTGCTTTCTAGTTCTTTAAGTTGTAAGGTTAGGTAGTCAATTAGAAATTTTTCTTCTTTCTTGAGGTGGGCCTGTAGTGCTATGAACTTCCCTCTCAGAACTGCTTTCACTGCATCCCATATATTTTGTATTGTTGTGTATTTATTTTCATTAGTTTCCAGAAAGTTTTTAATTTCTTCCTTGATCTCCATGGTAACCCATTCATTGTTCAATAACATGCTATTTAGCCTCCATGTCTTCAAATGTCTTTGCATGTTCTGGTTGCAATTGATTTCTAGTTTCATGCCGTTGTGATCTGAGAAGATGCTTGATATGATTTCAATCTTCTTGAACTTGTAGAGACTTAGTTTGTGTCCTATCATGTGGTCTATCTTTGGGAATGTCCCATGTGTACTTGAGAAGAATGTGAATTCTGTAGTTTTGGGGTGTAATTCTCTGTATATATCTATTAAATCCATTTGATCTAGTGCTTCATTTAGAATTTCTGTTTCCTTGTTAATTTTTTGTCTAGATGATCTATCCAGTGATGTCAGCGGGGTGTTGAAATCTCCTGCTATGATTGTATTGCTGTCGATTTCTCCTTTGAAGTTCTCCAGAAGATTTTTAATATATTTTGGTGCTCCTATATTGGGTGCATATATGTTTACCAAAGTTATATCTTCCTGTTGGATAGACTCTTTCAATATTATGTAGTGACCTTCTTTGTCTCTAGTTATGGTCTTCAATTTGCAATCTAATTTATCAGATATGAGTATTGCTACCCCAGCTTTTTTTTCCTTTCCGTTTGCTTGGAAGATTTTTTTCCATCCCTTTACTTTCAACCTATGTGAGTCTTTTGTTGTGAGGTGGATCTCCTGTAAACCACATATATGTGAATCTTGCTTTCTTATCCAGTCAGCTACTCTGTGCCTTTTTATCGGAGCATTCAATCCATTTACTTTTAAGGTTATTATTGATATGTACTTATTTATGGCCATTTTTGTTTAGTGTGGTTATATTTTTCTTTCTATTTCTTCTAGTAATCACAGCAGTCCTTTTTAACATTTCTTGCAGTGCTGGTTTGGTGCTAATTTATTCCCTTAGCCTTTTTTTTTTTTTGTCTCAGAAGCTCTTTATTTGACCTTCTATTTTGAATGATAGCCTTGCTAGATAGAGTAGTCTTGGATTCAGATCCTTGTTTTTCATGACCTTGATTACTTCATACCATTCCCTTCTGGTCTGTAGTGTTTCTGTTGAGAAGTCAGCTGATAGCCTTATGGGGGTTCCTTTGTAGGTAACCTGTTGCTTATCTCTTGCTGCCTTTAGGATTCTCTCTTTGTCTTTAATTTTTGGCATTTTCATTACTATGTGTCTTGGTGTGGGCCTGTTTGGGTTCATCTTAATTGGGTCTCTCTATGCTTCTTGAACTTGAATGCCTTCTTTCTTCACCAAATTAGGGAAGTTTTCTGTCACTATTTCTTCAAGTATATTTTCTAACCCTTGCTCATTTTCTTCTTCTTTGGGGACTCCTATGATGCGAGTATTATTATGTTTCCAGTTGTCCCACAGTTCTTTTAACCTGTCTTCCTGTTTTTTCATTGTTTTTTCCTTTTGATTTTCTGATTGGTTGATTTTTTCTACTCTGTCTTCTAATTCACTGATTCGGTCCTCAACGTCCTCTACTCTGCTGTTTAGTTCTTCATTTCTGCTATGTCATTCTTCATTTCTTCTTGGTGCCTCTTCATTTTCAATTGGTTGATTTTCAATTTTTCTATTTCTTTGCTCATGGTGTTGATGTCCTTACTCATGCTGTTGAGCTTCCTGAAGATCATGGCTCTGAACTCTAGCTCTGTTAACTTGCTTAACTCCATTTCATTTATCTCATCTTCGGTAGAGGTCTCTTGTTCCTTCGTTTGGTATTTGTTTCTTTTTTTCACCATTTTGCCTATCTCAGTGGGTTTGGAACCTGCCAAATTTTCCCTGTGGATGTTGGTGTTCTGCTGTTTGTGGCTCCCTCTACTGGATTAGATGAGTGTGGAAGGACCCACGTTAAACACCACTGTCAAGTCTTACTTTCCTGGGTATATTTTTATGCCCAGAAATGTTCAGTTATCCTCTAACTTTTTGCATAGAGGCTATTAGTCTTGATTACTTGAAAAGCCTTTGCAAAAGGCAGTTTAATCATTTTTTGTTTTTGTTTTTAAGCTTTGTTAGGTGGGGTTCTCAGTTGAATGAAAAACTCCCTCAAGTGTTCAGGTAAGAGGATTTCTTGAGGCTAGGGCAGATGCTGGTAGTTAATGAGCCTCAGTTTGCATTTCAATGGCCCACCTGTTTGGTTGAATCTCTGAGCGAGGGGCTGCTGCCTCTCCCCAGAGACCTGGGAAGTAATAAATTGGCCACAGTCCTGTGTGGCCACAACTCAGCAAAAGCTTGAGTGCCTTCCAAATCCCGAGTGTCCCCACACAGTTCCAGTCCAGTCTGCCCTCCCTCTGCTGGAGCCCAAGGTGAGTGGCTATGGCTATTTTAGTGCTCTGTCCTGGCCCTCTGTGCTGTGGAGCCAGGTTGGGCTTTAACCCCAAGGGGGCTGCTCTCAGCTAAGACTGCTGCTGTCCTTGGGCTCTCAGCCACCCTCTCATGCCTCCACAATCCTACCAGGATCAATTCAGTGTCCCTGGTTTTATGGTTCTCACAAGCTGTTTTTCTGTTACTTTTTCCCAATGATTTGTCTTTATTTTAGTTGTAATTCTAGTTTGTTCCTGGGAGATGGTCTATGTAGCTTCCATTCACTCCACCACCATTTTGGAATCTCAATAATCATCCATTTAAAATAAGTAAATAATAATAATAATGTTTAAAGTTTTGTTTCCCTGTTAGCAGTGCTTGACATTATCTCACAAATTTTGGTATATTCTTTCCAAAATCATGCAAAGAAAATATTTTCTAGTTTTCCTTGTAATTTCCTCTTTGATACTTTGGTAATTTAGATGTGTGTTATTTAATTTCCAAATATTTGGGGATTCTCCAGATACCATTTTCTTTATTTCTAGTTCCATGTTCATTTTCCTGCTTTTTGCATGCCTGGTAGTTTTTAATTAGATATCAGACAATATGAATTTTACCTTGTTGAGTGCTGGATATTTTTGTATTACTACAAATATTCTTGAGCTTTGTTCTGGGATGTCAAGTTTTTGGAAACAGTTTAATCATTTTTGTTTTTGTTTTTAAGCTTTGTTAGGTGGGATTGTAACATTTCTCATCAAGGGCATGTACTTGGGTTGCAGATATAACTAATTAGGACCTCCAATATTGTCAAGCTGCAGATTCTCTTAGACATGTTTGCCTTTGCTGTCAAATAAACCACATTCATAGAGATATTTGTAATTAAGATTATGTCCTGGAGTCCTTGGAGTAGCAAGTTGGGTTTCAAACTTCTCTCACAATCCATTTAATAAGTGGATGAAATCAGATAATAACCAGAGACACAAAGCTTGCAATCTTTGGTGACTGCAGGACTGATAATTATTGCCTAATTATTATAGTAAAACTATATCACAAAATGGCAATAATTTCTATTACACCTCCAAGAAAGAGAAATGATAACTTGGTTATTATTCATTGTCTTAGACATTTTCTAAGACAAAAGCCAGAGCTAAATCTAATGAAAAAAAATAAGGTTTGGAATGAGACCAAATTTGTTCCCAGAGAAAATTGTTGAAGAAGACTTGTCCCAAAAAACCACCATGGACAGACTGACAGAGGTGATACCACAGTTGGGGCTGCAAGCGTCAGAGGTGGGCACAGAAGTCTGATGTCCCCATGTTGGTGTCTCAAATGAAAGGGATGGAAATCACAAGGTATTTCCCATCATACTCAGGTTCATCCCCATTTGAAAGTAGTTGCACCTAGGAACTACACCTTGTCCCCATCACTCCCACCTTGAATTATGCAAACACAGGGGACTAGGCATGGGGGCAGAGGAAGAAGGAGGGGAGGTGGGTCTATGGAGACCATATGTGAAACTATATATGCAACTGCCAGATTCACTCTGACCTCTAATCCATTTGGAAAAACATCAAAGAGCACTGCCACACAGGCCATACAAATGGTAAAGAGCAGAGAGTCTGCTGGTTGCACAGTGCTTGATAGGACTGTAAAATAACCTGACTCACAGGGAAGCTTCAAAACATTGACAGTAGCTCAAACTGACCCTGGCACTACAGTTAAAAACCTTCACAAAGGTGCCTGAGCCTATGTGTATGGGGGAATACCTGAGCACCTCATATCTGAGCACTCTGATACCCGAGCACTCTGACAAAATTGGTTCAAGTCTGTATGAGTTCATTGCTATACTGGAATCTGACCAATGAACTGTGCTCCCATCTAATGAAAAATGTAGGGGATGCAGACTAAGAAAAAAAACTTTCTTAAAGTGATCATTAAAGCATACTACGTGAGAGGCTATATAAATAATGACAATTCAAACTACAAAGCATACCTTTGTTCTTTGTGACTGAGGTAAAATTGTGCTGTGAGATTTGGAAAAGTCATAAAGGGGATCATTGTGGGATATGAGAAAGAAGAGAGAGATTAAGATAATCCGACATTTTTGACCTGAGTAGTTAAAAAGATGGAATTTCCATTAACTGAGATATATTTTTTTTAAGCATAAATGGGTGCTGGATTTTGTCACATGCTTTTTCTGCCTCTATTGATATGATCATATAATTTTTATTTTTCATTTTTTTAAATGGTATATCACATTTATTGATTTGCAAGTATTAAACCATCCTTGCATCCCTAGAATAAATCCCATCTGGTCATGGTGTATTATATTTTTTAATTGATTGCTGGATCCAATTTGCTAATATTTTTGTTGAAGATTTTACATCTGTGTTAATCAGAGATCTTGGCCTGTAATTTCCTTTCTTGGTAGTGTATTTGTCTGGTTTTGGAATTAGGATAGTGCTGGCATTGTAAAAAGAGCTAGGAAGCCTTGCCTCCTCTTAAAATTTTTGGAATAGTTTGAGGAGGATAGGTGTTAATTCTTGTTTGAATCTTTGGTAAAACTCACCTGTGAAGCCATCTGGTCCAGGGCTTTTGTTTGCTGGGAGTTTTTTTTACAACTGCTTTAATTTCGTTAGTTGTTATCAACCTCTTTGGGTTTTCTAATTCTCCCTGAATGAGTTTTGGCAAATTGTATGTTTCCATTAATTTGTCTATTTCACCCAGGTTGTCCAGTTTGTTGGCATACAGATGTTCAAAGTATTTTCTTACAATCCTTTGTATTTCCGTGATGTCAGTTGTTCCTTCATTCTTTTCATTTCTGATTTTATTTATTTGTGTCCTCTCCCTTTGTTTCTTGATAAGTCTGGCTAAAAGTTCATCAGTCTCATTTATCTTTTCAAAGAACCAGCTCTTGGTTTCATTGGTCATTTGTATTATTTTTTGTTTTTGTTTTTTTAGTCTCTATGTCATTTATTTCTGCTCTAATCTTTATTATTTTCTTCCTTTTACTTACTCTGGGCTTTTCTTTTTGTTCTCTTTCTAATTCTTTCAGTTGTAGGGTTAGATTGGTTATTAGAGCTTTTCTTTTGTTTCTTGAGGTAGGCCTGTACTGTTATGAACTTCCCTCTCAGAACTGCTTTTGCTATGTCCCATAGATTTTGTGTTGTAGTGTGTTCACTTTCATTTGTTTCCAGAAAGTTTTTTATTTCTTCCTTGATCTCATTGGTAATCCATTTATTTTTTAATAACATGCTATTTAATTAGCCTCCATGTGTTTGAATGCTTTTAGTGGTTTTATTGTAGTTAACTTCTAGTTTCATGCCATTGTGCTTTCAGAAGATGCACGGTATGATTTCAATCTTCTTGAACTTGCATGGAATTATTTTGTGTTCTAACATGTGGTCTATCTTTGAAAATGGTCCATGTGCACTTGTGAAGAATATGTATTCTGCTGCTCTGGAATGATATTCTGTAAATGTCAATTAAATCCATCTCATCCTTCCAGTCAAGATGGTGGTGTAGGTAAACGCAGTATCGTGTCTTCCCACAACCACATCAAAGTTATATCTAAACTACAGAACAATCATCATTCAAAAACCACCTGAAATCAAGCTGAATGGAAATCCTACAACTACGAAATTGAAGAAGCCACATCAAGACTGGTAGGAGGGGCGGAGGCACGATGGGCTGGTCCCACACTGCATGTGGCAGATAAAAATTAGGAGAATACCTCAGCTGGGAAGGTCCTCCCTGAAGACTGAGAGGTCCTCGTCCCACACCAGGCACCCAGCTCAGGGTTCCAGTTCCAGGAAGAGAAATCCCAATAACTTCTAGCTGGAAAAACCAGCAGGAACTGAGGCTGAGGTGGCTGGAGCCCCCAGCAGCTCCTCTTAAAGGGCCTGTGCACAGCCTTACTCGGACTCTCACCCTCCAGGCTTCAGTGTGGGGGAGGCAGCTTGAAAAGCACCGGAGACATATGGGGAAGAACTGAGTTGTTTGGCATTGGCGTGAGGGCTGGAGAGGCACCTTTCTCCTGGACAGACGTGCTATCTGAGGCCTTTGTTCCTTTGGTGAGCCCTTCCCTGGGATGACACACAGCCTCATATCTGGGACTCCAGCAACCTGGCTCACACTGTGTGTCCCACCCTGGTGATTCCCTGAGGCCTTGCCCCACCCAACTCAGGCCCACCTAAGCTGTTGCCAGTTGCTTGACCATAGGATTGGCCTGTCTTGGATCCTGCTTCAGCTTTTCCTAAATTCTTTCAAACAAGCAGCGTCTGATCTCAGCTAGCCCCATACCCCTGTCTAAGTAATACGTAGAAACAAACACAGGGAGGCAGTCAAAATGAGGAAACAAAGAAACATGCCCCAAATGAAAGAACAGAACAAAACTCCAGGAAAATAATTAAACAAAATGGAGATAAGCAACCTAACAGATGCAGAGTTCAAAACACTGAGCTTATAAGGATGCTCAATGGACTTAGTGGAGGGCCTCAAGAGCATAAAAAATGACCAGTCAGAAATGCTGGATGCACAGTCAGAAATGAAGGAGTCACTAACTGAAATAAAGAATAGTTTACACAGATTCAATAGTAGAGTAGGTAAAGCCAAGAAGCAAACCATCAATTTGGAATATAAGGAAGCAAAAAACACCCAATCAGAACAGCAAAAAGAAAAAAAGAATTTAGAAAAATGAGGATAGTGTAAGGAGCCTCTGGGACAACTTCAAGCATCCCAACATTCGCATCTTGGGGTGCCAGAAGGAGAAGAGAGCAAACAAGAAATCAAAAACCTATTTGAAACAATAATGGCAGAAAACTTCCCTAACTTGGTGAAGGAAACAGACATACAAGTCCAGGAAGCACAGAGAGTCCCAAACAAGATGAACTCCAAGAGGCCCACATCAAGACACATCATCACCAAAATGCAAAAAGGTTCAAGACAAAGAGAGAATCCTAAAAGCAGCAAGAGAAAGCAGTTAGTTACCTACAAGGGAGTTTTCGTAAGACTGTCAGCTGATTTCTCAAAAGAAACTTTGCACACTGGAAGGGAGTGGCAAGAAATATTCAGAGTGGTGAAAAGCAAGATTACTCTATCCTGCAAAGCTGTCATTTAGAATCGATGGCCATATAAAGAGTTTCCCAGACAAGGAAAAGCTAAAGGAGTTCATCACCACTAAACCATTATTATGTGAAATGTTGAAGGGTCTTCTTGAAGAAAAATATAAAAATATATAAACAAACAAAATGGCAATAAATACATATCTATCAACAATCGAATCTACAAACAAAATGAACAAGCAGAAAAGAAATATTCTCATAGATACAGAGAACTTTTGTTGGTTACCAGATGGGAGGGGGGTTGGGGGAATGGGTGAAAAAGGTGAAGGGATTAAGAAGTACAAATTGGTTGTTAGACTGACAAACCTTAAAGGGAAGGGGGGTTGGGTGGTGGGAAGAAATAAACCAAAGAACTTATATGTATATATGCATAACCAATGGACACAGACAACAGTGTGGGGAAAGACAGGAAAGGGGCGGGAATGGGGAGGAGGGGGTCAATGGGGGAAAAATGAGGAACATCTGTAATACATTCAACAATAAAGATAAGTTTTAAAAAAATAGAAGAAAAAAATAATAAATCCATCTCATCTTGTGTGTTGTTTAAGGCCACTCTTTCCTTGTTGATTTTTTTAATGGAAGATCTATGTAGTGATGTCGTTGTGGTTTTAAAGTCCCCTACTATGACTGTATTGCTGTCAATCTCTCCCTTAAAGTCTTCCAAGAGTTGTTTTTTTTTTTATATTTAGGTGCTCCTTTATTGTATGCATGTATGTTTACCAGGGTTATATCTTCTTGTTGGGTAGATTCCTTTAGTATCATTTAGTGACTTTCTTTATCTCTTGTTATGGCCTTTGTTTTGAAGTCTATTTTGTCAGATATAAGTATTGGTAACCCAGCTTTTATTCATTTTCATATGTTTGGACTACTTTTTTTCTGTCCTTTCAATTTCAGTCAGTGTGAATCTTTTGTTCTGAGGTCAGTCTCTTGTAGACAGCATACATATGGGTCATGTTTTCTTATCCATTCAGTTACCATATGTCTTTTTATTGGAACAGTTAGTCCATTTACATTTAAGGTTATAATTGGTAGGTACTTATTTATTTTATTCTTTATACCTATGTTCCTCTTTCTCTCAATTTCTTCTTCTTATAGCACTCCCTTTAACATTTCTTGCAATGTTTGCTTGGTGGTAATGTACTCCTTTACTCATTTTGTTTGTTTTGTTTTCTTTTCTTTTTTTGTCTGGGAAGCTCTTTATTTCATCTTCAATTTTAAATGATAGCCTTGCTGAATAGAATAGCCTTGGTTTCAGGATTTTTCTTTTCATTGCTGTGAATACTTCATGCCAATCCCTTCTGGCCTGAAGTGTTTCTGTTGAGAAATCAGCTCACAGTCTATGGGAGCTCCCTTATACATAACTTTGTGTCTCTCTCTTGCTGCTTTTAATATTCCTTGTTTGTCTTAAATATTTGTCATTTTAATTATGATGTGTCCTGGAATGTGTCCTTTGCATTCTTCTTGATTGGAACTCTCTGTACTTTCTGAATTTGTGTGATTTTTTCCTTCACCTGGTTAGGAAACTTTTGTCATTATTTAAACAGGTACTCTATTCCTTTCTCACTTTCTTCTCCTTCTGGTACCCCTATGATGCAGATGTTGTTACTCTTCATATTGTCCCACAGTTCCCTTAAACTACCCTCTTGTTTTGTAATTCATTTTTTTCTTTTTGATGCTCTAATTGGCTGTTTTTTCTATCTTGTCTTCCAAATCACTGATTTGATCTTCTGCCTCATTCAATCTACATTTGATTCCTTTCAGTGTATTCTTTGTCAGATATGTTATTTTTCATTTCCAAAGTGTTCTTAATCATAGTTTCTATATGTTGTTTCATGCTGTTATAGTTCCCACTAAGTTCATTATAAGTCTTACTAAGTGCCATGAGCATCCTTAGAACCATTACTTTGAACTCCATATCTGATAAATTGTTGCCTCCATTTTGTTTAGCTCTTTTTATGGAGTTTCCTCCTTTTTTAATTTTTTTTTTATTTGAGGTTGTTTCTTTGTCTCTATTTTTGCTGTCCCTTTTTTATGTATTAGATCAAACTGCTATGCTTCCCTGTTTCCATGGGGTGGTCTTATGTACTACATGTTCTGTGGGACTCAGTGGTGCAGTCTCTTTGATATCCTGAGCTGGATGCTCTAGGAATGTCCCTTGTGTGGGTTATTTGGGCTCTCTTGTTGTAATTGGGTGTTGACTGTTGTCATGCCATTTGTGGGTGGGATCTCCTCTCAGGCTGGCTGACTGTGAGGCTCAACCTTGACCATGTCCTGTGAGCTGTTGTACAGGTGCTGACAGAACAAAATAAGAAACAAAACAAAAACATACAAAAGATCCCTATAACTACAACAAAAGCAATCACACACACACAAAAAAAGAGGACTAAAAAAGAGAACAGGTATAATAAAAAAAATAAATAATAAAAAAAAAGAAAATATGAGAAGAAAAAAGGGGGAAGAAAAAGGAATACAAAAGGGTAGCAGGAAAGAAAGAAAATAAGAATGAAGAACAGGGAATGGAAAATGGTATAAAAGAAAAGAGGAAGAAAATAATATGAAAAGGAAAAAAGAAGGGAAAGCAGAACAATAAGAAATAAGAAAAGAAAAAAAGAGAGAAAGCAGGAGAAAGAAGAAAAAAATAGAGTAAGAAAAGGAAAAATTAGAGATATGAAAGACAAAAGAGAGACTAAAATAATAACAAAGCAATAAAGGAGAAAAATAAAGAAGATATGCAAAAAGAAAAAGAAATAAAAAGTCAAGTGGCAGTCATCTCCACAGAGTTTAGTACCTCCTGGGAGCTCTCTTTGGATCCTGTTCTCCTGTTGACTGAGGCTGACTGTTTTGTCTGCTGATTTTTGTCCTCCTGGGAGGTACTTTGGTAATAGCCACTATCAGAACCTGTCCATGTTTGGCTCTCGGCAACCTGTTGTAAGCTTCAAGCAATCCATAGTTTGTGTCTGTCTCCACAGGACGTGGCTGTTTGTGGGAGGGTCAAGCTGCACTCTAAGGCCAGTTTGTTAGCCTCACGGGGCACAGGAACAAGTCAGCAATCCTCCCCAGGTTCCCTGGGCTCTGCCTCTACCCACCTTCTCCTGCTGGCCAGCTGTCAGTCTTAATCACCAAAAAGGCTGTTTTTAAAGGGGCTTTTGGTGGAATTGGGAGCATAAGACCTCTGTGTCTTCAGTGAGGGGGAAGTGCCTTTCAGATTTCAGGGAAAGTGGTGGGTGTGTTTTCCCATCCCAGAGCTATTCCTCTGAGTGTCCCAGAATATTTCCCTGTCCTTGGTTGGGCAGATATCTTTATATGAAGTCCAGGGAGATCTACTGGAAACTAGGAATTTCTATCAGCTCTCCCATTAGGGGGGAGTACCAGTCAGGTTCCCAGGACAGTGGGGCAGATGGCCTCACCCCAAAGCCAGTTACTGAGGCTCTCTGAGATTGTTTAAACCCATAGGCATGGCCTCTGCTGCTGTTTCCTCTGCAGTGATTGAGATGCAGGGTATGGTAAGCAGGTTTCCTGAGGGTTGTATTCCTTAGTGTAGGATATTTGCCCTTTCCTGAGCTGTGGCTTCTGGATGGGACCTGTGTTTCTCAGGAAAAATGGCCGCTTTGGTTTTGGAGGATATGTCAAATTGCAGGTCTCCTCACCACTGCTTTTCCACATCTCCCTCCAGTGCTTTCCACCCCAGCCTCTTCTCAGGTCACTGCAGCCTGCATCACTCTCCCTACACTGAAGCCTCAGGTGACTAGTTACAAATGAGACTCCTGTGCTCTGGGTTTAAAACAACAACAAGAAAAAAAAAAAAAACTCATGGCTTTATCTTTGACCTGCTCTGGTCTCCCTGGTGGCAGAATCTTTCACGAGTGGATGTTATGTGGGTTGCTGCTGTCAGCTCTGGGGTCTAGGCCTCAATCCTCTCAGGGAACCCTCTGCTCTGCAGCTGAGCAATTCCTCCTCACTCTTGGCCTGCTGCCCATGGAAGTTGGGCCAGCCCTTCTCTTGATCTCATCCTTCCTACCAGTCTCCAGGTAGTTTCTGCCCTTCCATATTAAAAGTCTCCTCCTCAGCTGGACCTGAGCTGGTAATTCTGGGTGAATGTTCCCAAATTTAGTTTTATTTCCAGCTTGTCCCTGGGAGGAGGTGCCAGAAAGGTCTGCCCAGTCTGTCGCCATCTTCTCCTCTCTCTGAGATTTTCTAAAATGTGGGACAACACCAAGAACAAACTCTAAGGTAAACTGGACTTTAGATGATATTGATGTGTCAATGTAGTTTTATCGATTGTAACAAGTGTACCACTCTCATTTGGACTATTGATAGTGAGGGAAACTGTTCCTGTATCAGTGTAGGGGGTATACGGGAGCTCACTGTACTTTCTTTTTTTTTTTAAACTTATCTTTATTGTTGAATGTATTACAGATGTCCCCCCATTTTCCCCCATTGACCCCCTCCACCCCAATCCCACCCCCCTCCTGCCTTCCCACATTATTGTTTGTGTCCATTGGATATGCATATATGCATATATGCATAGAAGTTCTTTGATTTATCTCTTCCTGCCCTCCCTTCCCCCTTCCCGTTGAGGTTCATCAGTCTAACGACCAATCAGTACTTCTTAATCCCTTCATCTTTTTCACCCATCCCCCCAGCCCCCACCCATCTGGCAAGCAACAAAAAGTTCTCTGTATCTATGAGTCTGTTTCTGTTCTGCTTGCTCATTTTGTTTGTAGATTCAATTATTGGTAGATATATATGTATTGCCATTTTATTGTTCATATTTTTGTTCTTCTCCTTCAAGAAGACCCTTCAACATTTCATGTAATATGGGTTTGGTGGTGATGAAGTCCTTTAGCTTTTTCTTGTCTGGGAGACTCTTTATATGTCCATCAATTTTAAATGATAGCTTTGTAGTGAGCCACACTGGCAGGGTAGAGTAATCTTGGTTGTAGGTCTTTGTTTTTCATCACTTTGAATATTTCTTGCCACTGCTTTCTGGCCTGCAAAGTTTCTTTTGAGAAATCGGCTGACAGTCTCATAGGAGCT
This sequence comes from Tadarida brasiliensis, assembly GCA_030848825.1. Taxonomy (NCBI): domain Eukaryota; kingdom Metazoa; phylum Chordata; class Mammalia; order Chiroptera; family Molossidae; genus Tadarida; species Tadarida brasiliensis. The sequence continues at coordinate 74,731,877 of CM061259.1, forward strand.
CCTTTGTAGGTAACTAACTGCTTTTCTCTTGTTCCTTTTAAGATTCTCTCTTTGACTTTAACCTTTGGCATTTTGATGATGATGTGTCTTGGTATGGACCTCTTTGGGTTCATTTTATTTGAAACTGTCTGTGCTTTCTGGACTTGTATGTTTGTTTCCTTCACCAAGTTAGGGAAGTTTTCTGTCATTATTTTTTCAAATAGGTTTTCAGTTTCTTGTTCTCTCTCTTCTCCTTCTGGCACCCCAATGATGCAAATGTTGGTACACTTGAAGTTGTCCCAGAGGCTCCTTACACTGTCCTCATTTTATTGGATTCTTTTTTCTTTTTGCTGTTCTGATTGGGTGTTTTTTGCTTCCTTATATTCCAAATCACTGGTTTGCTTCTTGGCTTCACCTACTCTACTATTGATTCCCTGTAAATTATTCTTTTTTTGAAAAAATATTTTTTTTCTTTATTGATTTGAGAGAGAGGAAGGGAGAGAGAGATATAAAGAAACATAGACGAAAGAGAACATCGATTGGCCACCTCCTGCATGCCCCTCACAAGGGATTGGGCCCACAACCTGGACATGTGCCCCGACCAGGAATCAAATCGGTGACCACTTAGTGCATGGGTCAATGTTCAACCAGTGAGCCACACTGGCTGGGCCTATAAATTATTCTTTATTTCAGTTAGTGCATCCTTCATTTCGGACTGGTCCTTTTTTATGTTGTTGATGTTCTCATTAAGTTCCTTGGAGTTCTTCTTGAGTTCCTTGAAAGTCTCACTAAGTTCCTTGAGCATCCTTATAACCAGTGATTTGAACTCTGCATCTGATTGATTGTTTATCTCCCTTTTGTTTAGTTCTTTTCCTGGAATTTTGTTCTGTTCTTTCACTTGAGACATGTTTCTTTGTCTCCTCATTTTGGCTGCTTCCCTGTGTTTGTTTCTATGTACTATGTAGAGCTGGTATGTCTCCTAGGCTTCGTAGGGTGGCCTATTGTTGTAGGTGTCCTGTAGGGTCAAGTGGCACAGCCTCCTTGATCACCCCAGCTGAGCTCTCGAGGTGCACACCTAGTGTGAACTGTACATCCTTCTGTTGTAATTGAGTCTTGATTGCTGTTGACCCATCAATGGGAAGGATTTACTCAGGCTTATCAGCTGCAAGGACTGGCTATGCCCACTGACCACTGGCCTCTGACTCCTTGAAGGATCAGTGATGTAGGGGCCCAACACACAGAGCAAGACTTACTTCAGCAGGGCTCTGGTACCTACTGAGTGCACTCATTGAGTGTGTCACTTGTGGAGGTAGTTGGGTAGTGGTGCTTTGCTATGGTCTGAAGCTGTCCACTGGGTGTGCTGGCTCTGGGGCAAGGTCAGCCTCTGTCTGTGTTCTACCTGGGGCCACCCAGCATAAGCTACAAAGTGATCTTCAGACAGCTGCTTCTTGTGCTGGGTTTAGAGGTGCCCAGGAAAAGCCAAGCTGTGAACCAAGACTGGCTGCTTCTAGTGCCAGGCCTGGGGCCACTTAATGAGAGGTATTGGGCTCGCTGAGACCAGGTGCTGCCTGTTTGAGAGATTTTAGGGAAATCTGAAGCAGGATCCAAGACAGGCCATTGGAAACAGCTTGGGTGGGGCAAGGCCTCAGGGAATCACCAGGGCAGGGCAAACTGTGTGAGCCAGGTTGCTGGAGTCCCAGATATGGCCTCCATCTGCTGCCCCAGGGGAGAGCTCACCAAAAGAACAACAGCCTCCCACAGTAAATCTCTTCAGGAGAAACTGCCCCTCCAGCTCTCACCCCAATGCCAAATAATTCAGTTCTTCCCCATATGTCTATGGTGCCTTTCAAGCTGCCTCCCAAACGCTGGATCCCAGAAGGAGTGAGTCCAAGTAAGTCCATACATGGGCCCTTTAAGAGGAACTGCCTAACTGCCTGGAACTCCAACAGCCTCAGCCTCCGTTCCCTGTTGGTTTTTACAGCCAGAAGTGATGGGGACTTCTCTTTCTGGCACTGGAAACCTGAGCTGGGAGCCTGGTGTGGGACAGGGACCCCTCACTCCTCAGGGTTCACAGCAGAGGTATCCTCCTGATTTTTATCCACCACACATGGGTGTGAGACCAGCCCATCCATGCCTTTGCCCCTCCTACTGGTCTTGATGTGGCTTCTTCTTTAATTTCGTAGTTGTAGGATTTCTATTCAGCTCAATGTCAGGTGGTTCTGAGTGATGGTTGTTCTGTAGTTTAGTTGTAATTTTGATGTGGTCGTGGGAGGAGGCAAGTACTGCATTTACCTACACCACCATCTTGACCAGAAGTCCTCTCACTGTACTTTCTTAACAATTTTGCTATAAACCTGTTACTGGAAAGGAACTGGGCCAGAGAAGGTCTGCCTCAGGCCAGCTGGCAGTGTGTGGATTCTCAACTTCATGCAGGAAAGATTTCACAGTGAGTCCAGGTGAATTTGAGAGAGTCTAGATAATTTTGAGAGTATATTTATTAAAGCTGGGGACAGGAAAACAAAGGAAGGGGTTAGGGTAGAAGCAGCAACAGGAGAGAGCCTGGGAAGGTCTGCTTTGGCTCCCTAGAAATGTTGCAGGAGAGAAGTGAGCCAATGCAGGTTTCTGTTAGTTCATTGGGAAGTGAAAGTCACAGTGGCAGAAGTGATCCAAAGGAGGGGCTGCTTTTAGCTTACTGGAAAGTCAAAGAAAGAAGGGGCCTTGGAGACAGATTCTGGGGGTAAGCCTGGGATGAGCTGCCGCTGGCCATTGATCCTCTGGTTTCAATTATCATGGAGACCTTTAGAGTTTAGGAGAAAAGAAGTAAAAATTTCATGCCCAAGGATCATTGGCATACTCCCAAGGGAGCCTGCACTGCTATCCTTTATCTTGAGGGCTTTTATCTCTCTTCTGTGGGCCAGAGTCTTAGGGGAGGGCCCCCACAGAACACTCATCAGCTTTCCAGGTACATTTTAATATGCTGATGCATCAAAATGCATGTATAGGGGAGTTTGGGATTATTCTTTGGTTTGTTTACTCTTTTACTTTTATCTGGCTCTAATCAGGTTTTTGTTATTTGTTCCCCTGACTTCATCCATCCTTGGGTTTGACTGACACAAGTGGCATTAATTGGGCCTCTGTTCTCTATCTCCATGACGAGGGCAGTTTAAGCTATTTGTTCTCTAGTCAGGGAGGAGAGGTAGGAACCATTTTTTCTCAAGTGTTCTTGGTTAGGGAAGATCACATCTTGTGATTCACTAGCTGGCTGTAAACTGGGCAAATTGTTTGACCTTGTTTACTTATCCTGTCTCAGTTTCCCTATTCCATTTGCCCAGGAATTTTCCTAGCTTCTTACTATCCTGCTTCAAACTGAACACTGATCTAAAAAATAAAGCATATTCTGTAGGGAAAAAAGATCTCTTATCCTTTGAGACGACATGGAGGGACCTGGAGAGTATTATCCTAAGCGAAACAAGCCAAGAAGAGAAAGACAAATATCACATGATCTCACTTATTTGTGGAATATAATGAACATAACAGTCTGAGGAACAGGGTAGACCCAGAGACATGGATGTAGGGTACAGACTGACATCCTCAGAAGAGGGGGAGAGGGAGGGAGGGAAGAGATAAACCACAGAACTTATATGCATGTACTCATAACTGATGGACATGGACAACAATCCTGGGGATGGGGCCAGAGGGATGGGGAGGAGGGTGTCAGTGGGGGAAAAAGGAGAAACATCTGTAACACAAAACAAATTAATAATAATAATAAAAAAGAAAATAGAATTAAAAAAATAAATAAATAAAGCCTATTAAAAAGTGTTGGTAAAACTGGTTTGGGAAAGAAGGTAAAATATCCAAATTAAAATATAATAAATTTGAGATAACTAAAAGAGATATTTCTTAACAGAATCAAAGTTATGCTATACTCTGGTTTGATATGTTAATTCTGTCAATTAACACTATGTTTGCTGTGTTAAATATTGTCATACTGTTATTTGGTAGAAAATTTTCCATAAATATAATACAGGTACTAAAAATTATTTTGACCAAAATAATCACCTGATTATTTATGGGATAAATGGGATGTTAATGGCCCATTTTACAAAACAAATACTGGTGATAATGTACATACTAATTTGTCTTCTGTTTTAAAAAAACTAATCAATGTGTACTACTAGGGAAATCAGGTAAAGGAAACTGGAAAACAGGATCTCTTTCTATGTTACATCTTACAATCATGTGTGAATCAATAATTATCTCACAATACAGTTGAATTAAAGAGACAAATTAACCAAAAACCAAGGAGATGAAAGAGAGGTAATGAGTTAAGAAAAAAATTTTTTTTTATTAATTTATTTTTGTTACAGATGTTTCTCCTTTTTTTCCATTTGACACCCTCCTCCCCATTCCCTTCCACCCTGTCCCCAGCTTTGTTGTCCATGTCCATTGATTATGAGTACATGCTGTTTATCTCTTCCCTCCCCCCCATCCCCTCTTCTGAGGGTTCTCAGTTTGTACCCTACTTCCACGTCTCTGGGTCTACCCTGTTCCTCCGACTGTTATGTTCATTATATTTCACAAATAAGTGAGATCATGTGATATTTGTCTTTCTCTGCTTGGCTTGTTTCACTTAGGATAATACTCTCCAGGTCCCTCCATGTCATCTCAAAGGATAAGAGATTTTTCTTTCTTACAGCTGCATAGTACTCCATTGTGTATATGTACCACAGCTTTTATATCCATTTGTCTACTGATGGACACTTGGGCTGTTTCCAGATCTTACCTATAGTAAATAGTGCTGCTATGAACATGGGGATACATATATTCTTTCTGATTGGTGTTTCAGGCTTCTTAGGGTATATTCCTAGAAGTGGGATCACTGGGTCAAATGGCAATTCAGTTTTTAATTTTTTGAGGTAACACCAAAGTGTTTTCCATAGTGGCTGCACCAGTCTGCATTCCCACCAGCAGTACACTAGAGTCCCCTTTTCTCCACACCCTCACCAACACTTGTTGTTTGATGATTTGTAGATGGCAGCCATTCTGACAAGTGTGAGGTGATACCTCATTGTTGTTTTAATTTGCATCTCTCTGATGATTAGTGATGTTGATGTATGTCCTGTTTGGAGAGGTGTCTATATAGGTTCTCTGCCCATTTTTTAATTGGGTTCTTTGTCTTCCTTTTGTTGAGTTGTATGAGCATCTATATATTTTGGAAAATAACCCCTTATCTGATGTATCATTGGCAATGATGCTCTCCCATACAGTGGGTTGCCTTTCCATTTTGATGTTTGTTTCTTTTGCTGTACAGAAGCTTTTTAGTTTAATGTAGTCCCATTTGTTCATTTTTTCCTTTGTTTCCGTTACGATAGGTGATTATCAGTGAAAATTCTGCTGCGTATGATGTTCGAAATTTTGTTGCCTATATTTTCTTCTAGGATTTTTATGAATTCATGAGTCACATTTAAGTCTTTTATCCATTTTGAGTTTATTCTTGTGTATGATGTAAGTTGATGGTCTAGTTTCATTTTTTTGCATGTAGCTGTCCAATTTTCCCAACACCATTTATTAAAGAGGCTGTCTTTACTCCATTGTATGCTCTTGCCACCTTTGTCAAATATTAATTGAGCACAATGTCTTGGGTCAATTTCCGGGTTCTCTGTTCTGTTCCCCTGGTGTATATGCCTGTTCTAGTGCCAGTACCAGGCTATTTTGATTACAGTAGCTTTGTAGTATAACCTGATATCCGGTATTGTGATCCCACCTACTTTGTCCTTCTATTTCAAGATGGCTGTGGCTATTCAGCATCTTTTTTGGTTCCATATGAACTTTTGTTGGAGTATTTGTTCTAGTTCTGTGAAGTATATCATTGGTATTTTAATGGGGATTGAATTGAATCTATAGATTGCTTTGGGTAATATGGACATTTTAATGATGTTAATTCTTCCAACCAATAAACAAGTTACGTGCTTCCACTTTTTTATATCTTCCTCTATTTCTTTTTTCAATGTCCTGTAGTTTTCTGCAAATAGGTCCTTTACTTCTTTGGTTAAGTTTATTCCTAGGTATCTTAATTTATTTGCCACGATGATAAATGGAGCTGTTTTTTTAGTTTCTCTTTCTGGGAGTTCATCATTGGTGTATAAGAATGCCGTCGATTTCTTGATGTTAATTTTGTATCCTGCTACTTTGTCAAATTCATTTATTAAGTCTACTAGATTTTTGATGGAGTCTTTAGGGTTTTCTATGTATAATATCATGTCATCTGCAAATAATGACAGTTTCACTTCCTCCTTTCCAATTTGGGTCTCTTATATTTTTTCGTTGTGTCTGATTGCTGTGGGTAAGACTTCCAGTACTATGTTAAATAAGAGTGGAGAAAGTGGGCATCCCTGTCTTGTTCCTGTTCTTAAGAGAAATGCTTTTAGTTTTTGCCCATTGAGTATGATGTTGGCTGTAGGTCTTTCATATATGGCCTTTATTATGTCAAGATACCCCTCTATTCTCACATTGCTGAGCATTTTTATCAGAAATGAGTGCTGGATTTTGTTGAATGCTTTTTCAGCCTCTATTGATATGATCATGTGGTTTTTATCTTTCATGTTGTTTATGTGGTATATCACATTTATTGATTTGTGAATATTGTACCAGCCTTGCATCCCTGGAATGAATCCCACTTGGTCATGGTGAATAATTTTTTTGATGTATTGCTGGATCCGATTTGCTAGTATTTTGTTCAGGATTTTGGCATCTATATTCATCAGGGATATTGGTCTGTAGTTTTCTTTCTTTGTAGTGTATTTTTCTGGTTTTGGAATTAGAATTATGCTGGCCTTGTAAAACGAGTTTGAAAGTCTTCCTTCTTCTTGAATTTTTTGAAATAGTTTGAGGAGAATGGGTGTTAGTTCTTCTTTGAATGTTCGGTAAAACTCCCCCATGAAGCCATCCAGGCCTGGGCTTTTGTTTGCTGGGAGGGTCTTGATTACATCTTCAATTTCCTTAGTTGTTATTGATCTGTTCAAATTTTCCATCTCTTCCTGGTTCAATTTTGGGAGACTATGTGTTTCTAGAAATTTGTCCATTTCGCTTAGATTGTCAAATTAGTTGCCATATAATTGTTCGTAGTATTTTAAAACAATCCTTTGTACTTCTGTGGTGTCAGTTGTTACTTCTCCTCTTTCATTTCTGAATTTGGGTTCTCTTTGTTTCTTGGTGAGTCTAGCTAAGGGTCCATCAATCTTGTTTATCTTTTCAAAAAATCAGCTCTTTGTTTCATGGATCCTTTTAATTTTTTTTTTTTTCTTTTTTGGTCTCTGTTATTCATTTCTGTTCTGATCTTTACTATATCCTTCCTTCTACTTGCTCTGGGGTTTTCTTTTTGTTTTCTTTCTAGTTCTTTAAATTGTGAAGTTAGATAATCTATTAGAAATTTTTTTTGTCTTGAGGTGGGCCTGTAGTGCTATCAACTTCCCTCTCAGAACTGCTTTTGCTCCATCCCATAGATTTTGTGCTGTTGTGTGTTCATTTACATTGGTTTCCAGGAAGTTTTAAATTTCTTCCTTGATCTCCTCAGTAACCCATTCACTGTTTAATAACATACTATTTATCCTCAATGTGTTCAAATGTTTTTGCATGTTTTTTTTGCAATTGATTTCTAGTTTCATGCCATTGTGATCTGAGAATATGCTTCATATAATTTCAATCTTCTTGAACTTGTAGAGACTTAGTTTGTATCCTAACATGTGGTCTATCTTTGAGAATGTCCCATGTGCACTTGAGAAGAATGTGAATTCTGCAGTTTTGGGGTGGAATTCTCTGGATATCTATTAAATCCATTTGGTCTAGTGCTTCATTTAGAGTCTATGTTTCCTTGTTAATTTTTTGTCTAGATGATCTATCCAGTGATGTCAGCGGGGTGTTGAAGTCCCCTGCTATGATTGTATTGCTGTCGATTTCTCCTTTGAAGTCCTCCAGAAGATTTTAAATATATTTTGGTGCTACTATATGGCTGCATATATGTTTACTAAGGTTATATCTTCCTGTTGGATAGACCCTTTCAATATTATATAGTGATGTTCTTTGTCTCTAGTTATGGCCTTCATTTTCAAATCTATTTTATCAGATATAAATATTGCTACCCCAGCTTTTTTTTCCTTTCCATTTGCTTGGAAGATTTTTTTCCATCAGTTCATTTTCAACCTATGTGAGTCTTTTGTTGTGAGGTGGGTCTCTTTTAAACAACATACATATGAGTCATGCTTTCTTATCCAATCAGCTACTCTGTGTCTTTTCATCAGAGCATTCAATCCATTTACATTTAAGGTGATTATTGATATGTACTTATTTATTGCCATTTTTGTTTAGTGTAGTTATATTTTTCTTCCTATTTTTTTCTACTGATTACAGCATTCCTTTTAACATTTCTTGCAGTGCTGGTTTGGTGCTAATATATTCCCTTAGCCTTTTTTTGTCTGGGAAGCTCTTTATTTGACCTTCTATTTTGAATGATAGCCTTGCTAGATAGAGTAGTCTTGGATTCAGATCCTTGTTTTTCATGACTTTGATTACTTCATACCATTCCCTTCTGGCCTGTAGTGTTTCTTTTGAGAAGTCAGCTGATAGCCTTATGGGTGTTCCTTTGTAGGTAACCTGTTGCTTATCTCTTGCTGCCTTTAGGATTCTGTCTTTGTCTTTAATTTTTGGCATTTTAATTACTATGTGTCTTAGTGTGAGCCTGTTTGGGTTATTCTTATTTGGGGCTCCCTGTGCTTCTTGAACTTGAATGCCTTCTTCCTTCACCAAATGAGGGAAGTTTTCTGTCACTATTTCTTCAAATATATTCTCTAACCCTTTCTCATTTTCTTCTTCTTTGGGGACTCCTATGATGCGAATGTTATTATGTTTCCAGTTGTCCCACAGTTCTCTTAAGCTGTCTTCCTGTTTTTTAATTGTTTTTTCCTTTTGGTTTTCTGATTGGTTGATTTTTTTTACCCTGTCTTCTAATTCAATGATCCGGTCCTCTGCTTCCTCTACTCTGCTGTTTAGTCCTTCCAATGTGTTCTTCATTTCTGCTATGTCATTCTTCACTTCTTCTTGGTGTTTCTTCATTTCCAATTGGTTGATTTTCAATTTTTCTATGTCTTTACTCATGGTTTTGATGTCCTTACTCATGCTGTTGGGCTTCCTCAAGATCATGGCTCTGAATTCTAGCTCTGTTAACTTGCATAACTCCATTTAATTTATCTCGTCTTTGGTAGATGTCTATTATTCTTTCATTTGGGATTTGTTTCTTTGTTTCACCATTTTGGCTATCTCAGTGGGTTTTGGAGCCTGCCAAATTTCCCCTGTGGGTGTTGGTGTTCTGCTGTTTGTGGCTCCCTCCACTGGGTTTGGATGAGCGTGGGAAGACCCACATTAAACACCACTGTCGTCTTACATTCTTGTGTATATTTGCAAGCCCAGCAGCAGTTCAGTTATCCTCTAGCTTTTTGCCTGGAGGCTATTAGTCTTGGTTACTTGAAGAGCCTTGGGTTCTCAGTTGAATGAAAAACTCCCTCAGGTGTTCAGCATAAGAGGATTTCCTGAGCGTGGGGCAGATGCTGGTTGCTAATGAGCCTCAATTTGCATCTCTTTGGCTCACCTGGGTGGGGTTGAATCTCCGAGGGAGGGGCGCCACCTCTCCCCAGAGCCCTGGGATGGAGTAAGTTGGCCACCGTCCTGCATGGCCTCAACTCAGCAAAAGCTCTGAGCACCCTCCAAATCCTGTGGATCCCCACACAGTTCCTGTCCAGTCTGCCCTCCCTCTGCCAGAGCCCAAGGTGAGTGGCTATGGCTAATTTAGCGCTCTGTTCCGGCCCTCTGCGCTGTGGAGCGGGCTTTGGATTTTAACCCCTAGGGTGCTGCTTACAGCTGAGACTGCTGCTGTCCGTGGGCTCCCAGCCTCCCTCTCACACCTCCGCAGACCTACCAGGATCGATTCAGTGTCCCTGGTTATATGGTCTTCACAAGCTGCTTTTCTGTTGCTTTTTCCCGACAATTTGTCTTTATTTTAGTTGTAATTCCAGTTTTGTCCTAGAAGATGGTCTGTGTAGCTTCCATTCACTCTGCCACCATTTTGAAATCCCCCAGATAATTATTTCTCTTTGTGAAAGAATCTGGCCTTGGATTAGTATACTAGCTCTGTTCCCCTGGTAACCAACAAAGCACGTATGATAATGGTATTCCTAAGCAATCTTATTTATGGTTCTGATTGCATTGGTAATATGCAAAAGAGATTTATCAGCTGCATTACTAGGCAACACTGTTTATGACAAAAATTACTCCTGATTGGTATTTGAACTAGACAAGTCCTTTGTAGGGACCTTGGAAACTAATCTATGCTCATAAGTTGTTACAAGAGACATTGGATCTGGTAGGGCCTAGGTCTTCAAAGCCAGCATGAGTCCTGCTTACTTGTACCTGAGCTATCACTTGAAACATCAGAGGAAACAGCCACTTCTGCAAAAACTACTTCCAGTGAAGAGAAATGCCCAATACAGACCAGCTGGCAGGCTGTGCTTCTTATAATTACGTAATGAAACAGTATAATGGTGTGAAGCCAGGTGAAATTATGGCTGCTTGGCTATAAGATTCTTTGGACATTTGGTCAGGAGAATGATTGACCAAAAGTTACACTTATCTAATCTTGGATACAAGTCATAGTCTGTCACCTAAATGTTTCTGTATGTTAAGGTGCATGAGTATTTTTATTAGTCATGATTTTTTACTTTTCCCTCTGGGGATAGAAAACATTGACTTCATCTTAAAGACTATTCCTCAGATTTGTCCTTCTGTGTGGGCCATGGCTACCTGGTGTCTGCAGACCTTAAGAACACACAGAATCATCTCTTGCAAAGAATCACGTGCCTTTTGGACATGCTGCTAATGAGCACAGGAGGAAATCTTTAAAGGGTACCTTGAAATTTTCAGAAAATATATTTCATGGTAGCAAGAGATTACCACAATTTGTCACTACTTGATGTTTGCTAAACTAGTTATTGCTGCTTGATTTTTTTAAATGAAGGGAGCTCTTAAGACTCATGAATTTTTCCTCTCTAAAATATCCTTGTATTAAAAAGAGGTAGCTAAAATTGAAACGCTGCCACCCATTGGATTCTTTATTAGGAGTGACTAAAACTAGAATGGTTTGCTGGTATTTGCACCACTAAGTCACATTTCTCAGGCTGATTATTGCTGAACCAAGCAGTGAAAATATTAACATAATGTCATCAATAATAGAATGAGAACAGAATAAGTGTGGATTACTTGTTAGAACTGGATCAATTAAATGTTTCAAAATATGTGTACCTTAAACCTAACCAATAATTTTAGTCTTGTGGAACAAGTTGAGATTTGGATTTTAATTAATGTAATTAATTGGTATAAGTATAATGATATGCAATATTTATTACAGATATGGGTTGTTACCTGTTATGTTATTAGACAATTCCAGTTAAACATCATATAAGAAAAATTAAAAAGATAATTACTTAAGGATTGGAACCATGGGGATGAATTGGAGTGTGACCCCTGAGATCCACTGGTGGTAGAGCTGTTTTTTTCCAACTGGAGTTATCTAAAGACAAAAATCTGTGCCACAGCTCAGGGACAAAGCTGAATAATGATTATCATAGTATATAATGAGAATACAGAGTCTCTGCTCTGGTAAATCATTTTAAGTTAAAAGTTATCAACAACATGAGATAACTGGACTGAGTTTGATATCAATCTGAGTTTGATAAAATTCAGCCAGGCATTTCAGAAGTATTCCCTACCTGCAAAAGCACTGTCTGAGACAAGTAAAACTTCCAGGAAATGTCTAAGAGAAGTTAAATTAAGTTAAGGTGACCAAAAGGCTAAGGGACAATTTAAGTTTATATGGGATCTAGAGGTTTAATGAAATTTAATTTATGCCTGGGAGAACAAGGAAAACAGCCTAATTGAGGGTATCCCACATCACTAAAATTCCTCATTCTCTTCAACCTACTTGTATCTTTTGCTACCAAATAAGTCATTTCAGGTATCTTTGAAACTGTTATAATGAACAATTTGGAATTCTGGTCAAGTAGGAGGATAATGTACTTACTTCCTCCCATGACCACATTAAAATTACAACTAAATTGTAGAACAATCAACCTGGAGAACCATCTGAAGACTAGCTAAACAAAAGTCCTATAACTAAGGATATAAAGAAGAAGCCATGTTGAGACTGGTAGGAGGGGCAGAGACATGAAATGGGCTGGCCCCACTTCCACATGTGGCAGTTGAGAATCTGGAGGGATATCTCAGTTGCAGAGGTCCCCCAAAGAAGTGAGGGGTCTCAACCCCATGCTAGGTCCCCCAGTCCAGAACACCAGGGCATGAAAGAGGAACCCATATAACATCTGGCTGTAAAAATCAGCAGGGATTTTGTCCATCTGGGTGAGACAAAAGGCTGCTGGAAACCCAGATATCCCCTTAAATAGCCCATGCACAAAATCTTGCTCATAGGGATCCAGAGGAGAGACGTCAGCTTGGGGGACACCAGAGATACACAGGGAGAAACTGAATTGTGTGTCTTCAGAGAGAGCACTGGAGGGTGAGCCACCACTGTCCCTGTGTTGAACCCTCCTCCCACATGGTCTACAGGCACCATCTTTCCTGCACTGAACCCTCCCCCTATATGGCCAAATATGAATTTGTATTAACCTGGTGAACTCTACTTGCTCAACCCTGACAACTTGCTGAGACCCCACCTGACCCAACTAGTGCATGGCTCAAGCCTCTTTTGGTGGCAGCCAGTTAGCACCTTCATAGCAGTCTTTCTTAAAAAACTCTCAAGGAATTCCAGTCAAGCTCAGGGGCTGCCAAAAACATACAAGGAGAAAAAGAGCTGTGTAGCTTCAGGATGAGGGCTGGAGGGACAGCTACCATTGTCCCTGTGTTGAGCCCACCCCACACAGGGTAAAAGACCTGTACTCAAAAAAAATTATAAGACATTAAAGAAACTGAAGAAAATACAAATAAATGGAAGCTTATACCATGCTCATGGATAGGAGGAATTAACATTGTTAACATATTCATACTACCCAAAGCAATCTATAGATTCAGTGTAATCCTTATGAAAATATTAATGACATTTTTCATAGAAATAGATAAAATAATCCCAAAATTTATATGGAACTACCAAAGACCGCAAATAGCCTCAGAAATCTTAAGAAAGAAGAATGAAGTTGTAGGTATCATGCTATCTGATATCAAACTATACTACAAGGCTACAGTTATCAGAACAGCATGTTACTGGCATAAAAAAAAATAAAAAAATAAAGATACATAGATCAATCAATGGACCAGAATATAATGCCCAGGAATAAATCTCCACCTATATGGTGACTTAACATATGATAAAGGCAGAATATACAATGAAGTAAAGATAGTCTATTCAACAAATGGTGTTGGGAAAACTGGACAGATACATGCAAAAATAAATAAAACTAGACCACCTTCTTACACCATATATAAGAATAAACTTGAAGTGAATTAAAAACTTCAATTAAAGGCTCAAAACTATAAATCTCCTAGAAAAAAAACATAGGCAGTAAACTCTGACATTGTTTTTAATAATTATTTTTCCGATATATTTTCTCATGTAAGAGAAACAAAAGAATATATAAACAAATGGGACTACATCAAACTAAAATGTTTTTTCACAGCAAAGGAAACCATCAACCAAACAAAAAGACAACCTACTGAGTGAAAGAAGATATTTGCCAATGACACATCCCATAAGGGGTTAATATTAAAAATTTATAACTCAACTCCAAAAAAACAAACAATCCAATTAAAAAATGAGCAGAGGACCTGAATAGACACTTCTCCAAAGAGGACATACAGATGACCGATAGACATATAAAAAGGTGCTCAACATCAATAATCATCATAGAAATGCAAATTAAACCACAATGAGATATCATCTCATACTTGCCAGAATGGTTATCATAAATAAATCAATAAACAAGAAATGTTGAGGAGGATGTGGAGAAAAGGGAACCCTTGTGTTGGGATTGTAAATCGGTGTAGCCACTATGAAAAACAGTATGTAGGTTCCTCAAAAAATTCAAAATAGAAAACTGGTAAGTGTGGTGTTGGCATTGAGCAGTGTTGGAATCCTTCTTTAGTTCAGAGACAGTCTCTAAAAGTTTCTTATTAACTTCCTGAAGAGAAGAGATTTTATCTGAGAGTTCAGAAACAGTCTTTAAAATTTTCTTATTAACTTCATGAAGAGAAGAAAATTTATTTGTGCTCCTTTTAGAGGCTTCTATTTTTCAACCAAGGTAAGCATTCAGTTCAATTTTAGAGCCTGCTTTTTTCCAATTGAGCATGTAAAAAATTAACTTAGAGTATCATAATAACCCTATTTTGGCCACCTTAAGCCAAAATCACTTTTGATTAAAGTTCCCTATTTGGTAGATATTCACAAGTTGAGGCTCCATACGAATTGTACATTATACTTGCCAGAGTACTAATGGGAAGGTTGACTGTTGTGGGGTTTGTTGGCCACTGGGCACCATTTTCCATGTTAATTTTAATTTTTCTTTTGAGCCAATTAAAAAAAAACCATGAAATTAAAAGCAGCCACATAAGAACAGCTCAAATAAAGCCTGAAACCACTACCTAAAGCAGGTCGTTTGGGGATTCTAAGAGAAGACTTACCCTAGTTCACCTGATTTGAAACAGAGAGCCAATGGAGCACATGGGCCTCTGCTGGTACCAAGCAGCTGGTCCAGATTCCTGAGGTGGTCCTCGGTGGGCTTCTTCAAAATCCTGCCTTATTATACCAGGTATATGTCCATGTAAGAATGTCCAAACCTAAAGAGAATTTTTCTAAAAATGTATCTGAGTCAAACAAAGGATATTCCTAGAAACAAGATCTCAACAGACTGAGATAAATGCTTCTGAAAATAACAACTTCTAGTTTCTTTTATTAACTTGGAAGTAAGAAGAAACCTTAAGGAAGATTACCTGAAGGTGGGAGAGAGGCAGGGATCAGATTAAAGGTCAGCAAAATTATGTCTTCTCTTGAGGGTCTTCTCTTTTAGAAGAAGGTGTCTGAAAGGGTGGTTATGCTTTAGGAGGAGGGGTCTGCAAGAGGCATTTCAAAGGTTCATTAACCTAGATGCACAGAAACAATGGACAGGGCTTGCTTAAGACAAAGATAAGCCTTTTACTAAAGAAGTTATATGCCTGGGGTGTGACTACCCAGCATGACCTGCTCAGTTAGGAATTTATGATCAGATAACTCTGAGAGGTTACTTTCCATAGAACCCATTATTTATCCACAAAAACAGCGTACAATGTTCTTCCCCAAACACATTGTATAAAGGATTCCTGTCAGCTCCAGGATGGCAGATGTGTTTGTCTTTTCCATGTAGCTTGGCTGCTGGTACTTTAGACTATATGTCCTAGGTACTGGCCCCATTTTTTCTGGCTAGCATATGGCTCAATAAACCCTTTCTTTCAGAAAAGCTTTCAGCTGGGATTTTTTTTCTTTTCTTTTCTTTTTTGGTCTTCAATGGCTTAAATATTTTTTTAATTTTATTAATTTATTTTTGTTACAGATGTTTCTCCTTTTTCCCCCATTGTCACCCTCCTCCCCCTCCCTCCCTGCCCCGTCCCCAGTTTTGTTGTCCATGTCCATTGGTTATGAGTACATGCGTACAAGTTCTGTGGTTCATCGCTCCCCTCCCCCTCCCCCTCTTCTGGCAATTGTCAGTCTGTACCCTACTTCCATGTCTCTGGGACTACCCTGTTCCTCAGACTGTTATGTTAATATATTCCAGAAATAAGTGAGATCATATGATATTTGTCTTTCTCTGCTCGGCTTGTTTCACTTAGGATAATAGTTTCCAGGTCCTCCCATGTCGTTGCAAAGGATAAGAGATCTTTCTTTCTTACAGCTGCATAGTACTCCATTGTGTATATGTACCACAGCTTTTTTATCCATTTGTCTACTGAGGGACACTTGGGCTTGTTTTTGTTTTTAACAAGGCAACTAGAGTTAACAATTGAGTTAATTGCTTGGTGGTGTTGGAAAAAATACAAGTTGGACAGTTAATGAGCCCTTCTGTGGATGGATGTTGAGCTGCAGAGCTGCAGACAGAGTTGACATTAGCAAGTAAGCCCACAAAGGTTCTGATTGACACCCATTTTGAAATATTTTTAACATTATCTTTTGCTTACTTTAAAAACCTCTCTCTCTGCCATTTGAAGAATTCAATATTTTTTAAATCATTTTTTATTTTCAATTAGAGTTGATATACATCATTATGTTAGTTTCAGTTGTACACTCCAGTAATCAGACATTACATAACTTAATAAGTAATCACTGCAATAGATTCCACACCCATCCAGCACCATGCCTAGTTATTAGATTATTGACTATATTCTCTATACTGTACTTTACATCCCCATGATCATTCTGTAACAACCAATTTGTACTTTTTTTTTTTTTTTGCTGGTTCCTCTTTTCTTTTTATTTATTTTTATTTTTAACTTATCTTTATTGTTGAATATATTACAGATGTTCCTCATTTTTCCCCCATTGCCCCCCTCCTCCCCCTTCTCACCCCCCTCCTGTCTTTCCCCACACTGTTGTCAGTGTCCATTGGTTATGCATATATACATATAGGTTCTTTGGTTTATTTCTTCCCACCCCCCAACCCCCCTTCCCTTTGAGGTTTGTCAGTCTAACAACCAATTTGTACTTCTTAATCCTTTCACATTTTTCACCCATCCCCCCAGCCCCCACCCATCTGGTATCTAACAAAAGTTCTCTGTATCTATGAGAATATTTCTGTTCTGCTTGTTCATTTTGTTTGTAGATTCAATTGTTGATAGATATGTATTTACTGCCATTTTGTTTGTTCATATTTTTTTATCTTTTTCTTCAAGAAGACCCTTCAACATTTCATATAATAATAGTTTGGTGGTGATGAAATCCTTTAGCTTTTCCTTGTCTGGGAAACTCTTTATATGGCCATCAATTCTAAATGACAGCTTTGCAGGATAGAGTAATCTTGGTTGTAGTTTCTTGCTTTTCATCACTCCAAATATTTCTTGCCACTCCCTTCTGGCCTGCAAAGTTTCTTTTGAGAAATCAGCTGACAGTCTTATGGGAACTCCCTTGTAGGTAACTAACTGCTTTTCTCTTGCTGCTTTTAAGATTCTCTCTTTGTCTTGAACCTTTTGCATTTTGATGATGATGTGTCTTGGTGTGGGCCTCTTTGGGTTCATCTTGTTTGGGATTCTCTGTGCTTCCTGGACTTGTATGTCTGTTTCCTTCACCAAGTTAGGGAAGTTTTCTGCCATTATTGTTTCAAATAGGTTTTCAATTTCTTGTTCTCTCTCTTCTCCTTCTGGCACCCCCAAGATGCGAATGTTGGCACGCTTGAAGTTGTCCCAGAGTCTCCTTACACTATCCTCATTTTTTTGGATTCTTTTTTCTTTTTGCTGTTCTGATTGGGTGTTTTTTGCTTCCTTATATTCCAAATTGATGGTTTGCTTCTTGGCTTTACCTACTCTACTATTGAATCTATGTAAACTATTCTTTATTTCAGTTAGTGACTCCTTCATTTCTGACTGTGCATCCATCATTTCTGACTGGTCCTTTTTTATGCTCTTGAGGCCCTCATTAATTTCACTGAGGTTCTCACTAAGTCCATTGAGCATCCTTATAAGCAGTAGTTTGAACTCAGCATCTGTTAGGTTGCTTAACTCCATTTCACTTATTTCTTTTCCTGGAGTTTTGTTCTGTTCTTTCATTTGGGACCTGTTTCTTTGTCTCCTCATTTTGGCTGCCTGTGTTTGTTTCTATGTATTACTTAGCGAGAGGTGTGGGGCTAGCTGAGACCAGATGCTGCTTGTTTGAAAGAATTTAGGAAAAGCTGAAGCAGGATCCAAGACAGGCCAATCCTATGGTAAAGCAACTGGCAACAGCTTGGGTGGGCCTGAAAATTGGGTGGGGCGGGGCCTCAGGGAATCACCAGGGCGGGGCCAACAGTGTGAGCCAGGTTGCTGGAGTCCCAGATATGGGGCTATGTGTCATCCCAGGGAAGGGCTCACCAAAGGAACAAAGGCCTCTGATAGCACGTCTGTCCAGGAGAAAGCTGCCTCTCCAGCCCTCGCTCCAATGCCAAACAGCTCAGTTCTTCCCCATATGACTCTGGTGCCTTTCAAGCTGCCTCCCCCTCGCTGGAGCCTGGAGGGTGGGAGTCCGAGTAAGTCCGTGCGCAGGCCCTTTAAGAGGAGCTGCTGGGGGCTCCAGCCACCTCAGCCTCAGTTGCCGCTGGTTTTTCTAGCCAGAAGTTATGGGGACTTCTCTTCCTGGCACTGGAACCCTGAGCTGGGCGTCTGGTGTGGGACGGGGACCCCTCAGTCCTCAGGGAGGACCTTCCCAGCCGAGATGTCCTCCTAATTTTTATCCGCCACACGTGGGTGTGGGACCAGCCCGTCCGCCTCCGCCCCTCCTACCAGTCTCGATGCGGCTTCTTCTTTAATTTCGTAGTTGTAGGACTTCCATTCAGCTTGATTTCAGGCGGTTTTGAATCATGGTTGTTCTGTAGTTCAGTTGTAACTTTGATGTGGTTGTGGGAGGACACGATACCGCGTTTACCTATGCTGCCATCTTGACCGGAAGTCCCAATTTGTACTTCTTAATCCCTTCATCTTTTTTGCCCATCCCCCAACCCCCTACCGTCTGGCAACCAATAAAAGTTCTCTGTGTCTATCAGTCTGTTTCTGTTCTGCTTGTTCATTTTGTTTGTAGATTCAATTGTTGATAGATATGTATTTATTGCCATTTTATTCACATTTCTTCTCTGAGACCCTTTAACATTTCATATAGTACTGGTTTGGTGGTGATGAAATCTTTTAGCTTTGTGTTTGTGTGTGTGTGTGTGTGTGTGTGTGTGTGTGTGAAGTTCTTTCCATGTTCTTTGATTCTAAATGATAGCTTTGCAGGACAGAGTAATCTTGGTTGTAGGTTCTTGCTTTTCTTTTTTTTAGAGTAGAAAATTTTTTATTTGATTTTTAGATTTTTAGACATAAATCTTTTTTGGGGGGGCAATTTTTATTAATTTATATTTGTTAGATATTTCTCCTTTTTCCCTCCTAGACACTCTCCTCCTCATCCCACCTCCCTTCCCAGCATTGTTGTCTATGTCCATTAGTTATGCATACATGCATATACATTCTTTGGTTTATCTCATCTACAGCCTCCCTTCCACCCTCGTCCTCTGAGCTTTGTCAGTCTGAACCATACTCCTTTCTATGTCTCTGGGTCTATTTTGTTCATCAGCTTATTTTGTTCTTTATATTCCACGAATAAGTGAGATCAGTAAGTCCCTGCTTTTCATCACTGAATATTTCTTGCCAGTACTTTTTGGCCCGCAAAGTTTATCTTGAGAGATCAGCTGACAGTCTTATGAGAACTCCCTTGTAGGTAACTAACTGCTTTTCTCTTGCTGCTTTTAAGATTTTCTATTGGTCTTTAACCTTGTACATTTTAATTATGATGTGTCTTGGTGTGGGCCTCTTTGGGTTCATCTTGTTTGGGACTCTCTACACTTCCTGGACTTGTATGTCTGTTTCCTTCACCAAGTTAGGAAAGTTTTCTGTCATTATTTTTTTAAATAGGTTTTCAATATCTTGCTCTCTCTCTTCTTCCAGCACCCCCATGACGCAAATGTTGATATGCTTGAAGTTGTCCCAGAGGCTCCTTACACTGTCTTCATATTTTTGCATTTTTTTTTCTGTTCTCATTGGGTGTTTTTGGCTTTCTTATATTCCAAATCGATGATTTGATTCTCAGCTTCACCTTGTCTACTGTTCATTCCCTGTAAATTAGTCTTCATTTCAGTTATTGCTTACTTTAAAAACTGTCTCTGCCATTTGTAGAATTCAATATTTTCTTTTTAAAATCATTTTTTATTTTCAATTATAGTTGACATACATCATTATGTTAGTTTCAGGTATACACCCAGTACATTACGTAACTTAATAAGTGATCACCCCAATAGATCCCACACCCATTCAGCACCATGCCTAGTTATTAGAATATTGTTGACTATATTATTAAATATTTCTGACTGGTTATTTTTTTATGCTGTTGAGATCCTCACTAAATTCCTTGAACATCCTTATAACCAGTGTTTTGACCTCTGCATCTAGTAGATTGTCTCCATTTTGTTTAGTTATTTTTCTGGAGTTTTGTTCTGTTCTTTCATTTGGGACATATTTGTCTCCTTCTTTTGTCAGCTTCCCTGTGTTTGTTTCTAGGTAGAGCTGCTCTGTCTCTAATGTAGTAGGTGTCCTGTAGGGTCCAGTGGCACAGCCTCCCTAGTCAACCCAGCTAGGCACTCAAGGTGCACTCCCTGTGTGGGTTATATACCCTTCTGTTGTAATTGAGTCTTTTTAAAAAAAATTTTTTTTTCCTTTATTGATTTTACAGAGAGAGAAGTGAGAAGGAGAGAGAAATAGAAACATCGATGAGACAGAACATTGATTGGCCGCCTCCAGCATGCCCCCCACTGGGGATTGGGCCCACAACCTGGGCATGTGCCCTGACCAGGAATCGAACTGACAACCTCTTGGTGCATGGGTCAATGCTCAACCACTGAGCCACACCAGCCGGGCTGTAATTGAGTCTTGATTGCTGTTGGCACATCAATGGGAGGCATTTACTCAGTCTAATCAGCTGCAAGGACTAGCTGTGACCACTGACCATCAACCTTCACCTGCCTTGGAGGATCAGCTGTGTAGTGGCCCACTACACAGAGCAAGACTTACTTCAGCAGAGCTCTGGTACCTGCTGAGTCCACCCCTTGAGTGTGTCGCTTGTGGAGGTAGTTGGGTGGTGGTGCTTTGACATGATCCAAAGCTGTCCACTGGGTGTGATGGTTCTGGGGCCTCTCTAGAAGTGCAGGCCAAGCAAGGTCAGCCACTGCCTGTGTTCTGCCTGGGGCCACCAGGCATAAGCTGCAAAACAATCTGCTCATAGCTGCTTCTTGTGCTGGGCTTGGAGGTGCTCAGGTAAGGCCAAGCTGTGAACCAAGGCTCACTGCTGCTAGTGCTGGGTCTGGGGCAATTAGCAACAGGTATGGAGCTCACTGAGGCCAGATGCTGCTTGTTTGAGAGATTTTAGGGAAATCTGAAACATGAGCCAAGACAGGCCATTTGTATGGAAAAGCCACCAGAAACAGCTTAGGTGGGCCCAAAAGTTGGGTGAGGCAAACAGTGTGAGCCAGGTTGATGAAGTCTCAAATATGGTGCCCATCTGCTGGCTCTGTGGGGGGAGGGCTCATCAAAGGAACAATGGCCTCTGCCAGCACTTCTGTCTGGGAGAAAGCTGCCCCTTTAGCTCTCACCCTGATCCCATTTTCTCCCCATATGTCTCTGGTGACTTTCAACCTGCTGTCCCTGCACTGGAGCTCAGAGTGAGTGAGTCCGAGTAAGTCCATGCATGGGCCCTTTAAGAGGAACTACCTGGGACTTCAGAAGACTTGGCCTCCCTCAGTCTCAATCCCTGCTGGTTTTTACAGCTAGAAGTTATGGGGACTTCTCTTCCTGGCACTGAAACCACAAGCTCAGGGGTCTGGTGTGAGACTGGGATTCCTCTCACCTCAGGGGGGAACTCCACAGCTGAGATATACCACCTGATTTTTATCCACTACATGTAGGTGTTGGACCAGCCCTTCCGCATCTCTACCCCTCCTACCTGTATTGGTGTGGCTTCTTCTTTCATTTCATAGTTATAAGATTTCCATTCAGATTGATTTCAGGCAGTTTTGAATGATGTTTAGTTCTGTAGTTTAGTTGTAATTTTGATGTGGTTGTGGGAGGAGGCAAGTACCGTGTTTACCTACACCACCATGCCATCTCGGAAGTCTCAATATTTTCTTTACCAGAGCCCTCATTGCTTTGTTGTCACCATATACACTCTTTCAAAAGCAGTGCATTATTTGACAGTGTTTATTCAATGGACGAGAAGGAATTGTTAAAAAAAATTTACCATGACTCCCAAATTGATGAAATATCTGGTTTCAGGGCCTTTTAAGGGCCCGTATACCCCATTTCTAGTGGAAAGCTTCACTGCTGACAGAACTCTGACTGAAGACCCATGTTTGGGGTCTTTCATTGATCAGGAAAGAAGTCTTCCTAGAAGACTATTTTCAGCAGATCTAGAGGGTGGTGCATCAGAGTTTTACACCTATGGGCACGGCACCATTTTAAGAGTTCTCTGGTGAGTGGGAAGAGGGCTATTTAAGGGGATGAAGAAGCCCCCACCAGGTGGCTAAGCTGGTTGGAGCATCTTCTCATACACTAAAATAATTGTGGGTTCGATTCCCCATCAGGGCACATACCTAGGTTGCAGGTTCAATCCCCAGTCGGGGTGAGTATGGGAAGCAACCAATCAATGTTTCTCTCTCTCTCTCTCTCTCTCTCTCCCTCTCTCTTCCCCCATTCTTCTCTCTCTCAAATCAATAAACATATCCTCGAGTGAGGATTAAAAAAATAAAGGGATGAAGAAGAGGGAAAATAATCTTCCTTATGTAGGAGAGTACAAATGGAAACTGTGGCCACAAAACTATGTACTCCTAGGATAGCTTTCATCTATGCATAGATACACAGGCATCTACAAAGTCTAGAGTAACTCATGATGTAGTGTACTAGCCTGTACAGAATGTTTATAGCAGCATATTTTTTTTTATTGTGGTAAACTATACATAATGTAAAATTTACCACCTTAATCATTTTAAGTGTACAGTTCAGTAGTATTAAATGCACTCATAATGTACAACCATCATCACCATCTACCGCCAAACTTATCTTGTAATAGTAAAACACTGTACACATTAAACAGTAATTCCCCATTTCCTCACCCTCCCACCCCAGCTCCTGACAACCACTTTCTGTCTCTATGATTTGATTCGTCTAAGTATCTCATGTAAGTGAAATTACAGAGTATTTGTCTTTTTGCAATTGGCTTATTACAGCAGCATATTTTTAAAAGCTATTATTACTCTCATGTGAAAATGAGAAGTTAAAAAACCCTTGAGATAGAGTCATTATCTTGTCTATTGTGAGCCATTTGATTAATGACAGATAAAGAATTTTGTTTTAGTTTGTTTTCCTATTCTCGTTCTGTTTTTCTTTTCTTGCCTTTCCAGGGGTTACCTGAAATTTTTTTAGAATTTCATCTTGATTTATTATAGTGCTTTAACTATATCACTTTGAAGATTTTAGTGGTTGGTCTAGGTAACAATATACATATATAACTTACCAGTCAGCAAAATGCAGAAATCTTACTTCCATTTAGGTCCTTCTGCCTCCCCACTTAAAAAAAATAATTATCCTAAGAATTTCTTCTATATACATTTAGTAGCACATCAAATGGTAGTATCATTTTTGCTTCAACCATCATGTATGATTTAAGAAACTCATAAATACGACAATATATTTCATTTATCCCTATCTTTACCCCTTTGATGTTGTTTTCTCATTTCCCCAGTTCCAAGCCTTTTCCTATCATCATTTACTTTGTTTAGAGTATTTTCTTTAATTACTAATGTTTAGTTGGAGTAAGTTCTCTGTGGTATACCACACTTTCCCTGGTTTTGACTAAGAGGAATAGGTTGTCTTAGGACTTCTTGTCTGTATCTGCTGGAGGTTCTGGTTCAGAAGCTTCTGCAACACCTAAGCTGAGAAATATGGAAGGTGATAGGGATAACAAGAGAATTTACCAGCATGTTGTTCTTCAGCCCTGAAGTTCTAAGACAGCTTATCTTCTTTGTACTTTTCAGAGTCTTTCTATGCTTGTTTGTTGTGTTATTTCCAGTGTTTTTTAGTTGTTAGAGGGATGAACTGGAGGGAATGGAGCTACTCTGTTTTGGCTCAAACTCCAGACACAGTTTTTCCAAAATTTAATCATGAAAATTTTCAAACACAAAGTAAAGTTGAAAGCATTTTACACTTAACACCCATATACCATCACCTAGATTCTACCATTAATATGTTACTAAATTTGTTTTATCATGATTTTTAATAGCTAAAACTTGGCAAAACCCCAAATGTCTATCTACAGTATAGTGGGTATATCTACATGCAATAACAAGAGTGAAACTAATAAAATATTTGGAGAACACAGCACACAAAAATACAGTTGTATGATTACATTATATAAAGTTAGGTAAGACTATTGTGTAAGGATGTATGAATGGGTGGTAAAACTATAAAAGCACAAAAAAAAGTCTATCTCAAAAGTCAGGATAATAGCAGTGATTAGGACTGAAGTACTGAGTGTTAGCAGGGATCTAATTCTCAACCTGTGTGCATGTTTACAGGGGTGTTCTCTTTATAATTGTGAAATATAAAATGGTGTCACTTTTTAAGGGCCTTTAAAATGGAGCCAGGAGGCCATTAAGGAAATGGGTCTTATGCACATCCTAACCAAACAGAATATGAACTATTCGAATCAGCATACCCAAATTGCAATTCCTTTTAATCCCAAATAAACACTTTTTCTTTGCTTGATTTTTGTCTCCTGACAATTTCAGTTAACATATCCATGTGTTATACTGGAATATATATGTTCTAATGGGTTTTCTGTGTGTATATTTCACATTTTTAAAAGGTATGAAAAACATGATTGTATTTTTGTTTCATACACACAAATGTGTATATATGTATACACAATAGCATATATAAATATTTGTCATGAGCGTTTCTGATTTATAATGAATGCTTTATTTTCATAGGGTAAATGACAAAGCACTTTCTCTTTAAAAATTATGCATATATAATATTTCAAAATGATATCAAAATTTTGAACATTTTGACCCTGGCCAGTTTGGCTCAGCAGTTCAAGCGTCAGCCCGCGGACTAGAGAGACCTGGGTTCGGTTCCCACTAAAGGCATGTACCTCGGTTGCAGTTTATCCCCAGCCCCGGTTGGGGTTGTGTGGGCAGCAACCAGTCGATGTGTCTCTCTCACATCGATGTTTATCTCTCTCTCTTCCTCCCTCTCTTTCTCCTGCTCTATCTGAAGGTGAATGCAAAAATGTCCTCGGGTGAGGATTAAAAAATAAATAAAATTTTGAACATTTGAATAGGAAATGGCCAAAGTACCTATAGAGGCAATTAACTTCAGAAAATATCCAAATGTTTCAATAAATATAAGATATTATATTGCATTTCACAAACACTCAAAATTAGATATTAAAAATTGCTCTAATAAAAAAAAAAAAGCATTTTCTAAAAACATTAAAAAGAAAAAAATCAATAATGGGCATGGGTGCTAGGCACATATTGTCATGCATTGTAAAATCTTCCAGGAAAGCAACTATGTAACAGAGTGAAATGCTGGGTCTCTCTGAGTCCACCTTGTGTTCAAGACTGCATTGTTCCCCAGGCCTTCAGGCTAATAGCTCCTCCTAATCATTAGAAGAGGTCTGCTTCCCGCTTGTTTTTACCAAAACAGCCCCTTCCATTTTCCCTTCCCTTGACATAATAGAAGCCTGAACTCTTGTTACTTTCTGTGAAGGAAAAGGGGCCAAATATTAACCTGACAAGTTTAGGGAACTCAAAGATCTAAAGTAACCACAAAAGATGGTCTGAAATTAAAACTTTTTAACGAAAAGCAGTTTATGGCAGGTAGTCATGTCCTAGGCTGGCATCTTCCCTGACAAAGGTTTATCTTTACCTTAACTGAACCTGTCTATTGTCTTTTTGCACCTACAATAACATATCTTTGGAAAGTCAAAGTAATTTTCCTTTTTCCAGACCCCCTCAAAGCATAGGCACAACTCTGAGTACACCACAAATCCCCTCATTGTTGACTGTTTACTATCCTGTACCCCGCTATGTAAAAAAAAGTGTGTGTCTATCACTTTACTTTTCATCCAATCACAGAGGTTTCCCTGCTTTGCTTTCTCCCACCTCCTTAATCTATCACCAGTGGATTTCATGTAATTCACTTGCGTATTCTCTTGATTGTAATGTGTAAAATAAGGTGCAAAATTGCCATTCTCTGGCGCATTATCTCAATCCCTTGAGATTCTGCTTCCCAGAAACTGTCGACAGTTTTGGCTCAAATAAACTCACAAAATTCTTCACAAGTTTGAATATTTCTTATGTTGGCATTTCTTAAGATGGATTTGAAGATTAGGACTCCCATCTTCTCAGTTGGTGCCTCCTTGATCAATAAATCTTTCATTATCTCAAATTCTGATGTTTTGAGTTTTGGTCTTTGGAGAGTTGGACACACAAACTTTGGACTGGTAACAACTAGGCAATGTGCTTAAAATTCTAACAATCCTTGATCTAGCAATTCAATTTCAAAGAATTTAAACTAAGAAAATAATCTTCAAAGATATAACTACAAGGATATTAATGTGTAATAACTCCATTCTGACCCTCAGTTACTGCACGTACACACCCTGGCAGATTCTTTTTTTGTAAACATAAGGGTGTGGGGGACTGGAAAGTTCACCCCTGGCTATAAGACATTCTTGGCATTATTCTCTTGGGCGGCGTGACTCAGGTCACAATGCCCCCGGGACCCCTGCAGAAACGACAGTTCTCGGAACTGCAGCAGGTGTTTTCTGCTTGCCTCAAGCACTGACCTTATCGATTATGCCGTTAGGGTCTGGTCTCCTAACAACCAGATTAGCCCCGACTTCAGCGCCCCAGGAACATTCCTGCTTTCATGCTATAAAACCTTGCCCCTGTTTTACAATAAACGAGACTTGATCAGAATCCTGTCTTATCTCCATTCTTCGTGTCTCTTGCCCCCTACCATCCTCACTCCCCCTCTAGAGTCCTCATTGCTCGACCTGCGGGACAGGTCATAAGGGCCTTGAAAAACCCAAAGAAAACTGTACAGATAAAGGGTTAATGAAGGCCTTGGGAAACTCAGAGGAACCATGAGAAAAAAGATTAATGGCTGCCCTGACCTCTAACAAGATCCTCTCACCCTCCTTCTATCAGTTCCCCCCCTTAACAGTGCCAAAAGCAGCACCAAGAGAATGTAGTTTTTTTTCTGTAGTTTGTGCCTTTAAAAATGGGCAACAAAGAAGGCTCGGGGCTGAGGATTTAGGGAAGCTGTACCCCCCCAAGCCCGCCGGTGTAATAAAGTGCTCCTTTACAATTTGGCTGTGCATCTCTGGTCATCTTGCTGACACCTTACAACAAATGGAGCAAAAAACTGGAAATAATATAACTAACAATAGGGGTTTAATTAAATATATTCAAATAAATGAGCTTAGTTTAGTTAAATATACTTAACCAAAAAATTAATTAGGTGAAATGGCATGCACTGAAGCCATTAAAAACACTACTGAGGGCCCAGCCAGTGTGGCTAAGTGGACTGAGCATTGTCCCATGGACTGAGAGGTCCTGGTTCGATTCTGCCGGGCTGTAGGCTCTATCCCCAGTAGGCGGACTGCAGGAGGCAGCCCATTGATATTTCTCTTTGACATCATGTTTCTATCTCTCTCTCTCTCTGAAAAATCAATAAAAACATATTTAAAAAAACAAAACAACAAAAAACACTACTGAGGGGCAATATTTATTGGCAAATTCAAATGTTCAAGGCATATTCTTAAATGGGGGAAAAACAAGATAGTTACAATTGCTATTTGCAATATTGCATTTTGTTAAAATGAGAGCAACAGTGATTCACAGATTAATATGTAGTTCAGAGGTCTGTTAAAAGATGTTCACTAAAATGTTTACCACTTATTTCTGCGTGGTGCTATCAAGTGTATTTTTCTTTTACTTAAATTATCAACCTTTTAAATGGGGTAGGTATTCCGTTAGTAAAATTTAAAAAATTAGCTGTTGGCTTCTCAGTGACTGGACTGCCCCTCCCCTCCCGCACTGCCTGGGCCTCTTCCCTCCATTCTCATCTTGTGGACTGCAGAGGCCACCCTACTGACTCTCTCAAATGGGCCCAGGTCCCACCCGACCCTACCCTTTCACTTTTTTCCATAATGCTTATCTTCTAAAAGGTTATATAATTATGTTCAGGGCTTAGTGTATGCTCCCTGCCTCCTCAAAACGTTCTGGTGAGCAATGATCAAGGAATGGTGTTCGTTTTGTTCGCTGACGTATTTCCAGCTGCCTACAATAGGCTTGGCACACATACACTTTTGTTGAATGACAGAGGGGAAATTAGTTTTGTCATGCCTGTCGTCTGCTTGCCTTACCATCATTTATGCAGATACAGAGTAACAAGATACCGCATTCAGCGAACCTACCCTTCCTTACCAAGGAACCAGGAACCCAGGGCTCGGCACACTTCGGGTGGCGCCAAGTCCGGAAGTGGGGTCTGGGGACTTGACAGGCTCACCAGCGCCCCTGCCTCTCAGACAGACTCAGAGAACTACACTTCCCAGAATCCTCGGGTTCTCGCGTGGGCTACATTTCCCAGAGAGATTCTCCGCCCCTCCGGGACCTGCTAGAGGAGCTGGACATTTGCTGCCAGAGTGAGCAGCTTCCCGGCCAGAGCCCTAGAGGAGTCTCCACCAGAGGCAGCTGTCTGGCCGGGGAAGTTCCGGAGCCTCCCTCCTGCGGAGCGCGGCCGGTGGATGCACACTCCCCTCCCCCGCGGAAAGCCGGAGGCCTGGCGAGGTGAGCGGCGGAGGGGCAGCGGGAGAGAGGACCGCGGCCTTGGAAGGATGCGCGGCACAGGCTCGAGAGGCGTGAGCGGGGCCTTTGTTGGGCGCAGGAGGGCCAAGGGTTGGGAATCTCGGCTCTGTCTTTCTGTCCCCCGTGAACAGTCCCGCAGACGTGCCCCTGAACGCGGCAGGTCGGGCATTTCGTCCCCATTGGCCCCAGGCCCCAACTACCCTCCTGCTTCCTCCCGACCGTTAACTGCGCGCTACCAGCCCGGCCCCTACCGGCCTTTGAATTTGCTGCCGGCCGTCAGTGAATGTCAGGAAAGGTGTTTCCTCTCCTTATCTTCCCCACTGCCCTCCCGGGTGGCAGGCTTTATGATCTGTTTTCCACGAGAAGTGAGGAAAGCTGATGTTTACCCTTTCCGAAGCAGTTTTCTCTAAATATCTGGAAATTGATAACTTTACAGGAAAGGGAGGTAATGGGTGGGAAAAGCTTGTGGTGGAGAAAAGTTGGCGCATGCACGCAGGGAAGTTGGAATGGATGCGCTGAAGTGCGCTGTGGTAGGAATCCTGGTGCGCCCTCACTGGCTGGGAGCTGGGGCAAGTGCTCCCGCTCTGCCTTCAGTTTTCTGGTCTGTGAAATGAGGGTACCGACAATGCCAGCAGGGTTGTGGGACAAAATGATGTGGGCGGTGCCTGGCACGCGGTGAGGCTCGGTGATTTCGCTGCTGGCTGATCGAGTGCTTGCTCCTTTTTCTCTGAGTCAGGGGAAGAGTTGGAGCATGGACCAGGGTGGCCCAGTCCTTCTCTCTGGTCCTCATTGCTCCCAGCTCCTCCTGACTTCCCTCTTTGAGGGCTCTATGGAGTCATTCTCAGGTGGTGGAAGGATGTGAGAGCTGGTGAGTGTGATGAGTAGAAAGTAGAAGGGGTTTGCTTCTCTCTCTTGGCTCCCATTTTCTTCTCTTAGATCTGCCTTCTGGAGACTCTGCCTGTCCTCAGAGGGAAGAGCCCAGAAAGAGGAAATGGCTACTGAACAGAGGGAAGCAAGGCCCCAGGTGAGTTCATTGTATCTCAGGTCTTAGGGACATAAGTTTTTTTGTTTTCCCTCAAACTGAAGTTCTCTACCCAGTGCAGTCTTTTCCAGTATTTGGAGCCCAAATCTTTTTCCCTTTGAAGAGTTGATCCACCTTGGTTGATAGTGGATTCTGTAGTGAATGCTTGCCTCCTCCCCCTATGTCTAGTGTTTCCATTTTCTTTTCCTAATAGACACACTTTTATTCATTAATTTCAATTAACTACATGATTACTAATTTGACAGGTAAGATGCCACACATCTTACATTACTTGAAGCAGATCAAACTAACAGCACACGTGGCAGAGTTCCTTTCTGGTCCTACTTCCTTGGTTCACCCATATCTCCCTCCCTACCCTTGGCAAGAATGCTTTCCTTTTTCTTTCCCTCCCTCAGAATCCTCGTGATACCTTCCCTAGGCTTCTCTAATCCATCATTTTTCGTTTTTTTCTCCCTTGTACTTTGGATCCTGTGCCTTGCTTCTACCACTCTTGAAAACTGATCTTTATGTGCAGGAATGAGGGAAGGACCTCATACAGTGAACCAGTGCTTGGACAAAGGATAGCCATGTTGTAGGGGACACAGTTGGGGAGGTCTCTTGACTCTGAGGGCAAAGAGAAGACTCCTCAGGAAGCATCAGGGAGGGTTTCATGGGGTATTGGTAGTGAAGATGTTGGTAGTGTATACAGTGGTTAGGAAGTGGAGCTTTTGAGTCAGATGGCCAGGTTTGAACCCATATCCAGTGTTGTCATTTATGGGCCTTGGGCAAATACCTCCATCTCTCTGCCTCAGTTTTCTCACCTGTAAAATTGTAATAACAAAAGTACCTACCTCATAGGTTAGGTGAGAGGGTCACATGAATTAATGCATGGAAAGTGTTTAGATCAGGGCCTGGCAAAATATATGGTTGTCGTGGTAGCTGAACGATGTTTTTCTAGTAATAATTCAATTAATGTTGATAGAAACTGTTGCACAGTGTTCCTTGACCCAAAATATACTTGTTCTTTCTTTACTCATCTTTTTTTTTTTTTTATACATAGAGCAGGAGGGAGAGAGGGAGGAAGAGAGAGAGAGAAACATCGATGTGAGAAAGACACATTGACTGGTTGCCACCCACACGACCCCAACAGTGGCCTGGGACAAACTGCAACCGAGGTACATGCCCTTAGCAGGAACCGAACCCCGGGACTCTCTGGTCCGTGGGCCGACTCTCTAACAGCTGAGCCAAACCAGCCAGGGCTTCATCTTTATCTAACAATAATAGGTAATGTTGCTGAGAATGTCCTGAGGGCTTTACCTTTGTTCTCACTTTCATAACTGCACAGCAGTTATTATCTCCATTTTACATGTGAGGAAACGGGAGCTCAGAGAAGTCAAGTGTCCTGAATTCAAACCCAAGTGTGTATGGCTTCTAAGTACATGCTTGTTATCATCCAGCCATTGCTCTGGTGATCTTTCAGAACACAGGGCAGACCCAGCCATGTGTTACTAGGGCTGTTCTGCACTGTGACATTATCTTTTGGACCCATGAAATTTGGTGGTGTTTGATCTTCTGAGGCTACGGCTAGGGCCTCCCATTGCATATGGGGGCTGCTTTTTCCCAAGGCTTTGCCATTCCATTCCAACAGAGCCAAGTTGCTCTCTTGCCCAGAATCTTTTCCATCCTTGTGTGTGAGTGAATCCTGTAGGGCATTCTCCCTAACCTTGTCTGCTGTCCATATGTCAGTACTACATGGACCTGTGTGTAAAACTCACTAACAGGATGTTTATGACTAGAGAGAGAATATACTGAGTACTGGGTTAAAAGAAAACTTTAATTATTGTCCTGCCTCTGTCACTAATAAATTTATGTGACCTGGGGTCTTGACTGCCCTGGACTATGTTTTCATCATCTCTAAAATGAGGAGTGAGCTAGGAGATGGCATACAGTCCTGTACAGCTACACTTTTTCTTTCATTGTTCAAATTATTTCATGTATTTTTCTTCTCTACTATTTGGGCTTTAAGTTCTTTTGAGGGCAAGATCATTTTTTGTATTCCCTTATATGCCAATAAGTTACCTTATTATACATGTATTACATGCTCATATTAAAAAGTCAGAGAATAAAAAATACATATATAAAGAAGAAATTAAAATCACTATTACCCCATCATCTGGATATAATCACTGTCACCCCTTTGGTATGCATCCCTTAGAATAATTTTTTATGCACCTTTATTTATATACATATGTATGTATGTATTTATTTTACCATTTTAACTTTTTTGTTGTGACAAAATATACATAACAAAACTTACCGCTTTAACCCTTTTTGAGTGTATAATTCAGTGGCGTTAAGTATATTCATATTGTTGTATAACAGTCACTGCTATCCATCTCCCTTATATGAATTATCTCATTTATTTCTTAATTTATGAGGTAGGCGTTGACAGGGAGTTTGACAGAGAGGTTAAGAATGGCAGCTTGGCCCTGGATGGTTTGGCTCAGCGGTTAGAGCATCAGCCCGCGGACCAAAGGGTCATGGTTTCAATTTCCGGTCAAGGGCATGTACCTGGGTTGCAGGTTCAATCCCTGGCCTTGGTCACGGTCGTGTGGGAGGCAACCAATCAATGTGTCTCTCTCACATCAATGTTTCTCTCTCTCTCTCTCTCTCTCCCTCCAACCCTTCCCTTCCTTCCCTTCCACTCTATCTAAAAATCAATGGAAAAATATCCTCAGGTGAAGATTAACAAAAAAACCGCATGGCCGGTGTGGCTCAGTGGATTGAGCATCGCCCCATGGACTGAGAGGTCCCGGTTCAATTCCTGGTCAGGGCACATGCCCAGGTTACGGGTTCGATTCCCCAGGCGGGGGCATGCAGGAGGCAGCTGATCAATGTATCTCTCTCACATCAATGTTTCTATCTCTCTCTCCCTTCCTCTCTCGCTCTCAAAAAAAAAAAAAAAAAATCAATAAAAACGTATTAAAAAACACAACAACAACAAAAAAGAATGGCACCTTGGACATTCACTTGAATTGGAATTCCATTTCTACCACTGAGCAGCTGTGATATTGTAATTTATGATAAAATATGCATTTGGTTTTCATCCTTGTTCCTGGCACATAGCTTCCAAAGCACTTATAATCCTGAAATAACTTCAAAGTAATAAAGATGAAATGGCTATGTTTTGTTACTCATAACCAGCCCTTTCAATCACACCAGAGTTTATATTAATGAGGTGACTTTAGGAAAGCCCCTGAGGATTGGGGCTGTTTGCCAGAGAAACCAACCCTGATTAGAAGGTTGGAACTTTCAGCCTTTTACCACCTCTGCTTGCTGCGGGCTGGAGGTTGACTCAGTCTTGCCTGTGTAATGAGTTAATCAGTCATGCATATGTAATGGTCAATTATTTAATCCCTCATGCCTTTGTAATGAAGCCTCCATAAAAACCCAAAAGGACAGGGTTCTGAGAGTTTCCTAGTTGGTGAATGAACATGTGGAGATTCAAGGAGAGTGGCATATCCAGAGAGGGTGTGGAAGCTCTATTCCCCTTTCCCCAAAGCTTGCCCTATGCATCTCTTCATTGGTTGTTCCAGAGTTATATCCTTTTATAAAAAACTGGTAATCTAGTAAGTAACTTGTTTTTCTGAGTTATGTGAGCCACTCTAGCAAATTAATCGAACCTGAGTTGTAGGTTGTGGAAATCTCTGAATAAGCATTTCATGGTAACCCATCTACCTCCCCACTGCCACCTTCTTCACTCTGTGATGGGTGGTCCTGGGTGAGCTGGGATGGCTTGTCTTTACAGATGTCAGTGACGTTCAAGGATGTGGCTGTGCTCTTTACAAGGGATGAATGGAGAAAGCTGCGTCCTTCTCAGAGAAACTTGTACCAGGATGTGATGTTGGAAAACTACAATAACCTGGTCTCACTGGGTAAGGAAGTTTTCCCTGTAGATACAGAATTCAGAAATGGGGATAACTCAGCACCTGCTTCTTCCCTGAATAAAAGCCATGAGTCATCAGAAACTTTAGCTGAGTTTTGCCTTAGATTGTACAAATTGGATCTCCAAAAATAAATATTAAAAACCTTTTCCCTTTCTATAGGCATTGAATTACCCCATGGATGACACAATCTATACAGATATACATTAGAAATTTCCTTCCACTTCAGGCATCATTTTCCCAGTATGATTGTTCTGTTTGGTTGCTCACCTCTCAGCTGAGAGCGTCCCTCAACCCTCTTCATTGACCTACCACTTGCTTTCCTAATTCTCTTTTCCAATTCAGAAATTGGGATAACTTAGCACCTGCTTTTCTGGATAAGTTCTGTGGGTTGTCTAATAAACTTTTTCTGAGTTTTGCTGTGAGATTGTCCTTATGGGATCTCTACAAATAAATCTTAAAAACATATCCCCCCTTATAGGCATGGAATTGCCCCATGTATGGGAATGGAGGAGGTAGTATTGATAATCATCCCCTTCCCTCTATATAATTACACATTAGAAGTTTCTTCGTGGTTCAGGCATTATTTCCTTGCAACAATTGTTTGCATGTCTTTCAGCAGAGGGCATTGTTCAATCTCTGGACCTACCACTTGCCTTTTCCTCTTGTCTTTTCTCGGGATCAGCAAACTTTTTCTGTAAAGGGCCAGGTAGTAAACATTTTAGGCTTTGTGGGTCACATGTGATGATCTCTGTAACATTCTGCTTTTTTTTTCCCCCAACCATTCTTTCTTCAAGGGCCATACATAAATAGATCTAGATTACGGCTATGACCCATACTTTGCTGACCACTGCCATCATTGAAAGGGAGTCAGATAGTGTTTTCTCATTTTGAACAAGCTACTTGGTACATAATCTTTTCCATAAGATAACTGTTTATAAATGTAATTCGGTCTAAATATTTAACATATTCCGTCTTCTATAGGAAGCCAATAGCACCCTATTATTCAAGGCTGTGTGTTTATGGTATTTCCCTAACATACAACTAATTATTACATAGTCATGTCCTACAAGTCCCTTCATTTTTCCTAACACACCTCTCATGTTGTGGGGGTACAACTTGAGTACCTCACAGAAGCTTTTTGTACCATCCCCTGAGTTTTCCACTCAGATCTGAGATACCTCTTTGTGTCAAAACAAAACCAAGTTGTTTTTTTCTTTTTCTGTCTATGAACAGGACTCCCATTTTCCAAACCAAAAGTGATTTCCCTGTTGCAGCAAGGAGAAGAGCCCTGGAAGGTGGAGAAAGAAAGTCTTGGGGGCTCCTCTCTCGGTGAGTGGGGGGCTGAGGTGCTCAGGAATTGCTGCAGGCAAAGGTCTGGTTAATATGTGGATGGTGCAGGTTGCAGATGATGGTCAGGAAAGTTTCTCCAAGGTTCTCAGTCCTCAGGAAGTGGGGGAGAAGGGACCCCAGGCAAAAGCTTCCTCTTTTTTTCCCTGGTAATCACTTCAGAAATGAATCTGTCAGGATCTCTTTTCTTGTTCTTTCCTATTGTTTCAAAGGAGGGCAACATTCTCATGTGTTCATTCGGCAAACATGGTGTATTTAAAGACTTGCAAGTAGTTCATTCTGACTGAAGTTCAGGGTATGTACATGGGGAAAAAAGGAGACAAGGAAAGAAACAATTTTAGAAAATTTGATGGAGCCTATTATAAAGTGCTTTGGTACAGTTCTTAGAGATGTGAACTGTCTGATGAGTGACTGCAGAGGATTTTAAGCAGAAGAATTCTGTGGTCCTTTATATCTTAGAAAAGTTGGTGAATCAGAAACAATTTAACATCTTTCAGTAAAGGCATAGCTGAAGAAGCTTTGGTTTGTCCCTACTCTGGCATTGGTCAGAAAGAGAGCACCTGATGTGGACAGAGCTCCCTTCAAGGCATGTTAAGAACTAAAACAAGTTCTGGAGTATTATTATGTTGTGTCACCATTTATGTTTAAAGAAAATTATGTAGATGTTTGTCTGTAGGTATAATATACAGGTAAGTACAGAGAAGTTAGGGGCATAGCTTAGCTGGTAACAGTTACTTTTGGAATGGGATTTAGAATGGGTGGGATGAAAGGGGGCTTTATTTGTATGTAATCTTAATTTTTTACATGGAGAATAATTCATAAAGTCCTTAGTAATTTGAAAGTAATAGTCACATTGGGAACATTGCTAGGGATAGATTTAAAGTGAAGCAAAACTGGATATGGAAAGTTTCTGGAGACTGTTGCATGAAGTAGGCAGGATGTAATAGGGCCTGGATGAAGGCATGTGCAGTGGGATTCAGGAGGGAAAAGGAGGGGCCCCTTGTTAAGGATATAGGACGAATTTTGTGTGGCATTGGTTTCATTTGAGATGTGAGTGAAATACTCTGGTAGAGATTGCTGATGGGCAGTTGTATAAAGTATACGGAATTGGAACTCAAGGGAGGTCAGGGAGCAATTGGTACAAAGATGTCATTTGAAGCCTTGAGTTGACCAAGTGAGGGAACAGAGCAAAGGAAAGGGAACCTCAACATTTATGAGGTAGATTAAAAAAGAAGAATCGGAGAGAAATGGGATAGGTGGCTATGAAGAAAGTTGGGGACAGAAGTATACAGGTCCTATACTGGTGGAGCTCCCAGTCAAGTAGGGAGACAAGTGTTCATGAACTGAGCGCACGTAGAATGTGAACTGACAAATTTCAGCCAGGACCTCATAGGAAAGATACAAAGTGCTGAGAACATAGATCAAGAGGGGGCAGTGTCTGCAAAGCTTCCCTGAGGAAGGGTGCATCCAAGGATGGGGAGAAGCATTCCAGACATAGGAAAGGGCACGTGTGAGCATCCAGAGAAAGGAGGCCAGTGTGTGCAGACAGGAGCGAGGAGAGAGGAGAGTGTCAATCTCGCTGTTAGCTCTGGACTGAGCCTGCCTGAAAGATCAGAGTAAGAGAAAAAAAAGAATCTCTTTCCCCTTGTGTGTGCCTTGGGAGCCTCTGCTTGATGAAGGAGTGGATTAAATGGAATAGATGGTAGGACTGGAGTCCGAACCTGTCCAGAGAGATGCTTGGGCCATGTGGCAGTGGGGTTGGAGTCCTTAGTTATCCCCCATCCCAGGTTTGAGAAGACCTCCCTGAAAGAAAACTATGAGTCGATGTCTGAAGGAAGTAAGGACATCACAGCTGAGCAATATGTGCATTTCTGTGGGATGAGATGAACCTTCTCTCTTTCCTCAGAGATGAAAATTATACGGGATGTTCTAGGAGTGCTGACTTGTGGTTGTGTCTGTCCTGTACCCCTGGTGAGTTCTCCATCAGCCTAGACTAAAACGTGGCCTCAGAACAGCTTCCTTTCCCAGGGTGGGCTCACTGCCCCAGGAGCTTTGGTGAAGGACCTGGATGTTCTTGGAAGTACTTCCAAGTGTTGACTCTAGACCAGAACCAAAAACCTACCCTTCAAACAGCCTGTGACAGAAAACCTTATGCTCCCAGGGTAGGACTTTGAGAACCTCTAGTTGCCTCAAAATTTGCTTTAAAAAAATTGTTTTCATTTCAAAACTATTCACAAATAGGAAAAACAAAACAAAACAACCTGTCATCCCTGGGTGTGTATGTTTTAAATTGAGAGATGGGAGGAGATGATTCATTGGCTGTGTGTCTCATCTGAGTCTCT
Organism: Tadarida brasiliensis; assembly: GCA_030848825.1. Lineage (NCBI taxonomy): Eukaryota > Metazoa > Chordata > Mammalia > Chiroptera > Molossidae > Tadarida > Tadarida brasiliensis. The sequence goes on from CM061259.1 coordinate 74,769,237, forward strand.
TGCTTAAGAAATGTGTGCTAAGTTGAATCACTGAGGTTATGCTTTCTGGAAGAGTTATAGTAAGAATACGATTATACAAGCTTGTGCATTCCATGAACACTCAAATGTGGACATATACATGAAATTTAAAATTTCAGAATCCAGTGATGATCTGGATAAACCATTACCTCCAATCAAAAAGTGTTTTTCTTATCTTTATCTTTTCCTGTGTTTTCTTAATGCAAGAAGCCATGTAGGGTAGATGGAACCTGTGCAGAGTAGTCAGCTTCAGGGGGCATGGTGGGCTGCCTTCTACCCAGATTTTCTGGGGCTGCCATGTACACAGGGCGGGGCGTCTTTTTCTAATTTGCAGAAAGGTGCTGTCGGGGTGGGTAGCAACATGCAGTGGTTTTATTTAATGAATTTCTTTCAAGGTAAAAGTGGAGACCAAATACTCTACAGTTGTGATAATGTGTTTGTTAGTTTTGTTCCTGTCTCCTGCCCTTCCCATCAAAGACTCCAACGTGGGCCCTCCACCTTCCTCCTGCCACCAACATCCACTCTCCTTGTAGCTGCCAAAATGATTTAATTAATTAATCTATTTACTTATTTATTTAAAGCACAACTATTTTTATTGACATAAAAAGTGCTAGAGAGTTGTGTTGGGATGAAAAGCAAGTTACAGAACAATTCACAGGGTAGTGTTCCCAGCATATATTTAACACACACACACACAAAACAATACTTTACATTTTTAAGGGTATATTTATACACAAGTGAATTTAAAAATAAAAATCAGGAAGGTTGTTTTTTTTTATTGTTGAAAGTATTACAGATGTCCTCACTTTTTTCCCTCATTGATCCTCCTCCCCACTCACACCCCACTCCTGCTTTCCCCGAACTATTGTCTGTGTCCATTGGTTGTGCATATATGCATATAAGTTCTTTGCTTAATCTCTTCCCAACCCCTACCCCATCCCCTTCCATCTGAGGTTTGTCAGTCTGTTCCCTATTTCCATGTCTCTGGATCTGTTTTGATCGACAGCTTATTTTGTTCATGATATTCCACAAATAAATGAGATCATGTGGTACTGTCTTTCCCGGACTGGCTTATTTCACTCAGCATAATACTCTCCAGGACTCTCCATGTTGTCTCAAAGGATAAGAGATAGTTTTTTCTTACAGCTGCATAGTATTCCATTGTGTAAATATACCATGTCTTTTATTTTATTTTTTTTAAATACGTTTTTATTGATTTTTTAGAGAGAGAGGAAGGGAGACAAAATAGAAACATCATCAATGTGAGAGAGAAACATTGATCCCCTGCCTCCAGTACACCCCCTGCTGGGGATCAAGCCCACAACCCGGGCATGTGCCCTGACTGGGAATCAAACCAGAACCTCTCAGTCAATGGGACGAAACTCATTCCACTGAGCCACATTGGCTGGGCTACCACAGCTTTTTTATCCACTCATCTACTGATGGACACTTGGGTTGTTTCTAGATCTTAGCAATTGTAAATAGTGCTGTTATGAACATAGGGGTGTATATATTCTTTTTGATTGGTGTTTCAGGCTTTTTAGGATATATTCCTAGAAGTAGAATCACTGGGTCAAATGGCAATTTCATTTTTAATTTTTTTGAGGAAACACCATAGTGTTTCCCATAGTGGCTGCAACATCTGCATTCCCACCAGCAGTTTACTAGAGTCCCCTTTTCTCCATACCCTCACCAGCACTTGTCATTTGAAGATTTGTTTATGGCAGCCATTGTGGCAGGTGTGAGATGATATCTCATAGTTGTTTTAATTTGCATCTCTCTTGACGTTGAGCATTTTTTCATGTCTCCTGGCCATTTGTATGTCCTGTTTGGAGAAGTGTCTATTCAGGTCCTCTGCCCATTTTTTTATTGGATCGTCTTCCTTTTGTTGAGTTGGATGAGTACTCTATATGATATTAACCCCTTTTCCAATATATCATTGGCAAATATATTCTCCCAGGGAGTGGGTTCCCTTTTCATTTTGATTCTGGTTTCTTTTGCTGTGCAGACACTGTTTAGTTTGATGTAGTCCCATGTATTAATTTCTTCCTTTGTTTCTGTTGCCCTAGGCAATGTATCAGTGAAAATTGCGCTACGTGTGATGTCTGAGATTTTCCTGCCTACATTTTCTTCTAGGATTTCTATGGTTTTATGAGTTACATTTTTATCCATTTTGAGTTTATTCTTGTGTATGGTGTAAGTTGGTGGTATAGTTTCATTTGTTTGCATGTACTTGTCCTATTTTCCTAACACCACTTATTGAAGAGACTGTCTTTTCTCCATTGTACGCTCTTGCCTCTTTTGTTAAATATTAATTGCACATAATGTCTTGGGTCGATATCTGGGCCCTCTGTTCTGTTCCATTGATCTATATGCCTGTTCTTGTGCCAGTACCAGGCTGTTTTGATTACATGGCTTTGTACTATAACTTGATATATGGTATTGTAATCCCTCCCACTTTGTTCTTTTTCAAGATTGCTGTGGCTATTTGGGGTCTTTTTTGGTTCCATATAAACTTTTGGAGTATTTGTTCTAGGTCTGTGAAATATGCCTTTGGTACTTTAATAGAGATTGCATTGAATCTGTAGATTGCTTTGGGTAGTATGGACATTTTAATGATGTTGGTTTTTCTAATCCATGAACGTGGTATATATTTCTACTTTTTTATATCTTCTATTTCTTTTCTTAATGTCCTGTAGTTTTCTGAGAATAGGTCTTTTGAAGTTTATTCTTAGGTACTTATTTTTTTCATTGCAATGGTAAATGGAATTGTTTTTTTAGTTTCCCTTTCTAACTGTTCATTTTTGGTATATAAGAATGCCATCGATTTCTGGATGTTAATTTTGTATCCTGCTGCTTTGCCAAATTCATTTATTAAATCTAGTAGATTTTTGACGGAGTCGTTAGGGTTTTCTGTCTACAATATCATCATCTTCGAATAATGACAGTTTCACTTCCTCCTTTCCAATTTAGATGCCTTTAATTCTTTCTTCTTGTCTAATTGCTGTGACTAAGGCATCCAGTACTAGGTTAATTAAGAGTGGTGAAAGCAGACATCCCTGTCTTGTTCCTGTTCTTAAGGGAAATGCTTTTAGTTTTTGCCCATTGAGTATGATGTTGGGTATAGGTTTTTCATATATGGCCTTTATTATGTTGAGATATGATCCCTCTGTTCCCACTTTTCTGAGCATTTTTATCAGAAATGGGTGCTGGATTTTGTCAAATGCTTTTTCAGCATCTATTAATATGATCATGTGATTTTTATCTTTCATTTTGTTTATGTGGTGTATCACATTTATTGATTTGTGAATAATGTACCATCCTTGCATCTCTGGGATAAATCTCACTTGGTGAAGGTGAATAATTTTAAAAAATATATTGCTGGATCCGATTTGCTAATATTTTTTGAGGATTTTGGCATCTATGTTCATCAGGGATATTGGCCTGTAGTTTTCTTTCTTTGTAGTGTCTTTACCTGGTTTTGGAATTACGATTATGCTGGCCTCATAAAAAGAGATTGGAAGCCTTCCTTCCTCTTGAATTTTTGGAATAGTTTGAGGAGAATATGTGTTAATTCTTCTTTCAGTGTTTGATATAAAACTCCCCTGTGAAGCTGTCTAGACCCGGGCTTTTGTTTGCTGGAAGTTTCTTGATTGCAGATTCAATTTCCTTAGTTGTTGTTGGTCTGTTCCAGTTTTCTGCCTCTTCCCAGTTCAGTTTTGGGAGGCTGTGTGATTCTAGAAATTTGTCCATTTCACCTAGGTTGTCCAGTTTGTTGGCATATAATTGTAGACTTTTCTAACAGTCCTTTGTATTTCTGTGGTGTCAGTTGTTGCTTCTCCTCTTTTGTTTCTGATTTTGTTTATTTGGGTCTCTCTTTGTTTCTTGGTGAGTCTGGTAAGGGTTCATCAATCTTGTTTATCTTTTCAAAGATCTAAGTCTTGGTTTCCTTCATCTTTTGAATTGTTTTTTAGTTTCTATGTCATTTATTTCCACTCTGACCTTTATTATTTCTTTCCTTCTACATGATCTGGGTTTTTCTTTTCTTTCTTTCTTGAAACCCGAGAACACCATTTATTTTATTTTGCACAAAATCTCTCAAATTGACAGAACATAACCAATAGTATATTCCACATTACCAAAAAGCCCACCACCAAACAAAAACCTTCCCAGAAGAGGGGTCCATCTATCCCAAATACACCCAGTGTCCCACATAGTTGGGTGCTCAAGGTTCTCATATCAAGGAAGCATCACCCTGGCTTGGGGGTGGTCCATTTTTCTTGATCAAGACCTTCAGACCACAGAACAGCCACAGTGGCACATGGTCTTCTGGTGCCGAGACTTATTCCCACCTGACCCTGCCTCAGCCTCCTTTGCCATGGCCTCCTGGACCCTTTGGATCTCATGGATGAGCAGGGAAAAAGCTTCTTCTACATCTTGCCATGTTTTGGCTGAGGTCTCCACGAAGGGGGCTCCCCAGCTCTTTGCAAGGGCTATAGCAGCAGCATGAGCATTTCCAGTGGTGGTCACAAGGTCGCACTTGTGGCCCACAAGGACAAGGGGCCGGGTATAGTGAGGGCCCCAGGTGGCCTGCATCTGCTACAGCTGGGTTAGAGACGAGGGGTCATCTAGGGCGAAGACACCCAGCACACCATCCCCAATAGCCAAGCACTGGTCACGCAGGGCCTTATGAGTGGCCTGCCAGCTGTGTCCAACACATTCAGAATGTAGCCCCCATGGTCCAGGGTCACCTCCTTCCAATAGGAATCCTGGATCATGGGATCATGGTCTTCCACAAAGCACCGGTGGTTTCAGCTGGATGGTCAGTGCGCTCTTGCCCACACCACTTGCACCCACCACCACTGCCTTGTACTCTGGCAGCTGCTTGCCCCTGGAAGGTGCCTGAGCCCTGTGGCTCTCCTCCTGGGTGCTAAGGCTCCATGAACCCAGGCCCAGATCAAGCATACTAGGCTTTTTTGGCGATGCCATGCTCAGGTAAGAAATGTGGACAACAGGCCCTGCAACTCAGTCCTGGAGAGGAGGTTGCACTGGGACCCGAACTCGCTGCAGCTGTGACAGGCAATCTGGGTTTTTCTTTTTGTTTACTTTCTAGCTCTTTTAAGTTCTAGGATTAGATAGTCTATTAGGAATTTTTCTTGTTTCTTGAGGTAGGCCTGTAATGCTATGAACTTCCCTCTCGGGACTGCTTTCTCTGTGTCCCATAGATTTTATGTTGTTGTGTGTTCATTTTAATTAGTTTTCAGGAGGTTTCCTTGATCTCCTTTATAACCCATTCATTGTTTAATAACATGCTATTTAGCCTCCATGTGTTTTAATGTTTTTGACTGTTTTTATTGTAATTAACTTCTAGTTTTATGCCATTGTGATCTGAGGAGGTACTTGATATTGTCTAACATGTGGTCTGAGAATATCCCCTGTGCACTTGAGAAGAATGTGTATTCTGCAGTTTGGGGTATAATTCTCTGTAAATATCTATTAAATCCATCTGTTGTAGTGCATTGTTTAAGATCTGTTTCCTTGTTAATTTTTTATCTAGAGGATCTATCTAGTGATGTCAGTGGAGTTTTGAAGTCCCCTGCTATAATTGTATTGCTATTGATTTCTCCCTTTGAAGTCATCCAGAAGTTTTTAATATATTTTGGTGCTCCTATATTGGGTGCATACATTCTCTTGTTGGATAGATCCTTTCAATATTGTGTAGTGGCCTTCTTTGTGTCTTGTTACGGCCTTCATTTTTAAGTCTATTTTATCAGATATGAGTATTGCTACCCCAGCTTTTTTTGCATTTCCATGTACTTGGAAAAATTTTTTCCACCCCTTCATTTTCAACTTGTGTGAGTCTTTTGTGGTGAGGTGAGTGGGTCTCTTATAGACAACATATATATGGGTCATGCTTTCTTATCCATTCAGCTACTCTGTGTCTTTTGCTTGGAGCATTTAATCCATTTATATTTAAGCTTATTATTGATATGTCCTTATTCATTGCCATTTTTATTTATTATGCCTATGTTTCTCTCTCTGTTTCTTCTGCTTACTACAGCAGTCCCTTTAACATTTCTTGCAATGCTGGTTTTGTGCTGCTATATTCCCTTAGTCTTTTTTTGTCTGGGAAGCTCTTTATTTCATCTTCTATTTTGAATGATAGCCTTGCTGGATAGAATAATCTTGGATTTAGATCCTTGTTTTTCATTACCTTGAATACTTTATGCCATTCCCTTCTGGCCTGTAGTGTTTCTGTTGAGAAATCAGCTGACAGCATTATGGGGCCTCCTTTGTAGGTAACCTGTTGCTCTTCTCTTGCTGACTTTATGATTCTCAATTTGTTTTTAATTTTTGTTCAAAATGATTTACATAATAGATAATCACTGTATCTCACTCCCATGCTCAAAATCTATAGTGGCTTCATAGAGCACAATCCAAAGTCCCCAGCATGGCCTTCAGAGGCCTACATGGTCTGACCCTGGCCACCTCTGCACCTCTTTCTGCTCTACCCTTTCTTTGAGGATTATAATGACTCTGGCTGCCCTGCAGTTCTTCCGGCAGGCCCCGGAGGCTCCCATCTCAGCACTTCTGCATTTGCGTTTTCCTCTGCTGGACCATTCTTCTTGACAGTCACGAGCCCATATGACTCACTTCCTTATGTTGCACAGGTTTCCACTCAGATGGTGCGTTCCTGAAGGCACAGCTCATCTGAAACATAGCTCATTATCCTGCTCATTCTTTTTATTTTTAAAAAACTTTCCTTTTTCTCTTTCTTTTAAATTTAGTCATTTACAGTTTACATTAAATATTATTTTATATTAGTTTCAGGTATAGCATAGTCGTTGGCAATCATATACTTTACAAAGTGTTTCCTCTGATATTTTCAGTACCCACCTGACACCATATATAGTTATTACATTATTATTGACTATATTTCCTATGCTAAACTTTATATCCCCGTGACTATTTTGTAACTACCAATCTGTACTTCTCAGTGCCTTCACATTTTTCACTCAGTTTCCCAGCTCCTTTCCCCTCTGGCAACCATCAGTTCTCTATGAGTCTGTTTCTGGTGTGGTTTTTTGTTGTTGTTGTTGTTATTTTTAAATTTTGTTTTTTAGATCCTACATATAAGTGAAATTATATGGTATTTGTCTTTCTCTGTCTGACGTATTTCACTTAGCATAATACCCTTGAGGTCCATCTATACTGTTGCAAATGGTACGATTTTTTGCTTTTTTATGGCTGAGTAATATTCTCTTCTATATATGTATCACAGCTTTTTTAGCCAGTCATGTATTGACAGGCACTTGGGTTGCTTCCATAGCTTGGCTATTGTAAATAACACTGCAATGAACATAGGCATGCATATATTCTTTCTAATTAATGTTTTGGGTTCCTTTGGATATATACCCAGAAGTAGAATCATTGGGTCATAAAGCAGTTCTGTTTTTAATTTTTTGAGGATCCTCTGTACTGTTTTCCATAGTGGCTACATCAGCATTTCCACCAACAGTGCACAAGGGTTCCCGTTTCTCCACATCCTTGACAACACTTGTTGTTTGTTGATTTATTGATGATAGCCATTCTGACAGGTATGAAGGTGATGCCTCATTGTGGTTTTAATTTGCATCTCTCTAATGATTAGTGACTTTGAGCATCTTTTCATATGTCTGCTGGCCATCTGTATATCCTCTTTGGAGAAGTGTCTATTCAGGTCGACTGCCCATTTTTTAAAATTGAATTGTTTCTTTTGTTGGTGTTGATTTGTCTGAGTTCTTTATAAATTTGGATATTAACCCTTTACCAGATATATCTTTGGCATATATGTTCTCCCATTCAGTAGGCTGTCTTCTTGTTTTGTTGATGGTTCCCTTTGCTGTGCAAAAACTTTGTAGTTTGATGTAGTCTCATTTGTCTACTTTTTCTATTTTTTTCCCTTGCCCGAGGAGATATATCAGAAAAATATTAGTAAGAGAGATGTTCAAGATGTTATTGCCTGTGTTTTTACCTAGGAGTTAAGTCTTTAATCCATTTTGAGTTTATTCTTATATATGGTATAAGAAAGTGGTCTAGTTTCATTTTCTTGCAGTTTTCTGTTCAATTTTCCCATCACCATTTACTATCTGTACCACATTGTATGTTCTTGCCTCCTTTGTCAGATATTAATTGACCGTGTAGGTATGGGTTTATTTCTGGGCTCTCTATTCTGTTTCATCGATCTATATGTCTGTTTTTATGCC
>CM061259.1:76155000-76185000 GCA_030848825.1 Tadarida brasiliensis
ATGCCCTTAGCGGGAACCGAACCCGGGTCTCTCTGGACTGCATGCCGACGCTCTAACCGCTGAGCCAAACCGGCCAGGGCTTTTTAAACTTTCTTTAATCATGTAATTGTTTTATGCAATTTGGGTTAAAAAGATATAAGTAAAACTTTCCAAACTGGTTTTTTATATTTCTCCCATTGCTCCTCTAGTCATTTGAGGATATACTGGGGTTTTTTTGTTGTTGTTGTTTTTAATTTTTTTTCTTTATTGATTTTAGAGAGAGGGAGACAGAAACATCGAGGAGATGGAACACTGACTGGCCACCTCCTGCATGCCCCCCACTGGGGATTGGGGCCACAACCTGGGCATGTGCCCTGACCGGGAATCGAATTGGTGACCTCTTGGTGCATGAGTCGACACTCAATCACTGAATCACACCGGCCAGAGCATCAGCCTGTGGTCCAGAGAGACCCGGGTTCGGTTCCCGCTAAGGGCACGTATCTCGGTTGCAGTTTGTCCCTGGCCCTGGTTGGGTCTTGCGGGAGGCAGCCACTGGATGTGTGTACCTTTCACGCTGATGTTTCTCTCTCTCTTCCTCTCTCTCCCTCCCACTCCATCTGAACAAAAGATGGAAAAATGTCCTCGGGTGAGGATAAAACAAACAAACAAACAAAAAACCTTAGGTCACTTGATAAAGAGACTATTGTCTTATCTCTGTCTCCCTAGGTGTCACATAGTAGCGGATGCTCAGACAATGTTTGCTGAGTTAACTTTAGTTTAAGTAATTCATATCAAATCACTCATTCACATATTTACTAAAGTTGAAAACTTACTAGTTTACTAACAGGGATTATTTAGGTGAAAATTATGGAAGACTTTATCTCTCTCTTTTTTTTTTTTTACAATAAACACTTATTTTCAAGAAAAAATATTTCTTCATATTTAAGCATTTAAAAAATATTCTGAGTGGCTTATAACTGAATACAGGCATGGAACAAACAATTCCTCTGGGAGCTCACAGTTTCTTTGGAAGACAGAAATTAGCAAAGTAGAATACTACAGCTGATAAGGTGAGGGATGGGGTTCAGGGGCCTGGAGAAAGAAACTAACTTTATTAGTAGTAACAAATTTCTCAAAACAAAGTTCAAGAGATAAAGACAGTCAAGGGAAAACTGGGTGGCTACTTCTCGTGAAATAAGGAGAGGATCCAGATCCTTCTTGTTTTCTCATATTTCACTATTTCCCTTTTATTTATTTATTTTTATTTTTTTAAATTTTTTTTCTTTATTGGTTTTTTATAGAGAGGAAAGGAGAGGGAGAGAGAGATAGAAACATCGATGAGAGAGAACATCGATTGGCCGCCTCCTGCATGCCCCCCACTGGGGATCGGGCCCACAACCTGGGCATGTGTCCTGACTGGGAATCGAACTGGCGACCTCTTCGTGCATGGGTCGATGCTCAACCACTGAGCCATACCAGCCGGACCACTATTTCCCTTTTAGATCATGCTCTTTATCCTTCCATTTCCTCTTTCTCCTAGGTCCCTTCAGGCAACCTTCCTTCCATCACCTCCTATCCCTTGGCTGAGCCCAATGCCTTTCCACTATATCCTATGTGTTTCTTACCTCATCATTATATTGTGTTTCCAATTTGTTTATCTATTCCACCAGTCTCTAAAGTTAATGAGGAGAAAGTGTCCTTCACTTTTGTATCCCAATATCTGTGACACAATACATGTTCAATAAAATAAAAACATTTTAACTGAACCAAAATAGGCTGCAGTGAGCCATTTCCTAAGCAGCAAAATTAGGTGCCTTATTCTGTCAACTTCAGCACCTGTCAGAACTTGAGTTCTTTGAGCACATTATACTCACTTTCAAGATAAGTCAGACAGATGTGGCTCAGTTGGTTGGAGCATCATCCCGTACACCAAAGGGTGGCAAGTTTGATTCCCGTAAGGGCACACACCCAGGTTTCGGGTTCCATACCAGGTTGAGGTGTGTGCGGAGGCAGCTGGTCAATGTTTCTCACTCTCTCCCTCTCAAAGCAATAAAAAAATAATTTTAAAAAAGAAGCTAAGTTAGACATAGAAAGACAAGTACTGTGTATCACTTATATGTGAAATCTATAGAAAAAAGAGTTAACTGTAAAAAACAGATTAAAATGGTGGTTACCAGGGAGTGATGCAGGGTGGGGATAAGAGTGATGGTGGTGTTTAAGGGTACAAACTTGTAACGAGTAGTAAATATGCCAGAGATCTGATGCACAGTATAATGAATACAGACAACAATATTGTGCTATAATTATGTAATGTGATAAACAGCACTACATTAGCAACCATATTACAATATATAAATATATCAAAGAAACATGCTATACACCTTAAACTTACGCAATGTTACACACATCAAATTTATTCAATTAAAACCAAAAATCAAAAACCAAAAACCTTAGCCCTGGTTAGTATGGCTCAATTGGTTGGAGCATCGTCCCATATATCAAAGGTGGCAGGTTCGATTCCCAGTCAGGGCAACATATACCCAGGTTGCCAGTTCAATCTCTGGTCAAGGTGCGAGCAGGAGGCAACCAACTGATGTTTCTCTCTTTCTCTCTCTTTCCCTTCATCTCTCTAAAATCAATTGAAAAAACCAAACTTATAAGTCCTTAATCCACAAAACCTCATTTGTCTTAAAAAGATAAACAACAGATTTAAACACATCTACATCAAATGTCTTTATTTTAGCCCTGGTCGGTCTGGCTCAGAGGTTAGAGCATCCGCCCGTGGACCAGAGAGTCCCAGGTTTGGTTCCTGCTAAGGGCACGTACCTTGGTTGCAGTTTGTCCCTGGCCCCGGTTGTGGTCATGTGGGTGGCAACCACTCGATGTGTCTCTCTCATATCGATGTTTCTCTCTCTCTCTTCCTCCCTCTCTCCCTCCCACTCTATCTAAAGATAAATGCAAAAATGTCCACGGGTGAGGATTAAAAAAAAATAACAATAATAATAATAATAATAAATAAATGTCTTTATTTTAGAGACGGCCAACAGCCCCAACAGGGTGGCTCAGTTGGTTGGAGTGTCATCCTGTACACCAAAAAGCTTGCCGGTTCAATTTCCATTTAGGACACATACCTGGGCTACAGGTTCGATCCTCAGTGAGAGCGCATACAGGAGGGAACTGGGCGCATACAGGAGAGAACTAATCGATGTTTCTCTCTCTCTCTCTCCCCCTTCCTCTCTCTCTAAAAATCAATGAACATATCCTTGGGTGAGAATTTAAAAAAAGAAAGATGACCAACAATCAGTCATTATCCCCAAAACTCCCTGCTTTGGAAATAGGCAATACTACTAAATTTGGGTCAGGGGAAGCACATCAGAGTTTAGTCAGGCTATTAAATTTTGAAACTACAGTCCTCTAAGCAACCTTCAGATCACCAATTAGTCTCCCACATTACAAGATTTTGGAAAGGGGGTACACTGGCTATTCAAAATAAACATTTCAGTAACATAGGAATATCTTTTTCCCCAACATTTCTTCATCACAGGGGTTTGGACTGCCGTTAGTCTACTCAGACATTGGGTACACTAACAAATTTGGTTTTCTGCATAGCTATGGAGTAACCTTAAATTTTGGGAAGGGTCACAAATCAACCTCTAAGCACAAGTGAAAATGGAAACCCATTTCTAATGCTTTGTTAGAAACAGCCCCAGATGTTTTAATCTAAGCATTCAGCAATCATGTGCATTCAAAATCATTTGAAGATTCCCAGCCCTCTTCAAAAATAGACAAAAAACAAACAAACAAAAAAACTTCAGCCCAGTCTCACAAGTACATTTCATTCAAGTCAGAACTGAAGAAGGGTTAAAGTGCATCTCAACTACATCACACATTGAGCAATTGCCAAGTAAAATAACTACTAAGTATAGTGATCTAACCAGTTATATTTGGGCAAAATAAGAATCAGGCAACCCTGGCTGGGTAGTTCAGTTGGTTGGAGCATTGTCCTATACACCAGAAGGTGGCGAATTTGATTCCCGGTCAGGGCACATACCCAGGTTTTGGGTTCGATCCCTGCTTGGGTGCGTACAGAAGGCAACCGACAGATGTTTCTTTCTCATATCAGTATTTCTCTCTCTCAAATCAATAATAACATATCCTTGGGTGAGGATTGGAAAAAAAAAAAAAAAAGAGTTGTTGAATCTCTCTGTCCCTCAGTTTAAAAAAAAAAAAAATCAGGCACTATACTGAACACTGAACATCTAATACTTAACTACTCATGACCTCACAGTACTTTCTCAGGATAGGCTATGAGGGTATTTTTCTCCAAATAATGGATTAAAAAAATAGAGGCAAAAATTAAGTCATTTGCCTAGGCTCACAAAACTAGTACCAAAAGAGCAACACAGGGATTTAAACCTGGCTCCAATAAAAATACTTTCTCCACTGTACCAGCCTAATTTCCAGAATATAAATCAGAATATTCTTTACATAGGATTCTACATTTTACAAATAAATTTTCCACGGTATTTAAATAAAACTCACATTCCTCCAAACATTTTAGAAATCCAAATACTCCCCAAACAAGAACAACTAATTAAAAAAAAATTTTTAATGATTTTTATTTTTGTAGAGAGAGGAAGGCAGAGATAGAAACATCGATGTGAGGGAGAAACATCAATCGGCTTCCTCCTGCACGCTCCCCACTGGGGACGGAGACCACAACCCAGGCATGTGCCCTGACCAGGAATCGAACCGGGACCTAGTCCATGGGACAACACTCAATCCACTGAGCCATACCAGCCGGGCAAGAACAACTAATTTTAAAAGTCTATTCACACAAGCAAAGCCACTGAAGCTATCAACACATTTTCTGGTTTGCAAACAGCCTTTTCCTGAGCCAAGGAGGGCACTAACTAAAATCTGACAAACGATTTGGGAGAATAATGCATAGTTTTAAAAATCAATACTTAAAATGTCTCATCACTTTTAAATAGCTAAGAAGTGGAAATAATCTAGATGTCGAACAGGAAACTTGGCTAAATAAATTACAGAACATCTACACGTTGGAATGTTACATGGAAATTTTATACATACATATATATTAAGTGGGGTGGGGACAGGTTACAAAAGGGCACGTATAAAATGATCTCCAATTTTATTAAAACATACATTTCCCTATGCAAATATATATAGGCAAAGTCTAGAAGGATAGAAGAATGATAACAACTGAATCTCTGGATATGCAAAATTATTTTTCTTTTTTTGGCTTATCTTCATCTTTTAATTCTTATATACTGAACATGTATTACACACATAGCTTTTTAGGTTGATTTTTTTTTTAGATAAAAAATATATTATAGAAAAACATATTATAGAAATTTATTATATATAAAAAAAACATATTATAGAAATCACCATTTAACCATTTTTAAAGTATCTGATTCAGTCATTTTTGGTATATCCTCCATAATATTTTTAAATGTCTTTATTGATATCAGAAAGAAGAAGGGAGAGAGAATGAGAGAGAGAAACATCAGAGAGAGAGAAACATCAGAGAGAGAGAAACATCAATGAAAGAGAAACATCAATCAGCTGCCTCCTGCACTCCCCCTACTGGGGATCGAGCCCTAAACCCAGGTATGTGCCCTGAGCAGGAATTGAACCAGTGACCTCCTGGTGCATAGGATGATGCTCAACCAAATGAGCCACACTGGCCAGGCTCTTCCATAATATTTTTAAGTAAATTTTAATAAACATCTTCTTTGTAGGGCAAAATAAAATGTAGAGAAATGCAACGGGACAACATTTGCCAGCAATAGTGAGAAAAATGTACCATTATCATCCTCTGAATTGTCTTGAAAGAACCTGAAAGTGCTTGTCTCTGTGCCTCATTTGAATCATCTGTAAATGGGGACAATAAAAATACCTACTTCCTAGGGCTACTGGAAGCTAATATATAAACATTTTAATATGAAAAATGCCAGTAGCTGTTAGTGTACAAGCATTGTAGGTGTTAGCTTATATTATTTCAAAACCTTGAAATTAGAAGTCTTGTTCTTCCTCTATTTGGGCCTGATTCTACCCTAAGTAGCAACATTCAAGGGTCCTATTTATCTTTTAATTATTAGTATGGAACCATTTAGAGAGAGAGAGAGTAAAGTATAATGGTTAAAAGCATGGGCTCTCTGGAGTCATACTTCATAATGTTATTATAAAGTGCCTGTCACATTGTAACAACTCAAAAGACAGTTGCTATAATATTAATCACTGTATTTCTTTGCACAGATACATTATTTCAATTACTTGAATTAATATGACAGTATAGGTACTTAACCTCCATTAATACTATGTTTACAGAAAAATATTTCAAAGTCCAAATATGAACTAAAAATATTTAAATATAAATACAATTTAGCATTAAAAACCTTTGATGTCAATCAAATCAAGTACATATCACTTACCCAAACCGTATTTAAGGCCCTTCATAAACTAGCCCCAATCTACCTACCCCAGTTTATTTCTTATTTATACTTTAAAATCTAACTAGACTGTAATCTGCACCAATATTTCCTCATACTGCATTCCTCCTGCCTCAATACTTCATTATGCTGTCTAAATTTGTCCCATACTTCCTTAAAGATCCAGGTTGGCTTGGCCAGTGTGGCTCAGTGGATTGAGTGTCGTCCCATGGACTGAGAGGTCCCGGTTGGATTCCTGGTCAGGGTACATGCCAAGGTTGTGGGCTTGATCCCCAGTAGGGGGTATGCAGGAGGCAGCCTATCAATGTTTCTCCCTCGCTCTCCCTTCCTCTGTATCTAAAAAAATCAATAAAAAAGTATGAAAAAAAAAAAATATCCAGGCTGAACAAACCCTTCCCCACTCAACCTACTTCCACAGCTTCTTGCCATTTTGGCAGTGCTAATTTGCTGTCTTGCATGTTAATCATTTTAGAGACGCAGCTATTGCCCCTGTTACTAAAGACCTGTCTCCGGATCATTTTTATTAGGGAAACTATAACACATGATAAAAATACATAGACACACAAAGTGAAAACATTATCAAACCCAAAATGTTTACAGGTCATTTCCTTTTATTTCGGGCCAGCTTAAATCTAACAGCAAGATTTACATTATAACTAAACATGAATGTCTATTCTGAGAGATAACAAAGAATGTGAAAGGCAGAGGGACCAAATGACTTGTCCAAGACTAGGGGATAAGCAGGGTAAGAAGATAAATAGCCACACTATTCTGTGTATTTGTAAACCACTAAGTCTTTATTTATATATTTATTTATTAAATCCTCACCCAAGGATTTTTTCAGATAGAATGGGAGGGAGGGAGAGAGAGAGAAACATTGATGTGAGAGATGCATCGATTGGTTGCCTCCCACATGACCCTGAGCAGGGCCGGGGGTCAAACCCACAACTGAGGCGTGTGCCCTTGACCAGGAATAGAATCCACGACTTGTCAGTCCACAGGCTGATGCTCCAATCGCCGAGCCAAACCAGCCAGGGCAAAAACCACTAAGTCTTTAAAGTGTTAATCCCTGACATACATTTCATTTACTTATAATTAAATGAGAAATTATACACAGTGAAAAACAGAGATTCAGCCTGACCTAGCCAAAGGTCTAAAGCCCTTTAACAAAAAGCAGGGATTAGAGGCCAGAATCTTCTGACACCTACTGCAATGCACCAACCACAGAACACAGAAGTGAACTGGAATTCTTAAAGTCTCTTCCTACTAATCCTTTCTACCTGGTAGAGGGAGGGGATCAGAGCTCAGTCTGCCAGCTTTTGCTGAGAATAGAACCTGGGACCCAGGTAAACAAATCTAGCACTGGAATAGTTAAGATAAGTGATCTCTGATAGCATTACTATTTTAGCCTGCAGCAATGTAAGGCAAAACACTAAAGATCATTGTGTAAAAGTTAATTGTTACTGAGTAAGAAAAGACTCTTGTTTATTAGACAGATCCCAGAAACAATAGATAAAAGAGAAAGCCTGGACAATACATCAAAGGGAATCATTTAAGTCTTGGAAAAGGACAGAATAAAAGCAGGGAATTGGTCCAATGAAAGCTGGAAAGCAAAGGTAGGTTGGTCATGGAAACTGGTTTGTTTTAGGACCAAGTGGTAAGGTTGAGGCTATGAGACTATGAGCAGAAGCCCAGCCTGGAGCACTGAAGCTGCTCAGAGAGCGTAGCCTATTGAAGAGGTAGAACAGAAACCTGCAGGCCAAGGCATTCCTGCTAGCCCAGGCCTTTGGTTTAAGCCTTATAAATCCTCAGAACCACAATAAAAGAGATTTAATGACAGTGCAGAAGACAGGCCTGAAAGGGTTGTGGCCTTCTATAATCCCAGGGATGTTTAAAGGAGAATTATACTCTCTGACCTAAGGCAACAACACGTTGTAGCAGTTGCTCATGTTATATAAACTGAGTGATTCTATCATTAATTCAGGGCCTTCCATGGTCTCTTAATCTGGGGAATTTCATAACACTGACTATAGCCATTTTCCCTACAATAGAAATCTAGTGACAAACCATTCTGACATAAATCAATTTTATTCTGTGTAGTCTTTCCATCTATAATTTTTTCTTTCCATGTTTGAGAACCTACTATGCATCCAGCAAGTCTCATTTTATCATTACACCATCATCTAATTGTTGGTTATTAACTGAGATTTATTTTTCCTTTGACTTCAACTTTAGTCTGTGCCTTTTAGGGGTTTGCTTCTGAGTGCTAGAGGAAGCAAACAAATGGTTCTCAACCCTGGCTGCACATCAGAATCACCAGAGTGGTTTTATAAAATAACACAGCCCCACCCCACCCCACCCTACCCCACAGGCCTGAAGATTCTTCTGACTCAGTACATCTGAGGTGAGGCTCTTGGCACCTAATTTTTTTAAAACTCCATGAGTAATTCTGATAAATAGTCATGGTTAGAAATAAATGTAGCATATAACTACTTAGAATTTGATTATAATTACAGGCCTATGTGAGTTTGTTTTAATGGAAAGAAGGGGCAAGACAGGATAATCTCAAAACAGTTATGAACCTGACATAAGCAAGAGGTAACTGACTATACAATTCCAATGCTGTCTAATTCACACAGGAAAAAAGAAGTATTTACAGTAAGTTCTCACTTATGTCGTCAAAAGGTTCTGCAACATTAGGCAAAATGACACATGATAAAACCAATTTTACTATTGATATAAATAAGAGTTAAGTTCCTAGGCATCTTATCAACATTTTAATAAAACATAAATCACAACAGAGGACTGACTCTCTATATTAAAGATATCCAAGTACCTGAAACTGCTAAGGACATTCATATATTTTGTTTTTCTTTTAAACCTCAGAGTGACAATGAGGCAGATATTAATACTACCTCCTTATTATATAGGTATAGAATCTGAGGCTCAGAAATGGGAAGTGAGCTAGCCAAATGCCAAACAGAGCCATGACTGTGCTCTATTCAATCGCCTGTGTTCTTTCCACGAGATCACAATACAAAAAGACAAATAAAAACATCTGTATGTTTCAGCCTTTAGTACGGGTAACTGTACTTAACATAATTAGTGACCCAAGTCTCTCATTCACTGAGGAAATTCTGCTTATAAAATTTTCACTGGGCAAATGTTCTTCACAACTATGTTTCTTACACTATGATTCAACTAACAGAAGATGCCCCTGATCTCTTCAAAATAGACACATCATACGCACCTGTGCTCCTTACTATACTTCTTTAACCTGTATCAAAACCAATCAATGACGTTAAAAAGCAAGTCACCAATGGGCAATACTAAACTTGAGCCTAGAGTCAGCTTATCTTTAGAACAATGATGCCTTCAGAAAACATAATAAAACAATATGTATACAGCCTTCTGCAGTTAAAAATGAGAACAGCCCTGGCCTGTTTGGCTCAGCGGTTAGAGCGTTGGCCCGCGGACCAGAGAGTCCTGGGTTCAGTTCCCACTAAGGGCACGTACCTCGGTTACAGTTTGTCCCCCAGGACTGGGTGGGTGGCAGCCACTCGATGTGTCTCTCTCACATCGATGTTTCTCTCTCTCTCTTCCTCCCTCTCTCCCTCCCACTCTATCTGAAGATAAATGCAAAAAAGTGTCCTTGGGTGAGGATTAAAAAAAAGAGAGAGAGAACAATTTTTACCCATATTAACCTAAACTTCACATGTACCTTTAAAAACAAAATTATGTTCTCTGACACACCTAAGTGATTTCCTCAAGAAAACTAAAAGACTAGAACATCTGACCTTCTATTCTAGTGCCTTTTCCCTAAAGTCTTAAGTCTTTCCAGTCTTAATATCCCTTTCATACCATGGAAAGACTCAGGACATAAGAATTTTAGCAGACTGTGATGTTCTACAAAACTAGGAATGGATCCTGACTATAAATTCAGACAAGTTACTTAACTGCTCTGAACCTCAAGTCCTTCATTTGTAAAATGGAGATAATGTAATCAGAAATAAATGTCTAATGGTTCATAAACACTGACAAGGAATAAAGCTCTAGATGGTTCTTGGCAAGCTGAGTTGAGACAGCTGTTGCTTTTGAGCCCCACAAACTAATCTGTAATGTTACCTTTCTTTTTTTAAATTTATTATTATTTTTTTTTTAGAGAGGGAGAGGGGGAGAGAAAAAAATATCAATCAGCTGCCTCCTGCACGCCCTCTACTGGGGATCGAGCCCACAATCTGGACATGTGCTCTGATCAGGAATCTATGTGGGAGACCTCTTGGTGAATGGGTCAGACATTCAACCAGTGAGCCACACCAGCCGGGCTGTAATGTTAACTTTTTAAATTGTGAAAGCCTCTAATATACAAAATAATTTGTAACTCCACAGTCCTTATAGGCTTTTAAATGAATATAAATATAATGTGTTGTAGGGGGTTTAGCTTAATTGAAACATTTTCCATGGAAACTAGATTCTGTGGGAAGGTTTTCAAGTAGACTTGCTTCACTTACTCAAAGGTGAAGATTTAAGTGCTGTTTTGAATAGGGCAAACAAACAGATAATCTGTTCTCTACATTACAATTTTCTGGGGTTTTATGGTTTTCTAATTCCATTCTCTACTAGGGGTGGAGAACTTTTTTCTACCAAGGGCCATTTGGATATAACATCATTCACGGGCCATACAAAATTATCAACTTGAAAATTAGCCTGCTATATTTGGTCAGGCTAATTTGCTGAGGCATGTAACATTAGCTTGTGTTGATTTCACAAGCTTTATACGGCCCCTGCTAGCCAAAGAAAAGATTCTGCAACACCAAGTGATTCTTCAGTGTGTAACTTAGTCTCGTCCCTGTTGACTATGAGGCTGCCCTTTCACCTTCTTGTTTCATTGGGCATCTCGTTTCCCCCTAATAAATTCTCAGTATTAAAAACAGATTTATTTAAGTTTCTTGAGCAGGATGCTAGTTTAGATAATGAAAGGTCACTGTCGAGGAATTGGTGATAATTCTGAATTGCAAATGAAAAGTCCAAATCTAATTCTGAATTGCAAATGAAAAAGTCCAAAACATGGTGCTCGGTTTCCAGGGCTTAAGAAGTTTAAGGGACACCTTGCCTGGTAGCATAAAGGGCTGTGGTCTTCCCAGGGGCCAAGAGTAGTACTGGAAATCTGCAGTGTATTAGCTCTTTTGTGGGTTAAGATAAGAGGTCGAGTATGTGGCCAATGTTTCCTTTGAAGTCAGTGCTGAGTTTCTGGATCCATCCTCCCTACCATAGAAATTTAGTGGACAAACTGCCTGGCTGGTGTGGCTTGGTGGATGAAGCATCGTTCCATGGACTGAGAGGTCCAGGTTTGATTCCCGGTCAAGGGCACATGCCCGGTTATGGGCTCAATCCCCACTAGGGGGTGTGCAGGAGGTGGCCAATCGATGTTTCTCTCTCATATCAATGTGTCTATCTCTCTCTCCCTTCCTCTCTCTCTAAAAAGTAATAAAAAAATTTTTTTACAGAAATTTAGTGGACAAACTAAACTCTCCATTTGGTGGGAGAAATTTGAAACATTTTTGTTTTGAAGAAATATTTGAAATTTAGTTAATTTGTTTATTGGAAACTGTAATGAGCAGTAAAATTTTAATATTTTTAAATGCTTTGAATGTATTTAAGACAGTCTAAGTAATAATGGTCACATTGTATTTCAAAAAAAAGAAAGAGCCCTGGCCAGTTTGGCTCATAGGTTAGAGCATTGGGCCCGTGGACTAGAGAGACCTGGGTTAGGTTCCCACTAAGGGCACGTACCTCGGTTACAGTTTGTCCCCGGCCCCAGTTGGGGTTGTGTGAGTGGCAAACAGTCGATGTGTCTCTCTCACATCGATGTCTCTCTGTCTCTCTTCCTCTCTCTCTCTCTCCTGCTGCATCTGAAGATGAATGCAAAAATGTCCTCAGGTGAGGATTAAAAAAAAGAAAGAAAGAAATGCCTACATAGGATCTGGCACAATTCCAGTACAAAACAGGCACTCAACAAATGACTGGCATATACTACTTTTGAAATTCACCCACAGCTCATGATTCAAATAACTGATAAACTTAAGTCAAAGATAAGGTTTACTCACCTAGGCCAGTGATTTTTAAACTTTTTTCATCTCATGGTGCACACAAACCAATTACTAAAAATACTGTGGGACACACACACACACACACACACACACACACACACACACACAATTTATTTTTGCCAATCTAACAACAACAAAAATTGGTAAAATTTTGATTCATTCACACCGGACTGCTACTGCTTTTGTTGTGTTGGTTGTTGTCATTTTGTTCATTTGATAATCTAAGAGAAAAGAGGTCAATGCCCCTGACTAAATAGTCAAGTATTGCATGTTTGAAAATTTCTTGCAGCACACTGGTTGAAAATCGCTGATCTAGACAGTTATGCCACTTCAGGGTCTCTGTGACTCATCTCTGCCAGATCTCTTAAGGCCCTCCATGGCTATACCAAATCAGTTACTGTCTCCAAATGGAGAACACAAGAGAAGGAGCGTGGCTGGTATGGCTCAGTGGACTGAGCGTGGTCCCATGATCTGAGAGGTCTCGGCTTGATTCCCCGCTGGGTTTCCGGCTTGATCCCCAGTAGGGGGTGTGCAGGAGGCAGCCAGTCACATCATTGTTTCTATCTCTCTCTCTCTCTTCCTCTCTCTCTAAAAAATCAATAAAGATATATACTTTTTAAAAAGCAAGAGATGACTCACAAAGTCAAGAATGTGAGTACCTTTATACTTTTGTTCTTTTTCAGAAAGTCTTTTTATGAAACTAAACTATAATAAACATGTAAAATATCCTTTTCATTCACTCAACAAAAAATTACTGACCACCAAGCTAGGCTAGGCCCTGGGCTACAGAAAAGACAGATATAATTTCTCCATCAAATAATCAAGTCTAGGCTCAAGGTTTAAATCTGTTCTCCAACTATACAATAATATACCAGTCTTAATTCTAGGAGGATGCTCAACTTCCAAATAAACAGGATGATACTCCAGGTGTTGTGAAAGCTCTACAACAGTGTTCATCCCTAGACCCAGGCATGTATAACCTTGTGCAGTTCATTCCCTTCGAGCTCTTCTATAAAATGGATATAATACCAATTTGATATTACTTCCCGGTTAAGTAGAGTCAGAATACTATAAGTACCCAAATATATAGGCTGTAGCACTTTAATCACAATGCAAGTCACAGCTCTGGCTGGTGTGGCTCGGCTGGGTGTCTCCCAGGCACCAAAAGGTTGTTACTTTGATTCCTGGTCAGAGCACACATGGCAGGGTTGTGGCCCAATTCCTGGTAGGGGACGTGCAGGATGCAACCAATTGATGTCTCCCTCTCATATGGATGTTTCTCATTCTCTCTCCCTCTCCCTAACTCTCTTTCTGGGAAAAAAAAAATAAAGTTAGTCACAAAGCTTTCTAATTAATTAAAGCCAATCCCAAGGCAACCCAAACTTAAGTAAATTACTCTGTTTACCCTTGATTACTAATACAACTTATAATTGAAAACAGAAGTTAACTTGTCAATCACCAGAAGATATTTTTAAAAATGACTACTGCCCTGGCCGGTTTGGCTCAGCGGTTGGAGCATTGGCCTGCGATTCAGAGAGACCCGGGTTCGGTTCCCACTAGGGGCATGTACTTCGGCTGCAGTTTGTCCCCAGCCCTGGTTGGTCGTGCGGGTGGCAGCCACTCGATGTGTCCCTTTCATGTCGATGCTTCTCTCTCTCTCTCTTCCTTTCTCTCCCTCCCACTCTATCTGAACAAAAAATGAGAAAGTGTCCTCGGGTGAGGATAAAAAAAAAAAATGACAATTACTTATATTCTTCCTCATAATTACTCATAAAACTGGCTTACTTTAAAAAGCATAATTAGGTGTAACACTATACCTGGACATTTAAATAGCTTAAAAAAAAGCTTCCTTCCAAAAAAAAGCACTAGA
This sequence comes from Tadarida brasiliensis, assembly GCA_030848825.1. Classification (NCBI taxonomy): domain Eukaryota; kingdom Metazoa; phylum Chordata; class Mammalia; order Chiroptera; family Molossidae; genus Tadarida; species Tadarida brasiliensis. The sequence continues at coordinate 76,169,439 of CM061259.1, forward strand.
AACATGATAGGGCATTTTTGCATAATTTGAAATTAGTTTTAAAAACATTTAAAAATACATATTTCACTCTGGCTGAGTGGTTCAACTGGTTGGAGCATTAACCTGTACATCAAAAGGTGGCGGGGATTCAATTCCCAGTCAGGGTACATACTAAGTTGCAGGATCCATCCCCAGACAGGGCACATACGGGAAACAACCGATTGATGTTTCTCTCACATTACTATTTCTCTCTCTCCATTCCTCTCTCTCTAAAAATCAAAACATATCCTTGGATGAAGATTAAAAAAAAAAAAAAAAACTCAGTCTAAGCATTATATTTATTTTCTAATTCATAATGATCAATCAGCAAAAGTAATGTTTCTACTTAGTCTAAAAAAGTTATCTACAGAACTATCTTTTTAAATTTTTATGAAAAATATAAATATATACAAAAGCAAAAATAGTACAATGAATTCCGTGGCAACCATTGCTCAGTTTCAACAAATATACATTCATGCCCATGTTGTTCATTAAAACCCCCACTACCTGGATTATTTTTAAGCAAATTTCCATATAAGTCATTTCATTCATATTATTTCAGTATGTATCGCTAAAAGGATTCTTTTATAAATTAGTGTTAATCATCTCTTAATAGACTATTCGAAGAACAAAATTAACAATTTCAGAACAGCCCAAACATATGTGATTGCCTTCTTTCCCCCTTGCCCTCCTCCATACCTCACACTAAGTTATTTCCACCTCCAACAACATACAGTAAGTGGTACAGTAAGTCGACGGGTTCTGCAACTTTAAGTGACTTTAGTATAAGGAAACCAATTTTACCAGAGGCTAATTGAGACAATGTTGAGCAGAAGACCTGCTGTATTTTATATTTATTGGTTTAGGTGATCTCTTCCTATAGGCTTCTCAAAATCCTGTTGAAACCATCACAGAGGTTATTTCAATTGTGTTCCTAGAAGACAGTGTTCTGAAGAGTCCCTCAGGGGCTGCCCAAGAAATAGAAGAAAACCTGCCTGCTATCTACCCCAAAGCAAAGCAGCTCCATTCTTTTTCTGTTTTATACGGTGTTCTATAAGATTTCATTTGAAACGAAAATGTAAAAAATAGAGAAGGCTCTTCAAGTAACCGGGACTAATAGCCACTAGGCAAAAAGCTAGAGGATAACTGAACCTTTTCTGGGCTTGCAAATCTACCCAGGAAAGTAAGACTCGACAGTGGTGTATAACGTGGGTCCTCCCACGCTCATCCAAACCCAGTAGAGGAAGCCACAAACAGCAGAACACCAACATCCACAGGGAAAATTTGGCAAGCTCCAAAAACCACTGAGATAGCCAAAATGGTGAAACAAAGAAACAGATGCCAAATGAAAGAACAAGAGACCTACACCAAAAATTAGATAAATGAAATGGAGTTAAGCAAGTTAACAGAACTAGAATTCAGAGCCATGATCTTGAGGAAGCTCAACAACATGTGTAAGGACAATAACACTATGAGCAAAGACATAGGAATATTGAAAATAAACCAATTGGAAATGAAGAATGACATAGCAGAAATGAAGAACACATTGGAAGGACTAAACAGCAGAGTAGAAGAAGCTGAAGACCAGATCAGTGAATTAGAAGACAGGGTAGAAAAAAAATCAACCAATCAGAAAACCAAAAGGAAAAAACAATGAAAAAACAGGAAGACAGCTTAAGAGAACTGTGGGACAACTGGAAACGTAATAATATTCGCATCATAGGAGTCCCCGAAGAAGAAAATGAGAAAGGGTTAGAGAATATATTTGAAGAAACGGTGACAGAAAATTTCCCTAATTTGGTGAAGGAAGAAGGCATTCAAGTTCAAGAAGCACAGAGAGCCCCAAGGAAGAAGAACCCAAACAGGCCCACACCAAGACACATAGTAATTAAAAATTACTATGCCAAAAATTAAAGACAAAGAGAGAATCCTAAAGGCAGCAAGAGCTAAGCAACAGGTTACCCACAAAGGAACCCCCATAAGGCTATCAGCTGACTTCTCAATAGAAACACTACAGGCTAGAAGGGAATGGCATGAAATAATCAAGGTCATGAAAAACAAGGATCTGAACCCAAGACTACTCTACCCAGCAAGGCTATCATTCAAAATAGAAGGTCAAATAAAGAGCTTCCCAGACAAAAAAAGGCTAAGGGAATACATTAGCACCAAACCAGTACTGCAAGAAAAGTTAAAAGGACTGCTGTAATTAGTAGAAGAAATAGAAAGGAAAATAGAACCACACTAAACAAAAATGGCAATAAGTAAGTACATATCGATAATCACCTTAAATGTAAATGGACTGAACGCCCCAATCAAAAGACACAGAGTAGCAGGTCGGATAAGAAAGCATGACCCATATATATGTTGTTTACAAGAGACCCACCTCACAACAAAAGACTCACATAGGCTGAAAGTGAAGGGATGGAAAAAAATCTTCCAAGCAAACAGAAAGGAAAAAAAAAGCTGAAGTAGCAATACTCATATCTGATAAAATAGATTTCAAAATGAAGTCCATAACTAGAGACAAAGAAGGTCACTACATAATATTGAAAGGATCTATCCAACAGGAAGATATAACCTTGGTAAACATATATGCACCCAATATAGGAGCACCAAAATACATTAAAAATCTTCTGGAGGACTTCAAAGGAGAAATCGACAGCAATACAATCATAGCAGGGGACTTCAACACCCCGCTGACATCACTGGATAGATCATCCAGACAAAATATTAACAAGGAAACAGAGACTCTAAATGAAGCACTAAACCAAATGGATTTAATAGATATTTACAGAGAATTACACCCCAAAACTACAGAATTCACATTCTTCCCAAGTGCACATGGGACATTCTCAAAGATAGACCACATGTTAGGACACAAACTAAGTCTCTACAAATTCAAGAAGATTGAAATCATATCAAGCATCTTCTCAGATCACAATGCCATGAAACTAGAAATCAATTGCAACAAGAACATGCAAAGACATTTGAACACATGGAGGCTAAATAGCATGTTATTAAACAATGAATGGGTTACCGAGGAGAGATCAAGGAAGAAATTAAAAACTTTCTGGAAACTAATGAAAATAAACACACAACAACACAAAATCTATGGGATGCAGCGAAAGCAGTTCTGAGAGGGAAGTTCATAGCACTACAGGCCTACCTCAAGAAACAAGAAAAATTTCTATTAGACTTTCTAACCTCACAACGTAAAGAACTAAAAAGCAAACAAAAAGAAAACCCCAGAGCAAGTAGAAGGAAGGAAATAGTAAAGATCAGAGCAGAAATAAATGACATAGAGACCAGAAAAATGATTCAAAGGATCAATGAAACAAAGAGCTGGTTTTTTTAAAAGATAAACAAGGTTGATGGACCCTTAGCTAGACTCACCAAGAAACAAAGAGAGAGAACCCAAATACACAAAATCAGAAATGAAAGAGGAGAAGTAACAACTGACACCACAGAAATACAAAGGATCGTTAACAAATACTATGAACATTTATATGGCAACAAATTCGACAATCTAAGTGAAATGGACAAATTTCTAGAAACACATAGTCTCCCAAAACTGGACCAGGAAGAGATAGAAAACTTGAACAGACCAATAACAACGAAGGAAATTGAAGATGTAATCAAGACTCTCCCAGCAAACAAAAGCCCAGGCCCAGATGGCTTCACGGGGGAGTTTTACCGAACATTCAAAGAAGAACTAACACCCATTCTCCTCCAACTATTTCTAAAAATTCAAGATGAAGGAAGACTTCCAAACTCGTTTTATGAGGCCAGCATAATTCTAATTCCAAAACCAGAAAAAGACACTACAAAGAAAGAAAACTGCAGGCCAATATCCCTGATGAACATAGATGCCAAAATCCTAAACAAAATACTAGCAAATCGGATCCAGCAATACATCAAAAAAATTATTCACCATGACCAAGTGGGATTCATCCCAGGGATGCAAGGCTGGTTCAATATTCGCAAATCAATAAATGTGATACACCACATAAACAAAATGAAAGATAAAAACCACATGATCATATCAATAGACGCTGAAAAAGCATTCGACAAAATCCAGCACCCATTTCTGATAAAAACGCTCAGCAATTTGGGAACAGAGGGATCATATCTTGATATAATAAAGGCCATATATGAAAGACCTACAGCCAACAACATACTCAATGGGCAAAAACTAAAAACATTTCCCTTAAGAACAGGAACAAGACAGGGATGCCCACTTTCACCACTCTTATTTAACATAGTATTGGAAGTCTTAGCGACAGCAATCAGAGGTGAAGATAATAGGAATCCAAATTGGAAAGGAGGAAGTGAAACTGTCATTATTCGCAGATGACATGATATTATACATAAAAAACCCTAAAGACTCCATCAAAAACCTACTAGACCTAATAAATGAATTTGGCAAAGTAGCAGGATACAAAATTAACGTTCAAGAAATCGACGGCATTCTTATACACCAATGATGAACTCACAGAAAGAGAAACTAAAAAAACAATCCCATGTACCATCGCGGCAAAAAAATTAAGATACCTAGGAATAAACTTAACCAAAGAAGTAAAGGATCTATTTGCAGAAAACTACAGGACATTGAAAAAAGAAATAGAGGAAGATATAAAAAAGTGGAAGTACATCCTTGTTCATGGATTGGAAGAATTAACATCATTAAAATGTCCATATTACCCAAAGCAATCTATAGATTCAATGCAATCCCCATCAAAATACCAGTAACATATTTCACAGAACTAGAACAAATACTCCAGAAGTTCATATGGAACCAAAAAAGACCCCAAATAGCCACAGCAATCTTGAAAAAGAAGGACAAAGTAGGTGGGATCACAATACCGGATATCAGGTTATACTACAAAGCTACTATAATCAAAACAGCCTGGTACTGGCACAAGAACAGGCATATAGACCAGTGGAACAGAACACAGAATCCGGATATTGACCCAAGACATTATGCTCAATTAATATTTGACAAAGGTGGCAAGAGCATACAATGGAGCAAAGACAGCCTCTTTAATAAATGGTGTTGGGAAAATTGGACAGCTACATGCAGAAAAATGAAACTAGACCATCAACTTAAACCACACACAAGAATAAACTCAAAATGGGTAAAAGACCTAAATGTGACTCATGAATCCATAAAAATCCTAGAAGAAAATGTAGGCAACAAAATTTCGGATATCATACGCAGCAGAATCTTCACTGATACATCACCTAAGGCAACAGAAACAAAGGAAAAAATGAACACATGGGACTACATCAAACTCAAAAGCTTCTGCATAGCAAAAGAAAACAACCATCAAAACGGAAAGGGAACCCACTGTATGGGAGAACATAATTGCCAATGATACATCAGATAAGGGGTTAATCTCCAAAATATATAGAGTGCTCATACAACTCAACAAAAGGAAGACAAAGAACCCAATTAAAAAATGGGCAGAGGAACTAAATAGACACCTCTCCAAACAGGACATACAAATGGCCAAGAGACATATAAAGAAATGCTCAACATCACTAATCATCAGAGAGATGCAAATTAAAACAACAATGAGGTATCACCTCACACCTGTCAGAATGGCCGCCATCAACAAAGCATCAAACAACAAGTGTTGGCGAGGATGTGGAGAAAAGGGGAATCTAGGACACTGCTGGTGGGAATGCAGACTGGTGCAGCCACTGTGGAAAACACTATGATGTTACCTCAAAAAATTGAAAATTGAATTGCCATTTGACCCAGTGATCCCACTTCTAGGAATATACCCTAAGAAACCTGAAACACCAATCAGAACGAATACATGTACTCCCATGTTCACAGCAGCACTATTTACAATAGCTAAGATCTGGAAACAGCCCAAGTGCCCATCAGTGCATAAATGGATAAAAAAGCTGTGGTACATATACACAATGGAGTACTATGCAGCTGTAAGAAAGAAAGATCTCTTATCCTTTGAGACGACGTGGAGGGACCTCGAGAGTATTATCCTAAGCGAAACAAGCCAAGCAGAGAAAGACAAATATCACATGAGCTCACTCATTTGTGGAATATAATAAACATAACAGTCTGGGGAACAGGGTAGACCCAGAGATGTGAAAGTAGGGTATAGACTGACAACCCTCAGAAGAGGGGGTGGGGGGGTGGGGGAAGAGATAAACCACAGAACTTATACGCATGTATGCATAACTGATGGACATGGACAACAAAGCTGGGGAAGGGGTCGAGGGTCAGGGAGGAGGGTGTCAATGGGGATAAAAGGAGAAACATCTGTAAAAAAAATAAATTAATAAAAAAATAAAATTAAAAAAAATAAATAAAAAAATAAAAGACATAAAGTTTGTTATTAGATAACAAAATGAGATTTCCCACATTCAACATAAAAGACTATGTTCTCAAAAGTAATGGTACATAAAGGCATTATAAAAAAATAAAATAAAATGTAAAAAATACAAACGAAGTTTAAGTTCTTAGACCGACAAATAAAACCCTTCCTTACCTGACCCCTATTTGCCCATCCAATTTCAGGGCCCACCACCACCTGCATAACAAGATGTATACTTTGCAGTTACAACAAAATCTCATGCTGTTAAACATCCAGGCCCTCAATCTGCTTTTCCATCTATCTAAGATGGGCTTCCTTTCCCCTTCGGGCTAATATCTACTCACACTTCAAGATCTGGCTCTAAGAAGCTTCTTCTTGGGCCAGGCAAATGTTCTCTTTGGGCCCACTTTACCCCTACTTAAGACTGCATTCCACTGTGTACACATCCTCTTATTACTGCACTTCACACATTACACTGATATTAATTTCAGATTCTAACAGTCTCAATGACACAGATAATATCTAATTTTTTATTCATATTTTTAAACTCTAACCCTTACTAAGTAATCAAAAAAAGTCTGCTCAATCCAACACTATCATCAACAAAATTTAAGACAGTAAGTATTTTGTTAAAATAATTTATCCTATAGATACACACATGCTCAATTATGGAATGAGGTACATACAAAGTCAATGGCTAAGGCACTATTTGTAATAGCAAAAGATCAAGAAACTAAACATCCATCACTAAGGAAGAAAATTATGATACATCACACAATTATCATTCTGTAGCCATTAAAATGAATGAAGCCGTTCTTTGTCTACAAATATAGAATGAGCTATCTGATATAATAGGGGGGAAAAAGTAAATGTACAAAAAGTGGTATAGTGTGGTACCATTGTTAAAAAAGAAAGAAGTGGCCCTGGCTGGGCAGTTTAGTTGGTTATAGCATTGTCCAAATACACCAAAGTTGCAAGTTTGATCCTCAGTCAAGGCACGTGCAAGAATTAACCAATGAATGCACAAATTAGTGGAACAACAAATCGATGTTTCTTTCTCTCTCTTCCTCTCTCCTTAAAATCAATAAATAAAAATTTTTTAGCCCTGGCCACTTTGGCTCAGCAGTTGGATCACAGGCATGTGGACGCAGGGGTCTCAGTTCAATTCCCAATCAAGGGCACGTACCTGGGTTGCTAATTTGATCCCCAGCCCTGGTGAAGGTTGTGCGGGAGGCAGCCAATCAATGTTTCTCTCTCTCTCTCTCCCTCTCTCCCTTCCACTCTATCTAAAAATCAATGAAAAGTATCCTTGGGTGAGGATTAACAACAAAAAAAATGTTTTTTAAATGACTGGAATGGAGATTATTTGCATTTGTTTGCACATGGGTAAAATATCTGAAAGGACAACACACAATAAACTTGCAAGTGATTGCCAGGGAAGGGAAATAGGTGATTTCAAAACTTTTCATTGTAAGTCCCTTTAAATTTAAAGCGTATCAAGTGTTATGAATTTAATAAACAATGCCATTTTCAAGCAGAAAACTAGCAAAAAAGAATAGTTCTAAAATCTTAAATAAGTATTTCTTTAAAAGGCATCTTGAACCCTGACCATTTTGGCTCAGTAATTAGAGCATCAGCCTGAGGACCAAAGAGTTGTGGGTTTGATTCTGGTCAAGAGCACGTACCTCGACAGCAGTTCAGTCCCCAGCCCTGGTCGGGGTCATTTAGAAGGCAACCAGTAGATGTGTCTCTGTCACGTCAATGTTTTTCTTTCTCTCTCTCTCTCCCTCCCACTCTATCTGAAGGTAAATGGAAAAATATCCTCAGGTGAGGATTTATTTTAAAAGCATCTTGAGTCTTGGCCAGTCTGGCTCAGTGGTTAGAGCATTAGCCTACAGTCCAGAGAGACCCAGGTTCGGTTCCCGCTAAGGGCGCGTACCTCAGTTGCAGTTTGTCCCTGGCCCTGGTTGGGGTCGTGTGGATGGCAGCCAGTGGATGTGTCTCTCTATCTTCCTCCCTCTCTCCCTCTCACTCTATCTGAAGATGAATGCAAAAAATATCCTCAGGTGAGGATAAAAAAAAAAAAATTCTGAAGGCATCTTGAGAGAGACACTAGAGCAGAAAGAAAAATCTGGGCATTGGTCGGTATGAAGAGTTTCCTCTAACCTATACTGGTGTGAACACACAATCTAACACTAAATTTTAAATAAAAGAAACCTGAATACCAGACCCTCAGGATACCCAGGATTCAACCATAAGCTCACACAGCCTTTGCAAAATTACTAAAAGTATTCTGGCTCCCTTCTGCCTTTACTCAAGCTGGTCCTTCTGCCTAAAATGCTCTTTTTAATTTCTTTCTCTAGCTCTCAATCCCACCCTCTCAGACACTTTTATGTCCAAGTTAACTCATTCAATCCTTGGATCCCAGTTTCCATGTCACTTTCCTAGGAAAGCTTCCCAGAGCCCCAAACTAGATCAAGTCTCCCCAGGATGTATTCCTAAATTCCTTACATTTCTCCTTTTCCTAGTCCTCAGTTTAACTGCAATTATATCTATTGTGAAGATTACTTGTTTAATGTTTGTCTTACCCTACTGCCACCCAACTGAAAGGTCCATGAGGACAGACACGTGTTTTGCTCATCGCTGTATTCCCAGCCCTTACAGTGCCTAGCACACTGTCAATGCCCAATGTTTGTTGAAAGATGAATAAATAAATGAAAGGGAAAAAAAAACAATAAAATACTGTAAAAGTGAAAGTTTTTATCTCCCACTTCAGTCCTTGAACATAAGACAACTTTAAATACATGCAGGGGAAACAGCGCATGCAATGCAAAGAGAAAGTTTAAATGCACAAATCTGCAAAGCATCTGCTGAAGTGTCACACACATTTAAAAGCATAGCCAGCCCCGCCAGTGTGGTTCAGTGGTTAAGAGTTGACCCATGCACCAAGAGGTTGACGGTTCGATACCCAGTCAGGGCACATGCCCAGGTTGTGGGCCAAATCCCCAGTGAGGGACACGCAGGAGGTGGCCAATCGATGTTCTCTCTCATCAATGTTTCTCTCTCTCTCCCTCTCCCTTCCTCTCTCTCTAAAATCAATTTTTTTAAAAAATTTAAAACCATAGCCAATGGGTACTTTGTCCTCTAGCTGCCAATAGTCTACTAGAAATATTCCAGAAATTGAACTAGGCCCCTTCAGTAGTATAAAGCTTGATTCCCACAAAGAGGTAAGAATGACACAAGTACAAAGAGCAGCTGAGAAAAGAAAGCTATTACATGTACTAAGAGGCTTGTGATACAAATATGAAGAAACTAGGAAACAAAACAGTGCAATCCACAGTTTATCCACATTTAGATTCTCAAAACTAAACCTGTTGGGTTTACAGAAATTCTGTACCCAAAGTTTCCGATAAACAAATAGGATCAAATACTAACTTGATGACTATGAGAAACCACCGGTCTAAGTCTATTCAGTCAAATAAGTATGTTGAGCTGATTAGCAACATGTATAATTTGAAAACCCAATGTTTGGGGGGCCACTGTTTAAATTAAAAAAAAATTTTTTTTTCTTTATTGATATTAGAGAGAGAGAAGGAGAGAGAGAGAAACATCGATGAGAGAGAACATTGATTGGCCACTTCTTGTATGCCCCCCACTGGGGATCAGGCCCACAACCTGGGCATGTGCCCTGACCAGGAATCAAACTGGCGACCTCTTAGGGCATGGGTGGATGCTCAAACACTGAGCCACATCAGCTGGGCCAATGCTTAAATTTTGCCAGGAAAAATCTTTGACATTTTTAAAACTGGAAAAAAGTTGAATCTCAGGCTAAGAGGAAAAAAAAAACATTTCTGAGAACCTTCTGTGTGCCAAGCTCTTTCACATGTAATGTAACAGAATAACAGAAATTCTAGTGGATGGATATAACCTCCATTTACTATTAAGAAACTCAAAACAGAAAGCTTCCAGGGAGACACCATGAATTGCTAAGCCCAATTCTGACTGGTCCCCAAAGTCTGGGTATCTGCCATCCTGCTCTATCCAAAAAGTTGGACCTGGGCAGTGGACTAAATTCTGGAGTTAAAGAATTCTGAAGTTAGCCCAGCCAGTGTGGCTCAGTGGTTCAGCGTTGACCCATGCACCAGGAGGTTGACGGTTCGATTCCCAGTCAGGGCACATGCCCAGGTTGTGGGCCCAATCCCTAGTAGGGGGCATGCAGGAGGTGGCCAATCAATGTTCTCTCTCATGGATGTTTCTATATCTCTCTCCCTCTTCCTTCTAAAGTCAATAAAGAAAAAAAAAATTTTTTTTTAAAGAATCCTGAGGTTACCACCAGAAGCTTTATGAAATACAAAAACAAAGTTGTTAAAAGCTCTTCCAACATGATATATACCTTGCAAAAATGAGATCTTCTATATTTTTAATGTACTAATCAAAAAAAGTAATGCAAAAGCCAATTTAAAATATTTCAGGTAAATGCAGACAATATACTGGATATACAATCAATATAAATTAACAGTGCCCTGGCAGGGTGGCTCAGTTGACTGGAGCATCGTCCAGTAACACCAAAAGGTTACACATTCAGTGCTCGGTCAGGGCGCTTATAGGAGGCAACTGATTGATGTTTCTCTCTCACATCGATGTTTCTCTCTCTTTCTCTCCTTTCCTCTCTCTCTGGAAATCAATAAAAACATTTCCTTGGATGAGGATCCAAAAAAACTAACAGAATAATCTAATATTTAGTTTATAAACCCTCAATTTCAAAACAGTGAGTTTGAAGTCACAGAAATGAAGAAAAGGTAGTGTTTTTTTCCTCTGAATGTTCATATCACAAATAAGTTTGCTATAAAATACAGATAGGATATCATTTGCCATTCTGGAAATTAATTTTTAACTTTACCCTTCATGTTATTTTAAATGACACACAGAATATCAGAGTATCCTTTAAAAAATTTTTTTTTCTTTTTATTAATTTGAGAGAGAGACAAAGGGAGAGACAGAGAGAGATAAAAACATCTATGAGAGAGAACATCGACTGGCCACCTCTTGCATGACCCCCTCTGGGGACTTGGCCCACAACCTGGACATGTACCCTGACCGGGAACTGAACGGGCAACTCCTTGGTGCATGGGTCGATGCTCAAACACTGAGCCACACTGGCCCAGCCAAAAAAGTATCCTTTTTCCATGTGGTTTAAATGATATACCACATATTACAGGCAAAGCTTTAACATTACTTGTCCTTCCAAGAATCTTTCTACTCACCACAGAAATTAATTACAGAAAATTAACCCTAATCTTTTGTGACATTTGTGATAATACAAGCGAAAACCAAAATCAATAAAATAACATATATTTGATTTGCAAGCTATACTTTGATGAGTTAAAAGGCAGATAACTATTTTGGGCAATGACACCTTGAGTATATAATAATTTTCTCAAACTGATTCAGTCTCTCGCAAGTTCCAACTTACTTTCTTTTTACATCTCAAAAATATAATCTACCTTTCCTTTCTGCAGGAAGACCAAGATGAGAAATGACTTAGATGTTTATCTCATAGAAGATTCATTCATACATTCCTCTTGCAAATATTTACTACTCACCTATGTACCAGAAACTGTAATAGGTCTCAAGGATGCAAAATAAAGACAACAAAATCACAAGCTTGAAGTTGTTGAGGTATACAGGAAACAAAAGTAATCAAGACATCTTATTAAAAATGCTACAACAGTACTGGAAACACAGAAGAACATTTTTCCATCTTTTGTAAAAATCAAGACACTCTGGCCAAAATGATAATATATAAGACTACCTATGCCTGGCTGGTTTGGCTCAGAGGTTAGAACATCAGCCTATGGACCAAAGGGTATTTGGTTCAATTCCTGGTCAAGGGCACACACCTGGGTTGCACGTCCGATCCGCGGCCCAGGTCAGGGTGATTCGGGAGGCAACCAATTGGTGTGTCTCTCTTACATCAATGTTTCTTCTCTCTCCCCCTCCCTCCCTTCCACTCTATCTAGAAATCAATGGGAAAATATCCTCAGGTGAGGATTAATAACAACAACAAATACTACCTATAAACATCCTTCCCACTAACCAGCAAAGTTGTATATGTAGTTAATTTAACTACCAAATTACTTTCTGCATTCATTACAATTTAAAATATCAGATGTGCTTGCCCTGACTGGTGTGGCTCAGTTGGTTGGACGTCATCCCGTGCATGGAAAGGTTGCCGGTTCAATTCCCAGTTGGGGCACATGCCCGGTTTGTGGGCTTGATCCCCAGTAGGGGGCATGCAGGAGGACCAATGTTTCACTCTTACATAGAAGTTTCTCTCTCTCCCTCTTTCTTTCTCTAAAAATCAATAAAAATATTTTTAAAACATAAAATATTAGATGTGCTTATGAACAAAATTATATTTCCACATACATACCAGAACTTGTGTAAAAATATTGTCCTTATAAAACCATTTAATAACTCTTGGAATAATAAACGTGAAGTTAATAAATTTTTATTTTATTTTTATTTTCCCCTTCATTGATTTTAGAGAGAGAGGAAGGGAGAGGGAGAGACAGAAACATCGACGAGAGAGAACATCGACTGGCCGCCTCCTGCATGCCCCCCACTTGGGATCTGGCTCACAACCTGGGCTTTTGCCCTGACCAAGAATCGAACTGGTGACCTTTCACTGCATGGGTCGACACTCAATCACTCAACCACACCAGCCAGGCAAAATTAATAAGCTTTTTCTGTTAAGGACCAGATAGTAAACAATTTAGACTCTGTAAGACACGGTCAACTCTCCCATCATTACACAAAAGTAGCCATAGACAACATGTAAAAAAAGCCATATTCCAAAAGAACTTTATATATGGTTACTGAAATTTGAATTTCATATTATTTTAACATGTTACAAAATATATTCCCTTTGATGCTCTCTCTCTCTCATTCAAAAATGTAAAACTATTCTTTGCTCTGGTGGTGAGCAGATTTGGTAATGTTTGCCAAACCCTATCACTATGAAGTAGACTCTACTATCACATTATGAAAACCATTCACATTAATTTCAAGTCACATTTAGAACCTAAACTGTTAACTTCAGATTCAATCCTTACTTGATTTTACCTGACAAAAGCAGCAAGGTCTGAAGACAACTACAAAATATTGTGAACAAAGAATGCCACAGTCAAAAGTGTCTAAAGCGTGCCAGGCTGGTGTGGCTCAGTGGTTTGAGCATCATTCCATGGGCTGAGAGGTCCTGGTTTGATTCCCAGTCAGGGCACAGGCCTGGATTGTGGGCTTGATCCCCAATAGGGGGAATGCAGGAGGCAGTCCATCGATGTTTCTGTCTCTCCCTACCTCTCTCTCTCAAAAATCAATAAAAACATGTATGTTTCGAAAAAGTGTCTAAAGCAGTATCAGAGGAAATGGGGGAATAGGGAACTTCAATGGCCAGTCCCTCCGCAAAAATAGTAAATAAACAGAGGAAAAACTATCATAAGCAACTGTCAGAAACAGGAAACTCCTGCCCTGGCCACTTTGGCTCAGCGGTTAGAGCATTGGCCTGCGGATCAGAGAGTTTTGGGTTCGGTTCCCGCTAAGGGCACGTACTTCGGCTGCAGTTCATCCCTGGCCCCTGCTGGGGTCGTGTGGGTGGCAACTAGTTGATGTGTCTCTCTCACATCGATGGTTTTCTCTCTCTCTCTTCCTCCCTCTCTCCCTCCCACTCTATCTGAAGAAAAAGCAAAAAAGTGTCCTCAGGTGAGGATAAAAAAAAAAAAGAAATGGGAAACTCCTAAAGCTTTACAGCAATCAAACAAATATTTAATCAAGAAAAGGGCAAGGTTTCTCAAAAAGGTAAACATAAACAGCACATGATCCAACAATTCCACTAAGCATATATCAAAAGAATTGAAAGCAGGGACAGATATTTGTACACCTACGTTCATAGCAGCATTATTCATAATATCAAAAAAGTGGAAATAACCCAAATGTCCACCATAGAGGAATGGATAAATAAAATACAGTATATCCATACAATGAAGATGATATAGCTATAAAAAGAAATAAAGTTCTGATTACATGTAATACTACATGTAATACTACCTTGCCCTTTTCTTGATTAATACTACATGTATTACATGTAATGAAATAAGCCAGACACAAAAAGATAAATGTGGCATGATTCCATTTATATATAAGTAACCTAGAAGAGGCAAATTCATAAAGAACTCTATAGTTGAATAGAGGTTACAAGGGGCTGGGAGGGAGCAATAGGGAGTTATTATTTAATGGTTATGGAGTTTATACTGGGGATGATGAAAAAGTTTTCAGTATAAATAGTGGTAATGGTTAAACGACACTGTAGATATAATTAATGCCACTAAATTGTAATACCACTGATTTGTAACTTATATATGGATAAGTGATAAATGTTTACAACAAAAAAGGGTATCTATCAAAAAAAAATCAATGTAATACATTGCAGTAGAACACAGGAAAAAATACACAATTACCTCAACAGATGTAGGAAAAAAAATTTATCAAAATCCAATACCCCGACCCTGGCAAATATGGCTCAGTTAGTTCAATACTGTCCCATGCACCAAAAGGTCATAGGTTCAATTCCCAGTTAAGGCACATGCCCAGGTTTCAGGCTTGATCCCCAACTGGAGGTGTGCAGGAGGTAGCTGATCAATGGTTCTCTCTCATGATGTTTCTTTCCCTTCCTCTCACTCTAAAATATCAATAAAAACATCTTTAAAAAGTAATAAACACCCTGGCCAGTTGGGCTCAGCAGTTGGAGCGTATCTCTCTCTCTCTCTCTTTTTCCCTTTCCTCTCTAACATTAATAAATAAAAAATTTTAAATCAATATAATAAAAATCAGTGAATTACATATTTTAAATGGGTATACTGTATAGTATGCAAATTATATCACAATAAAAGTGCTAAAGATGTAATACATGAAGCTGGACCCTTACCTCCCACCATATACAAAAACTAATTCAAATATATGACAGATTCAATTTAAGAGCTAAAACTATAAACTCTCAGAAAAAATATAGCGGAATATCATCATGACCTAGTTGTGGGCTCCATCCCTAGTGGGGGGCATGTAGGAGATAGCCAATTGATATATCTCTCTCACATCGATATTTCTATGTCTCTCTCCCTTTTTCTCTCTCTAAAAAAATTAAT